>PVIR01000293.1:36550-171877 GCA_004026965.1 Petromus typicus
ATAACAATACTGGGTGTGGAGACCCACACCCAGCAGCAACCAGTACCACATACCACAGTGCCGGGCGTGGTGGCTCACGCCTGTCATCCCAGCACTTGGGAGGCAGAGGCAGGAGGATTGTGATGTGAGTTTGAGGCTGAGCTCAGGGCCAGCCTGAACCACAAAGCGAGACCCTGTCTCAAAAAAACCTAAAAAAAAACCATTCTGACTTACATGAAAGACAAAACTGACACAAAGGTAAAAAGGGAATCTTAATTTTCATAAAATTGTAGGAAATTATTAAATCATTTTACATTAGAGATAGAATATTGCGATCAATAATTGACTATAGCCTAAAATCTCAAACACAATACAATATAGTTTTACTATGGTAGAGACAAATTAAACACACTAGATGATAGCACATGCCTGTAATCCAAGCTCCTTGGAAGCCGAGGCAGGAGGACCACACAGCCAGCAGGAACAATTTAGACCCTATCTCAAAATAAAATAGAAAATGGGGATTGTAACTCAGTAGTAGAACTCTTGCCTGGCATTAAGACACCCTTGGTTGATTCCTAGTATTTAAAAAATGCTGTTTTTACTTACTAAAAATATGCATATATTAAAGAAATACTTTTTTTCAGAATGGAGTATCGTTACTCTGGTCTTAGAAGGCCAGGCCTCCCAGCCACCAAAGACAACCTTAAATAGAAAAAGAACTTGAGTGATAAAATCAGAAATATACATACTGTACACACATATACCATCTTCCTTACCTTGTTGAGATTTTATCCAAAATTCAACGTTATTTTAGGCTTAAAGTTCTTCCTATCTGATATGTGATGGATTCCCATTCATAACAGTATATTTCTAGAGTCATTTCATGGTTACAAGTATGCATACTTTGGCCCAGTAGTTCAGACCTATGTCTTTACTGAGATTGTCCTGTACAGATAGTGATTGTGTTGCTGAATTTATATATGGCAGTGCTTCACTTCTGTATTGTGTAGGTTTGATGTACTATACAAGGAAATATTCCAGATTGCTAAGGCTCCAATATTTTTGTAATCTTGACTATTTTAGGTAAATCTTTTAAAAATATGTAACAGACTTGCCTGCTTCGTAAAGAGCATCTGAAATATAGTCTAATCTTTCTGCATTTCCTTTGGTAGTTATCTCTACCTACCCTTAATATGAAGGCATTCATACCATTCTCTTCCTGTTTCATATCCCCCAAATGGCAAGTTTCTCCCAACTATAAAGTTCTCGGTATGAGCCATCATATGTTATGCAGATTGAGGCAGTTTTCTTTATGCCTGTTTCTCCGTGTTTTGTTTTACTGGCTAGGATCTCTATTCCACAGTTAAACAAGACCAAGACATGGAGCCTGCGGCTTGGTTTCTGACCTGCAGGAAAGCATTCAATATTTCCTTATTTTAAGTGTAATAGGAGATTTAGGTTTCATTACATTACAGCGTTAGTTACAGGCTTTTCCATAGAAGGCCTTTATCTGATTAAAGTCATTTGTATTCCTAGTTCACTGAGACGTTCTAATTTTAAATTTTGTTTTATCTAATAGTATTTTTATTCCTCTGTTAAAATAATTGTGTGGCTTTAGCTCTTTCTTCTGTTAATAAAGTTTGTTACAATAACTTACTTTAACTGTCAAAGCAGCTGTAGTCATGACATATTATCACTTTTATGTATTTCTGGATTTGATTTACTTTTTTAAGAGTGCTAACTTTTTTTCTTTTCCTGAGAAATATTAATATGTAGATTTCTTTTGTTTGTTTGGTTTCTGTATGAAGTTAATGTTGACATCAGTAGTAAGTTTAGAAATGTTACCTTACCTATTTCCTGGAAGAATTTATGTAGAATTTGTAGTTTCACCTTAAGTGTTTAGTAGAATTTGTTAGAAAAACTATCTGGAGTGTAGTTTGTTTTATAGGAAGTTTTATAACTTTATCTAATAAAGTTATAATAGGTAGGTAGTATTAGATAAAGGACAGTGCAGATTTTCTTCTTGTAGTGGACTGCGATACTTTGTGACTTTCAGTGTCCTCTCTATCCATTTAATGTGTCAGAATAATATATATATATATATCCACTTACTGTTGTTTAATGTATTAAGGCCTACACTATTTTTAGTTAATCCAGCTTTTGTATGCTCAATGTTTGCATGATTTATTTTCTGTCCATTTGTGTTCAATTCCTCTGTGTGGTTATTTATTTTTGTGTTACTAGGGATTGAACCCAGGGACTCATACATACTAGGCCAGGTGTCTTGCCCTGAGCTATATTCCCAGCCCTGTGTCTGTATGTTAAGTGACTGTCATGGGAAGTATATAGTTGAGTGTCTTAGCTACTTTCTTGTGACCAGGACATAAATATCTGCCACCCACAACTTTAAGGAGGACAGGTTTATTTTGGTTCATTTTGTAGAAGTCGCAGTCCATACTCGTTAGCTCCAGTGCAGGATGTCATGGCAGAGGTGCATGGAAGGGGAAGCTAGTTCAGGAAGCAGGGAGAGATCAACAGAGAAAGGAGGAGAGGAGGGAGGGAGAGGCCATACCTCCTCCAGCTAGACTCTACCTCCCCAAATCCCACTCAGCTATAAACTCATCATGGACAGATCCACTGAGTATCGCACCCCCATGATCCAAGCAACTCCCCACAGCCTATCTACAAGTCCAGGAGGCTTTGAGGAGACATTTACATACAAACCATAATATTGATCTTCTTTTTTGTCTGTTTGATAATCTCTGCTTTATAATCAGAGTGTTTGGCTATTAACTTGATTAACAGGTTTTATTTCAGTATTTATTTGGCTTTATTTCTTGCCTCTGTTTTTAATTTTCTTTTCCTCCTTATTTTGGATAATTAGATATTTTTAAGAATTCATTTTATTTATTGAATTTGAACTTATGTCTATATACATGATTTTAAATTTTCTTCTAGTTATTTAACTTTTTCTCTATCATTTCTTATAATGTGATTCTGATGGCAATAATCTTCCTTGATTTTATTTTACTAGAAATAAATTTTATTTCACCTTCAGGATTTTAAATATATATATATATCCAAATATTATATTATATTTAAAATATGTTGATGACACTCACATAAGTAATTTGCTCCTGTACAGTATATATATCTTGCTTTTTTTGTCCCATTCCTTCCCCCTCTTCAACCCCTCCTTATTTACAAAAGCTTTGTTTCCGTTTTTTCTTTCACCTTTATTTTGAAGGATTATTTACCCTTTCTTGAAGTACGAAAGGTTGTATTAAGCCCAGGGGATTACATGTGGTAGGTAAGCTCTCTACCACTAATCTGTATGTAGCCCTTTTTATTTTATTTTGAGATGAAGTCTTGTTAAAATACACAAGGTTGGGTTGAGGAATAGCTCAGTGGTTCCAGCGCCTGCCTTGCAAGTGCAAGGGCCAGGGTTCGATTCCCGGTAACCATATACAACAATGCCAGGCATGGAGACTGATGCCCATCAATCAATCAGTTCCACATACCACAGTGCCAGGAGTGGTGGCTCATGCCTGTAATCCTAGCATTTGGGAGGCAGAGGCATAAGGATTCTGTGAGTTCAAGGCTGAATGCAGGGCCAGCCTGAACTACAAAAATGAGACCCTGTCCCCCCCCCCCCCCCCAAAAAAAGAGATACACAAGGTTTTCTCAAATTCACCATATGCTTGCCTCAACCTTTGAGTAGCTGGCTGGGATTACAGCTGTGAGCCACCAACCCCAGCTTGGAGAACATATTTGCTGGAAATAGAATTGGTGGTTTGAGAGGTTAAATATGCTATTCCACAGTTTTCTGACCCTCCTCACATCAGAGGAGAAATATTCAGTCCTTAAAACTGAATCTCTTGTTAGTGATGTGTGGTTTTCCTTTTATTCTTTCTTGGTTAGTTTCAAGATTGTCTCTTTCTCTTTGATTTTTTTAGTACTTACATTGTCATGTACTTAGGGATAGTTTCCTTCAAAATTATCCTGTTTCAGATTTGAGGATTTATTTTGTGAAATTTGAGCTCTGTGTCCTCTAAACAGTTTTTTCTGTCCCATTTTGTTGTTGTTTGTAGTCCTCCAGTTACCAGTATATTAGATCTCTTGCAGTTGTTTCACAAATGCAATTATTTTTGTCCTTTTTCTCTTCTCTGGTTAGATTTGTTGATTTTATCTTCAAATTTATTAATTCCTTTATCATATCAATTCTTCTGCTAAGGTTAGCCAGTCAATTTTTTAGACTTCAGATAGTCTGATTTAAAAAAAAAAAAAGAAGAAAAGGAACTTTAAATCTCTGTTTGGGGCTGGGGATTTAGCTCAGTGGTTCCAGTACCTGCCTCACAAGTGCAAAAGGTCATGAATTCCATCTCCAGTACCTAAATAAATAAATAAATAAATACTAAATAATTATATAAAGAAAATAATAAAAAATAAAAGTTACAAACTGGCCACTTTAATGTACATTTGTCTCAAAAACAAGGTCTTATCTCAAAAACAATAAGTAAAATGAATAATTATGGAGTGTTATAATTCTTTAAGAAAAAAAAATATAGTTCTTTTTTAGTGTGAATTACTCTGCTGACATATCCTCGTACTGTATTTTACTTACTGCGGGCATATTTTTCTCTTCCTCTCCGACAATTTTAGCATCGGGGTTATCTCAGAGTTAACATCTATGTTATCTTTTCCCTTTAAAGTTCTCTAGCTTTTATATATGGAATAATTTTGAGTGTCAACATTACATTATGTAGACTCAGAATTTTTTTTATACTACTTGGAAGAGTGTTGGTTTCCTTTAGCAGACAATTAACTTAATTACACTCAAGATGTTCACTGTCCTACCTGCAGAAAGACAGGCCTCAGATTTCAGTTCACCTGTTTGAGTCCCAGTTCCAAACCACGTGTAGTTTGCTGTGTGTCCACATGAGTTACAAGTCAGCTCAGGCCCAAAGCTGAGTTTAAACAGAAGGTTACACAGTTTTTGTTGGCTTTTAGCTTCCCTCCTTCTCTCTTAGAAATTCAGGGGTCTTTTCATTTTGTTTTGTTTTGGGTGGTTTTTTGGTTTGGGAGTTTTTTGTTTTTTGTTTTTTGGCTTTTTTTTGGGGGGGGGGAGGTACTGAGGATCGAACTTGAACTTGTGACCTTGCACTTGGGAGACATGGCAGGCTCCAGAACCACTCACCTAAATCCCAGACCCTCCCTCCTTCTCTCTTGAAACCCTGGTTCCCACAGTTTGCCCTCCCTTGTTCCTTCAGCCTAAATGATAATGTAGTTCTAGTTTTTCTCACTCTTGGGTTTTAACCACTCAGCTCTACCTCACCACAGTTGTAGTCATCCATAGACCAAAGCCACACAACAAGGAAAACTCTCTCTCTTCTGGTTGTTTGCTCCATACCTCCAGAAAACTTCCTACACTTTTCTGTCTCCAGAATTCTCCAGTAGATTTTTATGTTTTGTGTTTGGTATGTTTTTCCCCATAGTTATTTGTAGGAGGTTCAGTGGTTAGATACTCCTTCCTACGATAAGTTGAAGATCTGTGCTTCCTTGTTGAAATCTTGCCTACTTATTTCTACAGAACTCCAAAGTCTTTCTGACCTCTCTGACTTCTGCATAGTCCATAGAAATCCAATGTACCTAGACAAGCTTTCACTTGTTCACTTATGTTTTTGTACAATCTCCTTGTCTTGGCTTTCCCTATAGTGTAAATAAATTAGTTTAGATTCTCCATTTATAGAGATTTTAATAATTCTTTGAGAAAGTAATAATAGTTATAAGTAAAATTATTACATGTGAAGTGTATAGTACAGTGTCTAATATGTAATATGTATTCAATAAATGTTTTTACCCCTCTTCATATATCAAAGGCTATATCTTTTGTATGACCTTAAAATGATATTTTGCCTTAATATATATAAAAACCTCTGGAATCTCATTGAGTCATTTGGCTTTCCTACCCATTTTAAAGGCTGATGGGTACAAAAGGACTCAGGTGATGCAGACTTAACGTATTTCCCATGCCCAGTACATGTGTGTCTGTCTTATCAGGCAGCATGGAACAATCACATTGGATAATACAAACTACCTATAGGACAAGCATGCCTGTATAGTCCTATTGTGAATGTGCTCTAATATGCCTCAGTACCTACTATTTAATAGCTCATGTGGATTTCCCTTAATCATGTCAAAGTCCATGTCCCAAACTGAACTCAATCATTTTCTCTCTCCATCCTCAAATCAACCTCTGCTGGCTATGTAATTGCATATTCGGTTAACAGTACCACTAAATCATTTTTTTAAATGATGTTTTCTTTAATTTTTTTCAGCCTGGGAGCATAGCTTAGTGGTAGAATACTTGTGTAGTACATAAGAGGCCATGGATTAGCACTGCAACCTGCTGCTTTTTTTAAAAAAAAAGCCTTTTAATATTTTCATGCATTCTCAGAGCAAATTACCAAGTCCTGCCATGTCCTTATCTCTACACTTGTTGCCCTAATTTGATTTTGGCACTCAATTTACATCTGCCTGTGCTGTGACCCTGCATTTAATCATTTATCTTTAGTTTAACTTACTTAGGTTACTATTCAAAATAATGTTTCCTTCATCACATTTTTTCCTTCTTCAAACTCACCATGGGTTTCCTGGTCCCTTCTTGATAAATCTCTAGTCCTGCAGCAACCTCCACAGAGTACCTCTTCTCCTCTTCTTTCACACAGGCACTGGAAGCCTCTGTGCCATTCTAGACTAATCAGCTTTCCCTAGGCTCCTGTGCCTTCTAGCAGAGGTGCTCTGGCTCCTCTCATCTTTTCTGGTTCTTTCCTGTTTGTCTTTGAAATTCAAGCTACACTCTTTATTTCTCGCATCTTGTCAGCATAAGTTGGAAGACCCTCCCTGATCCCCAGTGGTTGCCATAGTACTTCTATCCTGGTGCCTTTTCTCATCTGTGGTCGCTGCAGGCTCCTCTAATGCAAGCTGTATCACCTGTACTCATTTCTGTAAATCAAATTTTTATTTTCAGAGAATAAGGATTATGGGTGATGTTCAAAAACTGAATGGATGAATCCTATTTAACCTTTCTCATTGATCTCAATCATATGTATGAGCCAAAGCCATCTGTCTACATTAAATGTGGTAATCATTTCTGAAACATATATGCTATACTTAAAATTTTTATTGAGTGTTTACTGACTCTCAGTATTTTCTAGCTAAATTACTAACTTAGGCCTAGGCTTTTAGATAACCTAATCAGTAGTTATGCCTCAGTGTAGAAGCTTTTCGCCCCTAGCATTGTGGACAGTTTAGGGTAGGTAACTCCTTGTTATGAGGCGTGTCCTGTAGAATGTTTAGCAGCATCTCTGTCATCTATCATATATTCCTTAAGGGGCAAAATTTCCTGCAGTTGAGAATCACTGCTATGAGGTTCTCAACAGAAATTTAATTTGTGAAATGCCTAACTTTTCTTCCCTGTGAGAATCACCAGTGTATTTATTGTATTCACTCTGGTTAAAACATGATGATATTCCAAATTCTGAAAAGTTTCTTCTAGTCCTGTCTTATTCTTTGGAGAAACCAAAAGTAAGATTTAAAAAAGTATTCATTTGCTTGTCACTTCATAAATGGAATTAATTTTCCTAGCATATCTTTCTTTCTCCATGAAATGATTTAACCAGTAAATCATAGGGGGAAATGAGAACAGTGAGGGAGTTGAAATTTTTCAGTGCCATATTCTACTTTAGGCTTTGAAAATTGTTACTGACAGTGGTTAGAGAGAGGAGCAGACTTCTGTTGAGTTAAACTATGTATAGTCTGAATTTGATGGAACATGAAAACTGTTAGTAAAAATGTTTCACATATCTCAGATTTTTTTGGTGTTAATTTCTCTGATTTCCCCTCTCCTTCCTTTTTTCTCTTTGCTAGGCTATTCATGCTCTTATGGGGAGTGCTGTGCAGCCCTTACTGACTTCAGTGGGAGATGCCATTGAGGCCATAATCATCACCATGCATCAAGAAGATTTTTCTGGGTAAAACTTCCAATCAGAAATTTGCTTTTATTGCCAAAGACCCCTGTGACCTAAGCTTACTGCTCTTGGGACAGCATTGGCCCCTAACCTCCTCTTAGTCATCATGAGTGCTGTTAATAGATTTGAACATTTCTGTTCTTGTTGTCATCATTTCTCTCCTGGTGTTGAAACAAAGAGTGCATTTACAAGAATCATCTTGGCACTTTAAAACTTTGGTATGTTGTACCATCTTCGCTTTCCAATCCTAACACTTTCTTTGTTTCTCACAAATACCTGCTACTTCAGTCAGCTTGTTCCCCAGACACAGCAGGGTGCATCCCTTATAAAAAAAGCCCACACCTATGAACTGTGCTCTTCTGACTTTGAAAACAAATCATGCCCACCCCCTCCCCGACTGATTTTCTTCCTCAGAGTTTCTAATCACGTTTGATATAAAGTAACTGATATATGATGCCATGTATGAGTAAGGGAAGGAAGGCACCAAAAAGACAGTCCTAGATCTCAAAACAGTGGGTGAATGCCTCTGAGGAGGACAGACAGGAGGACACAGGCAGGAGATACAGTGTTTCACTTTGTATATTAGACCTTTCCACCTCCAGCTTCTCTGTGCTGGCTGCTTTATATTCTTCTGCACAATTCACTGCAGTGCTTTTGTAGGTAAGAACCTACAGGTAAAGCCTTATTTAAGTCTTTGGAATAGCCAGGAAAACTGAACTTTAACAATAGCCGAGCAAGTTTATATTCTAATAAATTAAATCAAGCTTCTAATACATATGGAAGATTGATTTTATATATATATATATATATATATATATTTAGATAACTTATTTTACTTTAACACATGCTGATAGTACTTGGTTTACTATATTATTTTCCGCTGCTCAAAGAAAATATTGCAACTAACTCAGTTAAAACTCTTGAGACTATTCTCCAGGGTAGTACCAGGATTAAAGTCTACTTTTTATTAGCATAGATAATTAAAAAAGACTAACTACATGCTTCCTACATGTGAGACTTACCTTCCCTTCTCTGATGTACATAAACTAAAAATAAAAGGATAGGAAAAACATTCCATGGAAAATTAGGCAAGAGTAAAAGTACATAGAAAAAAATTGTACAAGACAAGAGTTATGATATAATGATAAAAGGATCAATTTTTCAAGTGAATATGATAATTACAAATACATTTGCACCCAACGTCAGGACACCTGAATATGTTAAACAGAAATTAAAGGATGAGAGCAAAAATGAGTTTCATTACAATGATATTGGAGGATTTGATACTCCACCTGAATGATGAACAGATGATTCAGACAGAAAATTTATGTGGACTTGAATAGTATTTTAAATGAAATGGACAGATACAGAAAATACCAACAGAATAAACATTCTTAAGGATATGTGGAATGGTCCCCTTGGAGAATCCTATGTTTGACCACAAAGCAAATCTGAACAGATTTAAGAGGGTTGAAACCATAGTAAATATCTTTTCTGACCACAACGGCATGAAACTAGAAATCATTAGCAGGAGAAATCTTAGAGCATTCATAAATACATGAAAATTAAACAACCTGCCTTCGAACAACCAGTGGGTCAAAGAAGAGACAAAAACAAACATTAAAAAACAAACAAAAACTTAAGAGAAATAAATGACTGTGGAAATATATAATGGCAAAATTTACAGGATGCAGCAAAGAGTTTCTGTCAGGGCTATTTATAGAAATAAGTGCTTGTACTGTATCAAAAAAAAAGGATCTTCAACAACCTAATATTATACTTCAGGGAACTAGAAAAAGAAGACTAAATCCAGATTAACATTAACATAATGAAAACGAATCAACATCAGAGCAGAAATAAGTGAAATAGAGACTTAGAAAAAAAAAGAACAAAATTGGCTTTTTAAAGAGATAAAATTATCATTGGCTAGCCCCTATAATAGAAGACTCAAAAGAGGAGACACTAAAACTGATAGTATAGAACTGCAAGATATTATAGGAATTTACTATGAAAATTGATTATTCACCAACAAATTAGATAACCTAAAAGATGTCTGAATGACTTTTATTAAAAATATGAAAGGAAAAAAGATACAAAATGTCAGTCTGGCTAGGAAATATTGAAAAAGGAATCCATACAGCTGTGATGGACAATTTTGGGGAAATTCTACGACACATTTTCTCAATACTGAATCAAGAAGAAATAGAAAATTTGAGCAGAGAAGTAAGAGTAAGAAAATGGAATCAGTAATAAAAGTCTCCTGTCAAAAAGCTAAGAGACTGGGCCGGGGATATAGCTCAGTGGTTCCAGCGCCTGTCTTGAAAGCGCAAGGACCTGGGTTCAATCCCTGGTAACCACATACAATACTGGGTGTGGAGACTCACCCCAGCAGCAACCAGTACCACATACCAGTGCCGGGCGTGGTGGCTCACGCCTGTAATCCCAGCACTCGGGAGGCAGAGGCAGGAGGATTGTGATGTGAGTTGGAGGCTGAACTCAGGGCCAGCCTGAACCACAAAGTGAGACCCTGTCTCAAAAAAAACCTTAAAAAAAAAAAAAAGAAAGCTAAGAAACTTTTTTTTAAAAGGAAATAAAGCATACATATATAGGGACATAAGGGTAATACGGTGAGCAAAAAATTGGGAACTAATGAGAACTAACTCGTGTCATATACTGGTAAAAATTCTTAATATTGAGTGTAATCATGATGTGTATAGAAAATGTACCAATAAAGAATTCAGTTTTTTTAAAAAGCTGAGAAACTGATAGCTTCTACCAAACATTTGAAAAGAAACATACCAATCCTTCTCAACTCTTCAAAAAATCAGAGAATACTTCCTAACTCTTCATGAACCTTGTTTTGTCTTGATTCCAAAGCCAGACAAGGTCATCATGAGAAAAGAAATTATAGACAAGTAACCTTGGTGAACATAGATGCAAAATCCTCAGCTATTAGCGAGTCAAATTTAACAGCACTTTAAAACTATCATTTGCCATGGTCAAGTGAGAATTTTCTCCTCTTGGAATATTAAAGTGGTTAACATATGTAATAAATCAGCATAACACATTACATTAATAAAATGAACATAAATCATATGACCACCTCATTAATGCAAAAGAGAATTTGACAAAATTCATCTTTTCATGATTGAAAAAAACACTGAACATATTAGACATAGAAGAAATGTATGTCTTGAGAAAGATGCCAGTGTAAATACAACATACCAAAACGTATAGGATGCAGCAAGAGTTTCTAAGAGAGATGTATAGCAAAACAGTAAACATTGTTTACTCATACAGTAAAGTAAAACAGTAAAGATTATATATGATGAGTCCACAGCTTGTAATGTCCTCATTGATGGAAAGTTGAAATTTAAGACTAGGAGTAAAGTGCCAGGCGTGGTGGCTCACGCCTGTAATCCCAGCACTCAGGAGGCAGAGAGAGGCAGGAGGATTGCTGTGATGTGAGTTTGAGGCTGAGCTCAGGGCCAGCCTGAACTATAAGGCGAGACCCTGTCTCAAAAAAAACTTAAAAAAAATAAAGAAATAAAAAATAAAAATAAGATTGGGAGTAAAACAAAATGTCTGCTCTCACCACTTCTGTTCATTATAGTATAGAGCTCTGTTCCAAAGCAGTTAGACAAAAGAAAAGGCATCTAAATAATACATATTGTGAAATAGGAAGAAAATGCTCAAAGGGAAAGGAGAACTGAGTAGGGGCAGGGGAAAGCAGAGAAAGAAAAAAATTGATAAAAAGGAAATATGGCAACAAAGCTTATGTGTATGGGGGGAGAGGATTGAACGGAGGGCAGGGAAATGGGAAAAATCAAGATATGTCATGTACAGGTACAAATTCTCAATGAAGAATGTAATTATAATATATTCCTAAAATGTACCAGTAAGGTCTCAATTTATTTTTAAAAAGCACTGAAAGTACATTTACTGAAAACATGATTTTAGAGCAGTCCCTAAAGACTCCCATCAGAAACTTGTTAGATTTTGGCCATTTCCTGCATGCTTGCGGTGCTACCTACTAGGAAAGCTGAAGCAGGAAGGTTGTGAGTTCAGAGCCAGCCTGAGCAATTTTTTAATTAAATCATGTCTCAAAATTTTAAAAAGATATAAGAATCAGTGGTGTAGGCTACCAAAAAAAAAGAAACAAAAAATCTTTTTGAACTTGGCATAGTAAATCACAGAATACAAAGTCAACATATAAAACCAATGGCTTTTCTGTACACTAACAAAGTGCTATCAAAAATTAAGGAATTGAACTGTACACAGAAGAATGCTGATGAAGTAAATTGAAGAATATGCAAATAAACTGAAAGATATTCTGTATTTGTGTGCTAGATAGATTAATATTGTTAAAATATATCCACACTACCAGAGTGACCTACAGAGTCAGTGTAATTCATTGTAGAATTCCAAAGTCATTTCTCACAGACAAAAAATCTTAAAATTCATTTGGAACCCCAGAAAGCCCTGAATAGTTATGATTATCTTCAGCAAAGCTGAAGGCATCACACTTCCTGATTCCAAACTGTGTTTTAGAGACATAGTAATTGATATAGCATGATATTGGCATAAAAAATAAGCATATCGCTCAGTGAGACAGAATAGGGAGCCCATAATGCGATGCCGAGATCACATAATGAGACAAGGACACTTTCTTCAACAAAGGATTTTGGAAAGATTGGATAGCTATATGCTGAAGAAGAAAATGAACCTTCATTTTACAACATATATGACTCAAATTGGAAATGTAAGACTTGAAGCTCCAAGAAATATTAGAAGAAAACATAAGGGAAAAGCTATAATGTGACATTGGTATGGGCAGTGTTTTTTAAATTTGACTCTAAGGAATTAATGTCCAAAATTTGTAAATAACTCACAAAAATATGAATTAAAACCGTAAAGTGATATGATACTTGTCAGAAGGTCTGCTATTAAAAGGAAGACATTGCAAATGTTGATGCGGATGTGCAGAAGAGAGCCCTTGTATACTGTTTGTGGGAATGTATCTTCAAACAACCATTATGAATAACTGGGGGTTACTCAGAAAACTTCAAAACAGAATTACCACATGATACAGCAACTCTGATTTCTGAGTCTGTATTCTCTGGACTTGAAATCACTAAGTCAAAGAGATTTCTGCACTGCCATATTTACTGCAGCAGTTTCTGTAGTAGCCAACTTAGGGAATCATCTTGTGTCTCCCAGCTGATAAAAAAAATATGTATGTATGCAGTAGAATACTATTCAGACCTTAAAAAGAAATTTCTGTCAATTACTGCAATATGGATGAACCTGGAGCACATTATACTGAATGAAATAAATCGAACACAGAAAAACAAATACCAATGTTGTTGGTTATCCTGTGTGTGGAAACATACACTCCTGATACCTAAAATAATCCTTTTCCACCATATACATAAACTCTGTTCCCTCCTGATACCTAAAACAATGGAACTCTTAAGAGCAGAAGGTAGAATGGTGATGACCAAGGCTTGGGGTGGGGTGTAATGGGCTGGTGTTAGTCAGATGGTAGAGTTGCAGTGAGGAGAAATAAATACATACCTACAGGGGTGATGTTTTATCATTCTGCACTGTGTACTGTAACCTCACTATGTACCATACTCATTGTAACTTGTCAAATTTAGTTTAAAAAAAAGATATGAAAGACATTGTTACGTTTTTATTTTTTGGCATGTAGCCTTTTGTACTAATAAAACATGTAGCAGTCTAAATCTGGCAAAGCCAATTCCTCTCAGCCTGGCCAAAAGCTCTTCTCTGCTAAAGCAGTACTGTCCTCCAAACAGCCTCCGATGACCTTACCATTAATAACACAGTGTTTCTCACCTCTGGACAAAATCCCCTCCTGCTGGAACCAAAGCCTCACTTCTGCCTTTCTATCAGCTCCACAACTGAAGACCTCTGGCTAACACCCTGTCTGTGGTGGCCAGGGCTGCATTTGATGGTCATCAAGCTCATCTCATGCACTTGCTCTAGGAATTCTATCTATGTCTATTGTTCATCTCTAGACCCTTCCCAATTCATCTGCATCATTCTCAGAATATGGAAACACTTAAATCACTTTTTGGAAAAGATTAGCATTATGTAGCAAATGACCTCATCTGTTAGCCAGTATCAGGTGATTTCTAATTTTGTTAACTCTTCTTCCCTATAAATATTTCATACTCTTTTAAAATAGTCTTTAAAGGGCAATTGTAAACATTTATAAGTTATAAATAGTATATCATGGAGCATCAGCTGGCATCATCTGTTGATCCAAATTAAAGCCTTTCCAGAGCTCATCATCTGGAGGAAAAAATGCAAACCACGTGTCCTGTTACATAACCAGTTCCACAGTCAGAATTCTGCTGTTGGCCTGATCTGATTAAATAGCACAAGAGCAGAGATACTGTTGCCAAGAATTTGTTTGGAGAGGGCAGCATTTTCTGCCATTACGAAGTGTAAAATGCTATTTTGGGTTCCATTATTCAGGCATTGAGTTCCCAGGCAAAACATGGGAATGTATGGAGAGCTATGAGGCTGGAAAGGGGTGCTGAGAGGCCAGCAAATGAAGCTGGCCCTTGTGGGATTCACCCAAGACAGATGGCCGTCTGTTTCATTCTTAATAATCTTTTTGGTAAATGGATTCTAAAATTCTTTCAGTAATCCTCCTGATACCTAAGCATAGTCTTTAGAATATAATTAACATTGTTTTATGCTCTTTAACTCTTGGAAAAAAATAAACAATACCTTTTATAACATGAAGGGAAAAGGTTATGAAAGATTGAAATAGCAGCCAGAGGGTGAAATCAGCATAGTTTATTGCACAGATGCTGAAAATGGCTGTTGTCTTTTTTAATTTTATAGGTCATTATCCAGCTCAGGAAAGCCTGATATTCCTTGTTCTTTGTATATGAAAGAGCTACAAGGTTTCATTGCCAGAGTTATGAATGACTATTTTAAACAGTTCGAATGTTTGGATTTTGTCTTTGACAACACTGAAGCTATTGCTCAAAGAGCAATTGAACTTTTTATCCGCAATGCCAGTCTTATAAGGCCTCTGGGAGAAGGTGGGAAAATGCGACTTGCTGCTGATTTTGCCCAGGTAAGTGGGTACATAGCTGCAGAGGCTGTCTTCATCAGGCCTTCTAAAGGAACTGTTACATAAAGTAGGAAGAGAGAATTTCACTCAAAAGTGACGAGTGAAAAATATGAGTGGATGAATGAACAGTAGAGTCTAAAGAGTTTTGTTGGTGCAATACTGGGACTAAATCAGGACCTTCACACTGAGCTGTATCCCCAGGTTTTTAAAGTTCTGAAACAGGATCTCGCTGTTTCCTAGGCTGGGCTCAAATTTGAGATATGGGGTTAAAGACATGCACCACCACACCCAGTTTAAAGATATTTTATCACAGGTATTTTATCTGTTGTGTTTAAAAAAAAATCATCCCTCATCTCTGTTCAAGGGTAAGGTAAATTAACTCCTTGTATAATAAATATGTATTTCCTCTTTCTACATAAAATGGGCCTTTCTCAACTCTTTTACCATCCCACTAGGTCAGTATTGATAAAACTAACTGATTTGACTTTGCTGGAAAATGGCATAGGCAATGAAGTAACCATTGAATCAGGGGAGAGGGGTTACCTGTTGTCACATGAAGAGGGAGCTCCAGAGAATCTGCACTCCCATAGTGGCCAGCTCAGCCTTCCAGGGGTGTGCTCTATTTCCCTGAGAGGTACAGGCAACCGGCTAGATACAGATTCTGATTATTTGGTCTCCCTCTTGTAAGTAGAGCATATTTGTCTGTGGCCAGCTGTGAAATCATTCCAAGCTCTGTGATGTTTCTGAGAAGATGAAATTAAAATAGCAGAACCATAATCAGCTCTTATAGAAAAGCTGTTCTTACTTTTACTTTAGAACAGATTTTAAAAACCATCCAGTAGTATCAGAGGCAAAGAAGACGCACCCCAAATTCAGAAACAAGATGATTCTTATATTGCATGTCAGGGGTGAAATCTTTTCTTTTCATACTGGGAACTAAACTCAAACCCCTGCCCTTGCCAAGCAGGCACAGCGCTACTGAGCTAAATCCTTGCCAAAATGAAATCACTTTTTAAGCCTTTAAAACCTGTTAGCTTTACTAGTTTAAATAGTTATTCAAATGAAGTCTCCATAATAGTTTGCTAGACTTTCCTTGCTTATAAAGATAAATGTTAATGTAAGTATTTCTGAGTATATCAGGAAGTTTATCTTGGTTCATTGTTCCTGCACAGAGCTGATGACCTGTGCTGACAGCTCCTGGACGATGGCTGTCAGTTGCTCCCTCAGGTCTGATATACTTAGCAGAGGGGCCAGTTAACAAACTGAAGGTTTCAAGAGCCCAGCTCTTTGCTTGGTAATCCATCTAGCAGTTAATTGTCTGCAGCTCCGAATGATGTGCATGCGGCCACTAGAACACAACAAAACAAGATTCTTCCCTTTGGAAGATAAACCTTTAGCAGCCACACAGGAAAACAGAAATTAATTAAATGTCACCATTGATATGGCTCTCTTCTTTCTAATCTGTTTTTGCCACCTTTATTCTTAGGCATCTGTATATTTTGCTTTGTTTTACAAGTAAACTCAAAGAGAATTATATGTAAACAGTGCCTTCTCTCTTACTGGATTATACGCTGCTTATTGAAATGCACACACAGTGGTGTCCTAGGATCTGCTCTTATTGTTGCAAACACTGAGCCTTCCTCAGCCTGGCCTCTGTTCTTCCCCACATCCTCCCCGTGCTGTTTGGCCCCTACACACCCCTCCTCAGCGTGTTTGTGTTCTGCTCCAGCTGGTTCTTGAGTCACCTTCCTGGAGGCAGCATTTCACATCCAATCAGAGCGGCAGCCAGGCAGGAGCTGGCCAAGCTGCCGCGCTTGGCACAAAAGCTTCATCTTAATGATATGTTGCCTGAGTTCTGAGAGATGGGAGGCCTTGTCCTTTAGCCTTGCTGCTCACTCCACTGCTCAGAGGCCTGGCTTCCATAAGCTGCAGGATGCTGAATTCGTTAATTTTTTTAACCAAATTTTCCTGAGTTCTTTCCCTTAAGATAACTGAAACTTGTTAGTGATTTTTCTCAACTTAACATTGAAGGTGTCTGCCTTTTTTCTTAAGTACAGCAAAGGCATGTACACACACAGCATTTCTTAGTGTTAAGGGTGTTCTTCCCGGCATCACAGTAGTATTGGCTGGCTAGTGTGCAGTACCAGGCAGATGCCAGGTCTGGGCCTGCGCAGTGCATCCACCACTCACCTCGGGCTCTAGCCCTTTGAGCCATGGGCATAAGAGAGGGCTGCACCTCTGTCATTAATATTTGTGAGTAAGCAGCTTTGGCAGATATGGTCCATTTTTTAAATTAAATTTTGAGCCAGGCATGGTGGGACTCACGTGTAATCCCAGCTACTCAGGAAGATGAGACAGGAAAATCATGTTTGAGGCCAATCAGGACATCCTGCCTAGGAAAACATTGCATCAAGATAAGAAAAAGGCCAGCATGTAGCTGAGGAGTGCCCCTGGGGTTAGTCCCCAGAACTGCCAAAAAAATGAAGTTTTGCATGTGGAGTTTGTGTTTCATTGGGTTTAGTCTCTTGCCCACAACTGCAGCTCTGTGTTGTATGTACCTCAGCTTTTGGAATCGCACTTAGAAGTGTTTTTTCCAGGGTTAGTCAAAACACTTAGAGGAGTAGCTTTACCCTTCATTTGTATTAATGACAGGCACCAACTGTGAACTCGAAAGCCTTTTAACTGCCTCATTATTGAACGTTCTATCAATTTGTATTCAAAATGAAACAAAGCGACTGAGGTCACTGGAACCAAGAACACACAAATGCTGTGTGGGTTTGAAAGGGTTCTTGTGATAAAGTGCTTGCTGTTCTAGTATAAATCACAGAAAGACAAAGCTCATGAAAGGACCTGTCAAGTAGGCTTGAGAATGCAGGTTACTTGGCATAAAGGCGAATTGCATGGACAGATTATGATCTATTTTAAGAGTTTTTTTTTTTTTTTTAAAGAACCCTAACTGCTTCTCACTGGCCATAGCGCCAAGACAGAAGTAGCTGCAGGGTGCAGTCTGAAGGGCCATGGTGTGAGGGGAGGGAAGTGCTGACCCCACTCCTCAGGAATCCAGGTCACAGGCGCAAGGCAGCTTCCTATGCATAATTAACTGCCCGCTGTGGCCACATGGTCTCCACGTCTATGTTCGTGTCAAAGCAGTTCTGACAGCACTGCACTTGTCCAAGGTGCCCCGGGCTCTGTGAGTCTGAATCTCTCTGGAGATTTGCCCATGGTGCCCTCTGGAGCTCCTGTCCCCTCTACCTGCAGTTTCTTTCCCTCTCCAGAGAGAAGATGGATAGTGAAGTCGACATTTAATTGTTCAGAGGCACACCTACCACTTTTGCTCATGGTACCTTTTAACCGCACATTTAAATTTCTTTCACTTTGCCCAAAACATACACATTTAGGAAACAAGATACTCAAAATTCTAATGTCTGTTCTAATTTCTGTTCTGGACATGTCAGGGCAGGAGTGCCCTGGGACTGTCCAGAGATGCCCTGTGGTCAACTGTATGGCTGAGCAGGGTGAGGGACAGCTAGTAACAACTCACTTGCCTGTAGCTGACTGCTCGTCCTCCCTCTGCGGGAATGGCCACTTAACAGGCCATTTCTGAATCCCCAGCTAACTGCAGTGTCACTTTCTCTTAAGAGGAACACCCCTGCTTTTTAAAACATTTGTTTGATAGAATTCGATCAGAAGAAAATGATTATCAAAACCTGACAGGTCCCTTATGGATGAAAATTGTATTCTAAAACATTCACCACTTTGTGATTGTCCTGTGGCATTGCATTCCGTTGCATCCTCATGGATTTCTCAGCCTTCTAGGTCATACTCTCTCCCACAGTAACTTCCTCAGCCATTTCATTGGTTTAACCTGTTCAAGTCCTGGGCCAGAACATTACCTGATTTGATCTTTCAAATCAGTGTCATTAGGTTAATTTAAAAATTGACCACCACATTTTATAAACAGTCAGTGATTTAAAACTTTTATGTATAAAGCAAGGTATCTGATTGGAATTACCAAATCAAACTTATGTGAAGGCTGCATCTTTCTTTGTAGTTAATGTGAAAAAAATGATTGGTATGAAGGAAGAGTGAATAAACCAACCAGGTCCTAGCAGCAGCCCCTCACTCTCTTTTGAGTTTGAGAGCAGTAGCTCCCAGCTATTCTTCTTTGTGTTAGTGGTAAGAATCTTTGCTCTTTTTACCTTAGATTTTCTTTCCTTTTTTATTTTTTACTTACTCTTCTGTAATTTAGTTTTCCAACCATATAAAATTTCCCTTTTGGATTGGATGTACAGTTGGATGTCTTTTATCCTGTAAGAGAAGTATTAATCTGGCCACTCTACATTTGCCTGATAATAATCATTATGTGTGTATTTGTGTGTAATGAACATTTATTCCATGTTTTCAAAACCTTAAGAAATGTGTGTGTTTATATATCTACATATATACATAGACTTTCTTACAATTTTGTTGAGCAATCATGTTTGAAAAAATAAATAGCCTCAGGCTGGGGATCTAGCTCAGTAGTTCTGGAGCCTGTCTTGCAAATGACAAGGGCCTGGGTTCAATCCAGAAACCACATACAACAATGCCAGGCGTGGTGATTCACACCCACCAGCAATCAGTACCACATACCACAGTGCCAAGTGTAGTGGTTCATGCCTGTTATCCCAGCACTTGAGAGGCAGAGGCAGGAAGATTGCTGTGATTTTAAGGCTGAGCTCAGGGCCAGCCTGAACTACAAAGCAATTCTCTTATCTCGGGGAAAAAAAAAAAATGAATAGCCTGTTCACTAAATTTAAGATTTCTTTGAAGGCAAGACAACCAAATTCATTATCTTATCCCCAATTTGACTTAGTACCTGGCAATTAATAGCTAGTCCAATGTGCTTTTCAAATGAATGTCTGATTAGGGCTCTGTGGTGTATCAGGCCAAGGAGATTTTGAGCGGTTTTGCATGGGGTAGCCAGCAGGACAGAAAGGTCACTTCTTTCCTTTTTTCTTGAATAAAGATGCTGCACTCCCAGAGAGCAGCCTATTCTCAGCTATTTTCTAAACTCTTCTCGCCCAGGGTGCATACTTAACAGCAAGAGTAGAGAGACAGTCTATCATCTGAGTGCACTTCATAAAGAACAAGGAGCCCAATTAAGGGCAAGCGGAATTTTCTGGGCAGAAGAAGATAAAAAGAAGTGGAAACATGTGCTAAATTCTTCTGTTAGGAAACACATGAATTTACTAGTAAATTAAAAGATAAATTTCTAAAAACTAATAGTAACTACTGACATTTAGCAAGTACTTACGTGCCATGCACGTAAGAGCTTTGTGGAGTTCTTGTTTTGTGTGCATATCCCTATTCATAGACATTATCATCTCCATGTTGCAGATGTGAGAGCCGCACTGGAGAGAAGCGGGGTGACTTTTGCAGGTCATTCTGCTAGTAACTGCAGTTTTGTAATTGTGACATACATGTGCTTTGGAAAGGATGAGAGAGCAGGTAGTTGGCCTGTGCTGATGATAAAAACTTTTGTTACATTCAGCATAAAAAGACTTGAGATACCTACTTAAAGTATGGGCACACAGTCATGAAAATTTTTCCTAATATTTCAGTGGAGAAATAATCTAGGTCTCCTCCTTTTATTTAACAAAAAGAAAACTTTTGCTTTTTGCAGATTGAAAAAATGACTCCAGTGATGCTCAGCCATCAAGCTATGTCCCTAGCCCTTTTTTAATTTTTGTAACTTCAGGTCTTTCTGGTTTGCTTAGCCTGGGTTTGAACTTGTGATGCTCCTGCCTCAGCCTCCTAAAGTGCTGAGATTACAGGCATGTGCCACCATAGCCAGGTTATTCTGTTTTCATGAAGGAACTTTCTTTTGTTGAGTTCTTTTAGTAAATAAATGTAAAAATTATCTAATTTACTACCTTTTTGGAAATACAATTGGCTTTCAAAACTTGCCTCACAGTCTAGGTAATCCAAATTTATTGAAAGCTGCAAGTTGCTCTGACAGGTGTGTCCCAAGTGCACCATAGGTTTCTGACGAGACAGGTGTGAATTGTCTTAATCTTTCAGATGGAGCTGGCTGTGGGTCCATTCTGCAGACGAGTATCTGATTTAGGAAAGTCCTATCGAATGCTGCGGTCATTCAGGTGAGACCTAATTCTTTGTTCAAATATTCTATTCTATTAGCAAATAAATCTTTTTCTTATGTTCAGACTGAATTACATAAAATTGTCACCATTCAATGACTTTTTATCCATAATAATAGCAATTTGATATACGTTGTCTTAACAGTTATTATTCACATCAGAACCCTGTATAGAGCCATATGCCATGGCTAGTTGTATGTATTCTGTTTGCGTTATAGTTCATGAGAATGAGCTGGTCAAGCTTATTCTCTGTCTTATAAGGGTAATTTTCTCATTTGTATATTTATCATTTTAATCGAACCTATTCCTAAGATCATTGGTTATATTCCATGTTAAGGGCATAACAGCACTCTTGTGTGCAGTATGAAGCGCCCTGAATGCTGATGACCTGCAGGAGAGACTATACACACACTGGCTATGTTGGCTAATGCAGTTGAGCACCAAGCTTAGGACTGAGCTTTATGGAAACTAATTCAAAAAGAAAAACAGTGAGTTAATTCATATTTTTGATTTGAGAATATAAAGGCTTAACAGGAAAAAAGGTCCTATTCACTGCTGAACACTTAAGCTTGTATCCATTCAGATTTTGTGGAACACTGAATGACTAATTCCTGGGATCTGCCGCAGGAAGTGTTAGAAGATAAGGAGATGTTGTTTGTATGGCTGTACATTCTCCCAAAGTTCTTCAAATCATAGACCACATAGCAAATACTCATGCTCAGAAGGAGACTGAGGGGTCACCATGACTTGTAATTAGTTTTTTGTAGGCACAGAGTGCACGTGGCAGCCAGGAAGGCACTGGCACCTACCTGAGCAGAGTGATCACTTTGGGTATTTCTATGAAGCCAGCCATGCACCTTCCCAAACCAGCTCAGTGCTACAAGGGAGAGTGCTCAGTTAATCACTAAGGAGTGATTAGGAGGCAAGACAACCAAATCAGGCAAGACAGCTAAGGAGTGTGTCCTTCAGACTATCACTGTGCTCTCTTATGTCATCAAGTGATTAGAGTAGAAAATTCAGATGTAAGATAAGGAATACAAGAATCCAGTATTGCTAATTGAGAGGGGAGCTATGTGCTTACCCTTATCTGTTTGTAATTGACACAGAAGTACTTTTTTTGTTTTAAAATGGCAACATTTTATTTTAATATGCCAACTTTTTATTTTTTTGACATGAAAACTTACTTCCCATCTCTGCTGGTCAGCTTTCCTAGTGCTGGGACAAAAAGCCTAATGCACACAGAGGTTTGTTTTGGCCCACGGTTTCATTTTGGGGCTCAATTGGCTCCCGGGCACAAACATCAGGGTGGGAGAGGATGGTAGAGAAAATGCTCTTAGCTCCCAGCATCTGGGAAGCAGGAAACAGGGAAAGAGCCAGAGAGAAAGGGGCTGAGACCAGACTAGGCTCAAGGTGCTGTCCTCATGACCTTCCTCCAGCCGAGTCATGAAGTTGTCGATGCTGTGAGCACTCTCACAGCCCGGTCACTCTCCAGAGTCTCTTACACAGTCAGCCTGGCAGTGAGCATTGACCAGCACACCATCTGTGCCAATGTGGGTTTCGGGGATATTTAAAATGTGATCGCAGGTATTTTCAGGTACTCCTTTTGGATCAGCTCAGATCTCTTGAAAGAGACAGAAATACTTTGTTAAAGCCATGGAGTTCTGCACTGCATATATGGGTGATTTGAAAGGCTCTGATATTATCAATCCATTAGTCATGTGTACCATAAATGTAACCTTAATAAAACTCTTGTGTAGCCTTTTACTTTGAGTAAGATAGTAACATGGCAATAACAGCTGGGTGGTAAAATATTGCCCTGGCTGAGTTAGTTAACATATTGGAGAGTATTAGTCAACTAGTTACTAAAGAAAATATGAGGGAAGCTATTGATTTGGCATTTGCTATATTAAGGTTATGCTATTATTTTTGATAGTCCCACATTTAGTTAGTTATTGAACATGTGTATTAAAACAGTGCTAATCTTCCTGTTTCCTCAGGCCTTTACCTGATGACTGCTTTTAGGGTTGTATCGTAGAATGAAGGTGTAATTTCTGAGGCTGAGTTCCGTGTAAGACTAATTCTGTTTAAGCCATTTAAAATGGAACTTTTCCTTCAACCATCACAATTCCCACAAGAAAAGAATTCGTAAAAGAATACCTACAGTTTGCATAACATCTTTTATGATCTATTTATGGAATCAGTGATCAATATGTAGTTTTATAAATCCTACCTTTTAAAATATCTAGTTCTTCATGAAGTAACGATCAATCTCGATAGATTCCAACCCTATGACCATGACTCATGGTAAGCGATTTTTTAAAATCATAATCTAGCTATACAACAGTACCTCAGTTCATGAACTGAATTTGATCTGATTTTGGAAAAGATAGCTAAGTTTGTGTTTCTGTGGGAAGGAAAGATGGCTGTGGTCGTGTTTGTCATCAGATGCCAAATTTGCTAACAAAAATAAAATTTTACCAGATACTTGTTTGTGAACTAAATTGTTTACAAACAAAAGCTTTCGTGAGCCAAGGTCCTACAGTATACAGACCTGAAGATACATTCAAACCTATTAAACTTACACATGAACATTCATACATGTGTTGCATGAAATAGTTGTTACCTTTACTTCATAAAATACTCTAACATTTCTATGTCACTGGGTAATTCTCATTCACTAAGTTAGTTTCATGACTCAAACTAATGGTCTGCACTTAGAATCTCCCTGACTTTTCACAGGGTCCCAAACTCTTGAACTGTATGTAGCAATACTGCTGACATGGAGCGGAGTCCTTTCCTTTCTGCCACTGTGAAGATGCTTGTGCTTTTTCCTGGTATTCTGGTCCCCATGGTGCCCTGTGGATAATCCCTTGGCTCCCAAGACCTCACCCACCTGAGTAAATCTAGCCTAGGCACTATCTCCATAACTCAAATTGATTGAGAAACTCTGACAGATGTTTATATAGCAGAATATTTCTACAGATGCATCAGATCTCCAGAAACTCAATGAATTGATACTAGCATGTTCTCAGTTTTTGATGAGACTGGGACAACTATTTTATCAATTGGATCAAGAACTAAAATGAAAGCATAGTATGTTAGGATGTTCCTACCCAGCCTCCTTGTGCCATGAGTGGTTTGACCCTGCTGCTTGAGAAGAGTGGGGGCTGTGAACCTTGCTTCTCCTGTTCATGCTGCGCTTTGGGAAAACTGCTCTGCCCACTGCTCTGAGCTGTCACAGAAGGAACAGACCTGGGACACTTTACCCATGTCGTGGCTCCTCCCAGACCCACCTTAGGAGGAAACCAGCACAGAATACTCCGTGCTGATACCCTAGAGATAGAACTTCTTATTTTACCTGCCTGCAGAACTTACTGGAAATCTGTCTCTTTCAAAATTGGTCAGAGACAGTTGCAGTGAGTATGTGTGCTTCTTCCTTGTGCTTCGGCCGTCTGGGGTGGGACGGTCACTTATTGGTCCCCCTGCGTGTTCCAGATCACACAGAGCCAGTGGAACAGCAGACTGGAGGGTCTGGCTACACACACTAGTCATAGGACCAGATAGATGCAGCTGGTAATAATCATATTATAATAATCATATCCATTAATATGAGAAATAGTCTCTGATGCATCACTAAGTGAAAAAACAAGCTAGTAAGTAAGATATATAATATGATATTGAAATAATAGTGTTTGTAGAGAGAAGAAAAGCCAAAAAGGATAAACATCAGAATATCTGTGGATGGTAGGATTGTTATCAGTGAGTTTTATTTTCAAAGCTTTTCATGTTCAAATTTCTTGTTTGGAGTTATTTTTATAGTCAGAAAAGTCAGTAAATTTTATTTTAAAGTTCCGTGTGCATAGTTTTTCCCACTCAGAAATAACAAAGGCACTGAGGTACTATATAATATACACAGACGCATCACGGATTTGGGGAGAGTAGCCAGGGAACCCACCCCGCCACAGCCTAGGCATTGGCTGCAGGGGAGGGCAGCAGGCACTTGGAGACCCATGGCAGGCAGGGGCCAGGGACAGACTAAGTGCCCCAACGCAGCCCGCAGCTGTCTCCTGCAGGGCGCTCTTCCTGACAGTGATATTAGCGGACTGTTTAAGCCGCAAGCTTCGTGCATATATTTACATTTTACTCTCTGTACTGGAGCCCCTTGGGCTGTCAGATCCTTTTCCTGCCCAGGACAGATGCTTCCTTGGAAAGCTGCTGACTTTAGTGATTTGCCCCTGGGTGGCTATATTTCTCAGGAGACTGTCAGAGCTGCCAAGTCCCCGTCCTGCCTGTCCCTCCACAGTATGGCACTAACGTCTGAGCCCTGTTTGGGAGGCTGTTACCCTGGAAGCTCGAACCTTTGACATTGTCAGTGTGGATCTGTGTAAGGCTGAGGACACATGGGGTGACGTGCCCTTCACCAGCTCAGGGATACGGGCCCAGCTGTCAGCAGGCCCATCACCCTCTTCCATGAGGCACAGTCTGTCCCTGATGTCCACAGCCTGCCTGGCAGCTCCCCTCCATTGAGGTTTAATGAGGGTACGTTGAAGCTGTCAGGAGCTAGGGCTGCATAGTGGGTCCTACAGCCTGAGGCTGCTACAGGGAGGAAGCCTCAATGACCACAAGCAGCTGCCGCTCTCTGTAGCGAGCTCTGCAGGCCCTCAGTCCCTTGATGGTGTGGATGCTGCTGGAAAGTCCACATTTCCTCTCAGAGGGAGGAGGCCATCTTCCCATAGGTAGCACTCCTAAGGTGAAGACCCCAGATGCACTCTGCCCTTTCTTCCCACTGTGATCCGGGACCCTTACTGCATTCTCAGAAATAACTGTTTTCCTGCGATTGCTGGATCCTCGTTTCCAGCTTTGGGTTTCAGCACACCTCCATCTCAGGTTTGCCTTGCTGTGGTGTCTCTGCTGCTCTGGCAGTGCTGTGCATGCAGAAGGCTGAGGAGTGCATTATCAGTCATGCTGTTTCGGACAAGCCTCATATGACCATTGTCAATTGACCTTGTGCCAAGCTATGCCAGGTGTCTCACAAGCACTTGCTCTGGTAGTACTCACAGCAGGTGTGGGCTGCGTGGGCCTGCGCTGGCACTCCACACAGGTAGTGGCCAGGTTGCTAGTCTTATGCTGGCTTATGACCGCTGCCCTGCATCTCATCCCAGAAGTTCCTGTTTTTAAATCTTCCTATGTATCATCCACGAAGAGATCAAAAAAGTTTAAAGGGAGTTTGGTGGCAGCTGCCTGCTGCCGACATGTTCACCTTATCTCCTTTCCCTCTGTCATGTGTGGGCACTCAGACAGGCCACTGGGAACATCAGGTGAATGCACACCTGCATTGCCCTGACAGTCTGCCAGAAGTCCTGCCTGCCCACCACTTGGTCTGCTGCTCCTCCAACAAGACCCTGAGGAGGACACATCGGACCTCTCCACGCTGAGCCTTGCTCACACTGTGTCAGGAGCCTGTGACGTTCCCTCTGGGGCCTCACCTCCTGCAGGCCTCCAGCTCTCACCCTGCTCTCAAGGCCCAGGGTCCTGTCCCTGTCTCCTCCGCCTTTCATCCCAGGGCTGGCCCTCACACTCAGTACAGACTCGGCCCCTCTCCGGGAGAAGGAGGGCTGTCTCTGGTGGTAGGCAGCATGATGGAGTGGACGCAGAACAGCAGGACTTTGGTTTCACGTCACTGCACAAGTGGCCTTAGCAAGCTGACCGCGGCATAGCCCTCAGTCACTGCCGTGTGAGTCCCCTGTCTAGAAGTGCACTCACTCCTTACAGACCCAGTACTCTGCTAATTAACGCTACCTTCTGCTGCAAAGTTTAACCTTGAAGGTGCGCTATATTTAGATCAGTGTTCTCTACAGATGACATTATGACATTTGGGATAACTGCTTTTTATAATGCCTTAATTAATTTTGTTTCATAAAGCACTTCAGATGGAGACTTACTTTTTTAACTTGGTGTCTCCAGTCCCACCTGGTATCAGGAGAAGGGAGGGCTCAAGCTGTGCTCTTTCCACCTTATAAAACAAGCAGCAGAAGTAAAAGGTCTAGGCTTGGTATTTGTAGGTGATTATGTCGGGGATCTGGAATACAGGACCAAGGCCAGTTCTGCCCTGTGCGGCTCTGAGCAGTTCTGGTGGTGGCTGGTGGAAGACTTGGTCTCATCAGAAAAGCAGCTTCTGTGACTAGGACTCGGCAGGGACGGGGATCGGCCAGAAAGACCTCAGGTCCGCTGGGACCTTGGCCTCAAGCCTGTCCCAGCAGTTCCCCCCCTCCCTGCCTCTACCCCACTTCTTGTCCTTCTTCCCTGTTTGTCCTCTGTCCGTCTCTGTATCCTCTGCAATTAACATTAATGCTGAAGACAATAAGAGAAATCCACAAATATCAGGAAAACTAACATACACCATAAATTAACTGAGTAGCTCGGCTTTCAATTTGACTTTAAATTTCCCAGTGACAAAGATCAGAGAGTAACAGGATCAGCTGTCTAATTGTCATCATCAGAGAGAGGGGAGGGTTCTCAGCACGAAGGCATCCTCTAGCGGCCCTCCTAGGCTCTCTTGTGTGCCATGTGTTTCTTCCCGTCTGCTGCACCAAATCTCTTGGCCTTTGAGTTTAGTTGTTCAACTGTACCATGTTTTGGTGAACTTCTCTTTGGGCTAGGAGACTTCTCTGCTTTCTGTACCCGATGTTGCTACCATCATTCCTCAGATTTGAAAAATTTTCAGCCACCATGTAAATGTGTTTTTAAAAAATGTTTTATTCAAAACTTAGTTCTCTTGTTGGTTTCCAATAATTCCCATAGGCTGTTTTCATTCCCCTTCCTTCTTTTTATATGTTTAGTCATCAGTTGGATAATTTTAAATATTCTGAGTTGGGCATGGAGGTGCAAGCCTGTACTCTCAGCACTCTGAGAGGCTGAGACAAGAGGTTCTCAAGTGTAAGCTCAGCCAGGGTAACTTAGCGAGACACAGTCTCAAAATACATAATTTTTTTTTTAATCTGAGAATACAACTCAGTATGAAGGACTGTAGTGGATCCAGGGAAATTCTATCTTCAAGCTCACTGACACATGCTTGGTCAAGTTTGCTGTGAAGCTTTCTCTTGACGTTTTCAATTCAGTCATTGTATTTTTTTAAAGATTTTTCATTTTTTTGTTTATCAGTCTTCTTCACGTACTGTTTTTCCAAATTCCATTTGATTTTATTTGTATATTTTTGTAGTTTGCTGAACTTCCTTAAGGTGACTTCTGAATTGTGTGTTAGCATATGTGGATCTCCACTTCTGTCAAGTCCATTGTTGCAGCTTTTTGAGTTTCTTCTTCTCTGACTCTCTGACTCTTTGTAGGCCCTGTGTCCTTGCTGGGGTGACAGCTGCCTCCTCTCCCAACTATTGCAGCTTGTCTTTGCAGAGCCAGAGGTACAATATTTAGCAGTGCTGTGGCCCTGACAGGCGGGAACTATCGTGAGCGTCTCTAGTCAGCCAGCTACTGCCTGAGCTCCGAGTCCAAGGGAGGTGGGCTGCAGACACCCCGACTGATGGGACTGCCGGTGTGGTTTCTGGGCAGGCACAGGGCTGGAGCTGGGTTTAGGTGGCATTGCTGATCTGCAGGAACAGAACTGGAGCCTGGGTTCCATGAAGTTAGTACTGAGGTAGGATCTGAGACTAAGGGTGCCAGTGTCTGTACCCATGGGGCCCTTTTGCCTCTGCACCCTGTGGGGACGTACTGTGGCTGGATCTCCTGCCCGGCAGGGACTCGCTGTGAGTGTGAAGCTGGCATGAGGCCACCTCTCCAGGGGCATGAGCCAGTGCATATTATGCTGGGATTCTGAGAGCAGCCGGCATAGCCTTCTAGGTGGTCTGTGCTGTGAGCTGATGTCTCAGTGGCACTGCTCACTGGATGACACGTGGTGAGTGCTGCCACCTCCATTTCTTGGGAAGCCGGCCAGGAGCATCTGGAATGTTCGGAAGCCAGGGTCTGCTGCTGGTTTTCTTTTCCTTCTTAGGAACTGTGGCCCAAGGCACCCTGAGCAGCACCATACCAGAGGGGTGCAGTGTGGTCCAAGTGAGGCCATTTCTTACCTTCCTAAGGTCATGAAGGTGGGCTCCGTGGCACATAGCTGTCAGTCCTGGTTCTGAGGCTAAGGCTTTGCTGTACAAACTGTGAGCCAGAATAGCCTTTCCTTCTCTAAGCTCTACAAAGAGCAAGTAAGACAGTGCCCGGCCTGGACAAATGCAGTATGGTGGCCTCGCTGTGGCTGCTGATTACAGTTGCACCTTCCCTCACTGTGCACTGTGCCACACACAGACAAGGCCTGATAGGGAGGCTGCAGTCTAAGCTCAGTCCCCTCCACAGCAGGCCCCAAACTGCTCATCATGGAGTACTGTGAAGAGATGCAGGCCTTCAACTGTCAAGACAGTTGCCATTTACCGCCGCCTCCATGGCCACAGGTAGGCCTCAGGCACACTCTGAGAGATTTGGACCTTACTGGCTTTCTTGTGAAAGACAAAGATGAAATATTTTCTCAGAACTAAAGAAAGTGACAAAATGTTATGTGATAAAGTACTTAAAATTAGAACAACCCCTGTAGAGAAAGATAATATGAGAATAGTTAATATGAAGGTAATTTTCTTTAATAATGTTCTAGATCCAGCCAGGCATGGTGGCTCATGCCTGTAATCCCAGCAGTCGGGAGGCATTGGCAGGAGGATTACTGTGAGTTCAAGGCCAGCCTGGACTGCATAATGAGTTCAGGGCCAGCCTGAACCACAAAGCGAGACCCTGTCTCAAAAAACCTAAAAAGAATTCCAGATCTAGCAAGAAGCAGTTGTCTGTTGAGAAAGCAGTCTTGGCTCTTAAGACCTTATTAGTGAAAAGTAAAAAGAAGTTCGCATTTCATACCGGCCTCTATTCCTAGATGGGGTGATTAAGGTGGGGAGAAGGAGCTAGAGAAGCCCTTTCTCATGGCTCAGATCTGCTGTCTGTCAGGAAATGGTGCTGCTGGCTGCCTTCTGAGCCTTCAGTCATTAGTGCTTGTCTGTCAAAGCTCAGAGAAAAGGAAGGAGGAGTAAGGAATACAAGTCATTCCTGCTGGTCTTTTAACTTTTAATTTTTTGATGACAGCTTATGTTGCTGGTCTCAAAGTTTGCTTAAACAATCTTCCTGCCTCAGCCTCCTTAGTTGCTGGGACTGTAGGTGTGCACTGCTGTGCTGGCTTCTTGCCACCCTTTTATAAACATGGTAGATGACTGGTAGTAGAGTGGATTTGCCTGTGTACGCCTTCTGTAAAATTGTGATAGTGAGACCCAGAAATGTAGTACAGGGAGTTATCCTCACTTTTGTTGGAATTGCTAGCAAAGTACTACAGAAACGTAATTGCCATTTTGAAAAGTTGTGTAGAAAATTATATGCATTATCCATATTCATTGATAGCCCAAAGAAGGATTGTATGTAAAATGAAAGCTGGAAACATTGGCAGGGTAAGTATTAGTTATACTGACTGAAGACCTTTATTTGCTTTATTTGATTGCAGCCTATTAATTAAATGAATTGTAGGAGGAGATTTTGCTGAATAAAGTGGAAGTAACTTCAGACCTCAGTGGTCAGGGTCAAGGGAGGCACTGAACACATCAGCCTGTGCACACGCACACGTGGGGGAGGGGCACACACTTGCACCAGGCTGAATGGAGGAGGCTGTGCAGGTGCCAGCCTAGGAAGAACATTGTTGGAGCAGAATGCATCTCCAAACAGCAAGCTAACTAGAGGCTCTTCCCCTTCTAGGCCGCTGCTCTTCCAGACAAGCGAACATGTGGCCAACAGCCCCACGGTGGGGGAGATCATCCCGTTCAGCACTGTCCTTCAGTTTCTGTTCACCAGAGCGCCTCCTGAGCTGAAGTCCCCCTTCCAGGTAAAGACTACCCGGCCACAAGGAGTCCAGCTGCCACCCCTGCAGTGAGCAGAGCTCAGCCCTTTAAATAATAATGCTGTGGATCATTGTGTTCTCAGAGCTTTTCAGTGGAGACCCCATTTCCCTGCCCAGCTCCCATACATTAGCAAATCCCAAAGGCTTCTTGGAGTCAGGATGGTGCCAAGGTGTATGGCTCCTTTTTAGCTCTGCCTGCCAAGGGTCCCCAGGGGGGCTGCTGGATGCAAGACTGTGTTCTTTCTCCTTTCACTCCCACCATAGAGGGCAGAGTGGTCACACGCACGTTTCTCCCAGTGGCTGGACGACCACCCATTGGAGAAGGACCGGCTCCTCCTCATCAGGTAAGGCTGGCCTGCGGCACTGTCTGCTGGCTGCCCAGTGAGGCCAGGGGTGGTCCCGGGGTGGGAGACACAGGGCCACTCTGCCTTCTCACCCGCACTCTCCCTCCTCTGCCCCACACACCCTCTGCAGATGCTCTGTGCCTACTGCAGCACAAGAGCCCATGCTGTTCACTTTTGGGCCACTTGCCTGTGACAGCCACTGTGGCCTGTGCTTTCTACATCATTTGCACAGGCTGCAGTGACTGGATTGGAGCTCAGTGGCCATAAACTTGAAGAGTGGGACACAGGCATCAGGGGAAGCAGACGGCTGAGCAGTCATTGTGGTCCGATGTGCCCTGGGGGGGTGCATGAGCATGTGTGTCACACACATGCGTGTTCCCAGGCGCTCACACCAGGGGCCTGCCACGCCCAGATGCCGCACTCGTCAGGGCAGCTAGAGAGCGTCCTCCAGTCTTGCCTTTCTCCCAGCTGGTTCCTGCAGCCCTCACTGGCGCTGACTGCCACTTCCTCCCGGGGCTCCAGGGCAGGCTCGGGAGCTGTGACAGGTCCTGGGCCCACAGAGTGTTGTGTGAGCCCTGCAGGAGGGGCCACAGTGAGAGGCCTTGACCCTGCTAGGAGCTTTGCTGTCACTCCCCCCAACTCCCACCCCGCCAGATGGTTACAGTGAATCACCTGTGCTTGGGCCTCCTCGCCCCATGTGCCTTGTGGCTGAGAGGCCAGCCTCCTCTATGCAGCCAAACTAGAGCATTGAATCCTCAGCATTCTCTGGCACCCGCATCGTCCAGTGAAGAGGTGGCAAATCTGCAGCTTGCATGACACAGCAGGGAAAGCTCTGAAAGGTCTGCTAGCACTGCTGCTCTGTGCTTCTGTTGGAAAAAGCTGTCCGAGGCCAGGGCCCAGTGCCCAGTGCCCAGCCAGGCTCTCCTGATCTCAGGCTGGCACTGAGTGCTAGGGGGTCCCTGGCCAGGTGGGCCACAGAGGCATTAACCAAGCACAGCTCCTCCTTGGCCTCTCTGCCTCCCAGCTCAGGTCCTGAGCTGCATCCGGACCTCCTAGAGCCCAGATGGTTCCCCAGTGGAGCCCCGCTGAGGCACCCAGTGGGATGTTATTCCAGGTGAGCCCCCCCCCCAAGTAGGGTCCGGAGCCCAGTGTGAAACAGCGGCCATTTCTGAGTACAGCCTGAGCACCCAGGCTCGATGTTCAGAGCCTGCTGGCGCTTGTGTGGATGGAGACTGCATCAGTTAACTCCCCTTTCCCTGTGTATGTGCTGGGCTGAGTGTGGGCCAGGTGCCAGCAAGCCAGCGCTCCTGCTGCTGCCCAAGCCCTCTGACTCCGGCGGTGCCTGTGGGCGCCACAGACCTGGGATTTGCACTGTTTTCCTAAGGCCCAAAGGTCCACTCAGCTACAACACTCACACGGATGGAAAAGGACTGTTCGTTGAGCAAGGGGCTCAACTTCATCTTCTTAAAAAGTTTATCTATGACAGTCATCCTGACCTGGGTACATCACAATGTGTTTTCTTGTGCTTCTCTTTAGAAATGTCTCCTGAGTGATTTCATCGGCAGTGCTGTTGCTAAGCCTATATTTAGCACTGAAAATCGTGCTCAGAAATCTTGTCATGTTTTTTAAATAAGGCCCACTCATCCCCCCACACCGGGCTGCTACTAGAACCCAGGGCTGTCCAAGCTGGGGATTCTGTAAAGTGCACCCCACCGCAGCCTGGCTCCTGGTGGGCAGGAGTCCCCCTCCCTTGACTGGGCTGTCAGACGCTGCATGGCACAACTTGTGTCCTTACACACCCTGCACCACAGATGTGTGTCCTCCCCTGTAGATAACCCGGATGAACACTACTCTTTACATGTCAGTACGTTGTGTTAACTTCTGGGGCAAGCCCTGCTGTCTCACATCCTGTTCCACCAGAATAGGCTCCTCCATTGGCATAAAGTAGGCAGTGAGGACAGCAAGTGCTATGGCTGCGCAAATGGCACCCAACGGACACTCCTGCTTTTGTTTCCTTTTGGCATGAGGTGTTTCTCTAGCACATAGATGAAAGATGGAGGAGTTTATTTTAAGCTGGAGTCCTCACAGACGCAGGAGCCAGGTGGGGGTGGGTGCACCTTCCAGCCCGCGGGTCCCCTGCTGAGTGCATGTGTGCAGGATGTGCCCGCTTGTACCTTTCCTGTGGTGCCGGCGTGCTGTCAGGAAGGGGAAGGTGTGAGTGCTCCGCGCAGACATCTCTTGAGGGCTACAGGAAGACAAGGTTGCCTCAAAACCTTCAATTTCAGTATTTGAGGTAGGTCAGTGATGCTTCTTCTGGGTCCTCTGAGAAGGAGCACATTTAGATCAAACTTATCCATGCAGTCTGCTGGCCTTTTTTCTGTGTTTTGTCAGAAAACACTCGGTGCCATTCACCCCCGGGAACCTCTATGCTCTCTCCATCATGCAGGACCGCAGGCTGCACACCGTTTTCTGTGCTCAGAGTAATTGTGCAGAGCTCCAGGACCCCTGTAATGGACACGGATGGTTGGCTTCCCTGTCCACTGAGTGCTTACCGGTTTGGAAGCTAGGGCTGGAGACGAGCCCGACGCAAGGGTAGGGCTTCTGGGGGAGAAGCCTGGGCTTTAACTGCCTTTTGAGGCTTGGCAGTTAGCTAACCCATTTTGCTTCGACACTAATCTCGGCTGTGTTTAGTGCCTGACAAAAACCGGCTCAATTTCCTTGAAAGCCTCTACTTGGTTAGTAGATGTCACTGTGTACAGTGTTGCTCTGTCACCACAAGCCTTTTCTGCAGTAGTAATCTGTGGGGTTCTTCCCCAGCAAAGCTAACTACGGTTACAAACCAGAGTGGCAACCAACCCTTACGTAATGCTTGGCCTGCCTTCCAAGGGAGCTAATGTTTTGCTGAAGCATATGAAATAATTTAATAAAATCTTGCTCTGATTTTATGTGGGAGGGCAGCTTAATCTGTTTTTCTCTCCATCGCTCGGATGGTGTTTTGATGAATCCATTTCTGAGCTACTTTTTACATATTGTATGATTTATATAATTTCTTATCCTTTTGAATGCAAATAAAACTATGTTGCTTTTTGGCCATTTATTAAATAGGAATGGATGTATGTAATCCATTCATTATGGAACAATTTTCTATGAATCTCAACATGTTTTACACACACACCCTGCAAATCTGTAAGGATGACATTTGTGGGGGGGACAGTTGCCCAAAATAGCGTAGCAACTAGAAAAGTATTATAAGAAGCCTGTTTTTCCCTAGAGAAATTGATTTTAAAGAGTCAGCTCTGCACTCTTAAAACAATGTTCTCTGAGAGCATGAAATTCCATCTTGCAGTCAGCTGAGAATTCTGAATCAGTAGAGCTTGAGACTGAACATGCGAACTGAGGATTGGTACTAATGGACATCTCGTTAGGAAGCAGCCCATCCTTCCATGTAGCTAATTTGAGGACTTGTGCCCTGATGGAGCACAGGGCCAGCCTTCAGCAGTCAAGGCTGTTACTACTGAAGTCAGGCCTTTTCACAGATGTGTGCAACTCTGAGGTACTTTCCATTCTTCTGTGCTGTGTGAACACAGGAGAATCCCTGATCTCTGCTTGTGTGGTCAGTGAGGTTGGGCGAATGGTCAGAGTGAAGCTCTTTGCACCAAAAGGAAACTGGTTCTTGCCTTGTTTTTTTAGAGCACACCAAACTGTCTAAAAAGACCGAGCCGAGACTGATAATGAAGCCGGCACTCACCTGGCTTGTGAATTTGAGCACTGGCCTATAGGGAATAGTGACATTACACTCCAAGAGATCCCTGGCTCTCTGGATCCAAGATGGGACGATGGGACGGCTGCCATCCCAAGGGCAGCAAGCAGTCATCGGGGCACGAGATAGCAAAGGCTCAGAAAAGGGAGAATGAGGCCAAAGGGCTAAGTGGGAGTGTTCAAGGTAAGCTTGGAGAGCTTGGTCCCAGGATAGGTGAAGAGAGCTCAAGACTTTCAACTGGTGTCCTGTAGTGAAATAAAGGAAGGCAGGAGAACACTGCTGGAGGAAGATGAGGTACACCAAAGATGAGAGGAAAGCACATCCCCTCAGGTACGGGAGTGCAGATCTGGCTGAGCAGATGTTTGGGAGCAGCAAAACCAAACAAGCCAGACCCAGCTGCAACGAGCCTGCAACTGCTGCGAATGAGTACAGTGCTCATCTGCATCTTTGACGTGGTGAAATTTTGAGGAAAACAATCTCTGTAACTGAAATGAGTTTGTACACCTGCTGCTTGACTACGGTGATAAAGAAAAATTAATGATCTCAGAACTATTCTAACCCCTTACACTGGTGTTCCGGCTCACAGGTTTGGCACTTTTAGTTCTGAAGGCCATGTGATGTCTGCCTCACCCTTTCATTTGGGTGTGGTGGAGGGAAGCAGCATGGGGCCACATTGTCCTAATCCATGAGACCAGGAGTAACTGTTCAAACTACTTCCTATTGTATCGTTGACCAAAAATACTCCACTCGTGGGAGCTCTTCAAAGCCCACCCTGAATCAGGAGTGTCACAACCTAGTAGTGTCCCTGCCCTGCATGCCTTGTGAAGGGACTTGCTTGTGGCACCTCCCAGGGTCTTCAGCGGGGGAAGGAAATGGGAGAGAGCCTGTGCTCCTGGACACGACCAGACTGAGTCCATTCTGAGAAATATAAAGTGGAGTCAGCAGCGTGACACTTAGTTTTGAAGGTTGTTCGCAACTGGACAACAGTAGTTGTGGAAATGCACTTATGTCCAATTTTGTACTGCTTTCCCCTAAAATTATTTTTAACACATACTTTGAGTTGTTTTTTCCCTTTTGATTTTCAGGGGAGCCCTGGAAGCTTATGTTCAATCAGTGAGAAGCAGAGAAGGCAAAGAATTTGCACCAGTGTATCCCATAATGCTTCAGCTGCTTCAGCAAGCGATGTCTGCTCTTCAGTAGCTACATGCTGTTTATCTCCACACAGTACTGGTTGCTTCCTGTGACTTGAGGCCATTGTGGACCTTTCTTTTATTTCCTATTGATCTTTACCTCTTGAGCACTTCCTTCAGTATAATAACGTCAAAACAGGTTCTTCTGGGGCCGGGGAGTTAGCTCAGTGGTTCCGGCGCCTGTCTTGCAAGCGCAAGGGCCCGGGTTTGATCCCCGGTAACCACATACCATACTGGGCCTGGAGACTCACGCCCAGCAGCAATCAGTACCACATACCACAGTGCCGGGCGTGGTGGCTCACGCCTGTAATCCCAGCACTCGGGAGGCAGAGGCATGAGGATTGCTGTGACGTGAGTTGGAGGCTGAGCTCAGGGCCAGCCTGAACCACAAAGCGAGACCCTGTCTCAAAAACAAACAGGTTCTTCTTCCAGCAAGACCCCCAACTCTTCCCTCTTCTTTCAAGTTTTTGTGCCTGAGTAGGTTCATAACAGGTCTTCACCCCAGCCTGGGCCTCAGTCAGTGGTTCTCAACTTGTCTATACTTCCATCACTAGGAAAGATTTCTAAAACCCTGATGCCCATCTCAGGGACGCCGTCAGTCAGTGACATTTTAAAAACAGATTTTCACTGTAGAAATTCCAGAATGCAGCAGGGTATTCTAAAGCTAAGAGGAAGAGCTGAGTGCTCTTTAATGGTATATGAAGCATCTTTAATGAAGATATGAATATGGTTTCCTTTATACATTGTCACTCTATTAGAGGCCTGGGGTGTAGAGCTGCTCAACAGCCCTGGAATGAAGATGAACCAAGTAAAGCTAAATTGTCACTTACAAAGATTAACAATAATCTGTTTTATTTTTCTATTGCTTTTTCCCATTAACAATTTAAAATTCAAAACATGTCTGTTAGTATTGTTTTTATCTCCTGATTCCACTGTTCTGATAATTTATACATAAAATTCAGTCGTGATCAATCAGAAGGCAGGGACAGTTTTTTTTGTTTTTTTTTTACTTTTATTTGAAATAATATACAAGAATATAGTGTGCAAAATTGAGGGGCAACATCATGAAGAAGTGTAATGAACTGAAATCAATTTTACAGCTGTGATTCCTAACCAAACACCACTTGGTAAGTAACATGAGAAGCCATGATTGTAGCTCAGAGCAAAAGCAGCTGTATTGCCAATATATTTGCTCTAATTTTAGACAGTTGGAAAAAAAGTAAAGTGCAAGTGTTGCACTGCAATAAGTGCAAAGACTGCCCCCACCATAATATACGATGACAAAATATATTTAAGATATGTGGCTGAGGAGATACAGGACACAAGGTTAAAAAATACAAGGGTGTCAACTGTTAATAGCACCATTGCAGTGACTACATCCCAATGCTATTAACTAACTTTCCCTCGGCCAGGGCTGGTCTCCATTGGAAATAATGGACTAGTGCTGCCACCTGGTGCAAAAACTCAGCATGCCCACAGGGACTGCGGCAAGTGACAGCGACACCATCCACCTGCCGCGTGTTCTATACTCTTGGCACTGGCCGGACTGAGAGGGCCTGTGTTTGGCACAGATGCTGGGCACGCGGTGGACGCTTGTGAAAGCCCATCTCCCAACTTCTGCTTTCCATCATGTACACATACAGATTAATAAGCAGGAAGGAGCCAATGTATAAACAGCAGTTACATGTCTTTAAATTCCCCTTCGTACAATTTAAAATAAACATGTATACACTTCGTCTTTCTACTGTACTTTTAGCACCACAGGATATCAATTTTCAAGCCTATATTACCTGATAGACATATATGAAGGTTGGAAGAAAAATAAGGCAATTTGGTTTACAATGTTGATAGTTTTAGCATACTTAATGCTCTAATGGAGAAAGCAAATCCTCACTCATTATTAAATCATTTCAGGACTCAATGCTATTGGTATCTTATGGTCAGTCACATGAATTCAAGACCAATGGTGAGACCTTGATCTTCTTAAGCCTTTCCATCAGGAGGCAACATTTTTGCAACTATAGACTTAAGAACACAGTATCCTGGTTTAATGTTGCTGTGAGCCCTGTGGAAATAAAATTAAACTCAATAAATGTTTACAAATCAACAAATAGTAATGCTGCATACCAAAGATCAGATTATCTAGTATTTACAAATTTGCTATTTTAGAAAGATTGCTTTCTCAAAACTGGTTTTAAAGTTGACTACTATCTTATGGCTCAAGCATCTAGAAAATTTATGAAACTGGTAAGAGAACAGAAAAGGGATTCGGATAGTCCTATTGCATGAAATGCTAAAGAACTTCCAAAATCCAATTCAAACAGTTTTTCCTTAATGTGACAGCTGGTACTAAGACAGATTCTTGGAAAACTTAAACTATGACCTACATGTTTCTATTAAAAAAAGCCTAAGGGCTGGAAATGTAGCTCAGTGGCACAGTTACACTGGCCCTGGATAAAAAAGCGTAAATATACAGAGTGAATGTAAGACATCCTTAATCCTCTTTACTACTGACACCTTCAAACTGAGCCCATTCTGCTCTATGTGAAATTTTCTTTTCATTAACCTAAAAATGGACTGAACATAAAGTATGCTAGACTAGTAGTGGAAAAATTCTAAGAGCCAAGTCTGTCTTGATGTGTTACAATCTTGTTTACCACCTTCCTGGGCCTATTTTCTTCTTATGGTTTCTGATGTATAGGCAGAGTCCTCATACATGTCCAGCCTCACAATGCTGTCCTCATTGGCTCTCACCAAGTAAAGAAAGGTGCTGAGACATGCCGCCAATGAGAGCAGGGTTCTACTGCGTTATTAATGAGGTAGATAATGTGCAGCATTCAACCCATCTAGAAATATTACACCCAAAGGATCTTTCTACCTCCATAGTTAGGGCATTTTTTTCCAAGTTAGCTTGAGATGTCTATACCGAGTAAATTGCACTTAGTAATGAAGAGCAAAGCAGCCTATCATCTTCTGATACTGTGAAAACATCAGACTAGGAAGTGCACAAATGCTGAGCCATAGTGTGGGCACCGCCTTCTAGAGGCCCTAAGAGTTGTTCCACCAAGCTGGTGCACCCATGCAAAAGTCAGGATGGTCCCAAAACTACTTAGTGAAACGTACTGAATTGGTTCTTTTCCTTTTCCAACAGTCAGGATTTAAACGTTTTTGTTCCTCAGCCAAAGCCTTTGCTTCTAATGTGTACATCCTCCTCTCTTCATTCTTCATTTTCTTCCACCTGTCACCAAGGATTACACTTATGGCTCTGTAAAATAAACATTTACATAATGCTGAAGATAAGAAATTTTCATAAAGTTCATGTCAAGTGTTACAATGAATAGAAATTCCCCCCCCAACACACAAGGGAAAAGGTCAAAGATGTTGTCTCTCCAGCGCAACCCTAGGTCACAGGGCTCCTCAGTACTGTCATTCTGCCAGGGTCTCCCAAAAGAGCGCCCACATCCTAATGACAGACGTGCAGAAAAACTATCCCGAGTATTTTACAAAGCTTGAATTTAAAAGAAAAGACTTACACATTTCAAATATGACATTTAAATTACCATTGGATTTATCTTGACATATCAACTTTTAAGATTCTTAATATATAAAACCAGGGGCTGGGGATTTAGCTTAGTGGTTCCTGCACCTGCTTTGTAAGTTCAAGGGCTGGGATCTGGTCCCTGGTAACCACATACAACACTGCCAAGCAATGGCAATGTATTTTGACTCATGCCCACCAGCAATCAGCACCCCATACCACAGTGCTGGACGTGGTGGCTCATCCCTGTAATCCTAGCACTTGGGAAGCAGAGGCAGGAGGATTGCTGTGAGTTCCAAGCTTGCCTGGACTACATAGTGAGCTCAGGGCCAGCCTGAACTACAAAACAAGACCCTGTCTCAAAAAAAAAAAAAAAAGATAAAAAACAGGATGTTCAGTATCAGTAGCATAAAGTACCCACCTTCTATTATAAAAACCATTATGTTTGTGTCCATAGCCTATGAAATAGGATAAAGATTTCTTCCTTTCATGCAATCAAAGAGAATGACTCACATGAACTATGCTTGTCTTAGTAAATCTGTCATGATGGAACCCAGTAAATTTTAGGCCATACTTGAACTTGGAACTTGAGAATCTGGACTGAACTCCAAGGCCAAGTAAAAGTCACACTGGTAGGTCCGTCACGGCAGGTATCTGCAGCTATCTTCCTACTTACACTTGTTACATTGCCATGAAGCCTATCACAGTAATCTCACCCAAGACACAAAGATGAAGACTCTAAAAACTGTATGACATACTCTCCAGTAAGTCTCAGTGTGACTACAGGTCATTTTATGCGATCTGATAAGGGAGATGGAGTGATGGCTGTACTTTAGCAGAAGTCCCATTACTTTAGAGTACATAGTACATTTTCTTCATCTGAAATGCCACTGCAGTTAAACACTATGCTCTATCTTCCTTTATTAAAAACCAATTCTTGTAGCTTTTTGGGTTCATAGGTTTTTGCCAGTTAAGCCAGTAAGAAATCTGTGTGATGCTATATATTCCTAAGCACAAAATATTTTAAACAGCTGATTATGTGACACTTGAGTAACAATTTTATTTCTCTTTTTCATTTTTGAGTCAAGACCTCACTATATAGCTCTCCTTGGCTTCCAATCTGCAGCCCTACTGCTTGAGTGCCAGGATTACAGGTGCTGCCACTATGCCCAGCTTATTCTCAGAACATGACAAAGTAGTGAAATGTGCAAAATGACATGGCCTATAATCTGCATTTTCGTTCACTAGTCTGAAATATACAATATTCTCTACACATTGACTTTTTTGCACTAATCTTTCATCTATGTTGATGTGAGCTCTTTTTCTCTCTGACCCATGTATTTTGTCTTTATGCCCACAGTTTGTATCTGAATAAAAACAACTTTATTCATCAAATTAAGATATAGCTACATTAAAAAACTGGTGGAGCACCAGTGACTTAGCTCAATGGTACTACGCCTATGTTGCAAGTACAAGGGCTCAAGTTCAATCCCCAATATTGCCAAAAAAACACAAAAGGCAAGAAATGGGGGAAATCCAAGTTCAAAATTAAGTATTTCATTCAATTTAGAAAATAACACCTGATACCTTTCAATATTAAACAATTACCAAAACATCACATGGAAACAAAAGCTAAAATAAAAAGAAAAAATAAAATATAAGCAGTAAGGGGACAAGCTGACACGAAGAACCTAACAGGAAAAATAAACAGAATAGTCCAATTATTCATAATTATAAATAAATCCAGAAAGAATCCCCACTGGAACTTAGTAGAGAGAGACTGTACTACAGGAATATAAACCCAATTTCTAGACGTCCAAGTATATGATTAGCAATTACCAGCTTTGTGCGAAGAGAAATATAGCCCTTTACACCAGTCACTACATCTTAAAGGCTGGCCACTTGCTGGGGACACTCAGAGAAGTTTATTAAATATATTCTTAAGTGCATCTGAATATATTTTAAATGTCTTCAAGTTTTTTCTATGAATATTTCATATAGTAACACCAGGAAAAGCAGACTTCTATACTGAATTTTTATAGACATTACAGTGAAACGCACTTTTCTTTTTACTGATAAGAAATGGAAGATTCATGTTTATGTTAATTGCCCTAAGTTATATACGTAACAGACTCAAGGGTTAAGAATTTCAGTGGTACCGAAAAGATCCTCAGAATACTTGATTCAGTAATTTTACATTATAGATCCTAAAGAAATAATCACTACTGAGACAAAGCTCTTCATTACAGTATTACTTTTAACATTTTGTAAAACTAACATACATAGGTATCAGTTCTCAAAAATGTATTTCGAATGAGAAGCCTCTCTTTCTGCAGTGTAAATACTATGCTGTCATTGCCTGCAATTAATGAATAGCCCCCAAAGCCTGGTTTTTCCTGGTGCGAGACTGATCACGGGTTAGGCCTGAGGGCACTAGGATTAAGGGTGTAGGTGCTACCTGCCCTAAGCAGTCTGAATAAAGGGGCATAAGGACCTGTGAGGGTTTGTGTTGCTCCCTCTGTCTTCCGTCACCATGAACAGTTTCTCCTCTGTGACATCCCTTTACCATGTGCCATGCTGCCTTGGAACCAACTGATAATGGCTGAAACCGCTACAAACTGAATTAAATAAGTCCTTTCCCCCTTTAACTTTGGATGTATTTTGTCTCAATGATGACAAAAATGTAACACATACGCAGAATATTACTTAGAATTAAAGTCTCAGGACATTCAAATATGATTTCACAATTCAACTGTGTAGATGAAGGTAGGGAGATCCTTAAAAATCAACCTATAAAAATAGTAAGCATTCAGTAACAGCTAGTAATAAGTAGTCTCCCAGTTACCATAAAGTGCATTTAAGTGTTAACTCAATATTCAGAATCAGAATTAGAACTATAGTTACCTGTTATCTTTCCCTGGATACATCTGAGTATATTCAACTCTGTACTTTTTGGCAAAAAGCATGAAGGCATTCATTGGTCTTTTGCACTTATTAGGAGAAGTGGCACTCACAGTCCCTGAGCTGTGGTTTTTGACAGCTTTAGAATACAAAGAACTGGAAGAGAGCTGTGACGATCCTGGTGAGCCACAAGTTTTACTGAAGCCAGATCCTGCAAAGTCTTGACCACTAGGTCCTCCACATGACAGAGACGCGCGACGCTGACGAGCCATACTACTCAACACATAAACGGCAGAAGAATCCATAGGTGTGAAGTCATAGCTGGAAAATTTAAAAACAAATACTTTTAATTCAACTTGGACCATAAAAATTCTAAAATCAGGATTAAACAAACCTTCACATCAGTCTGGAAATTTCAGCTCATCTTTCCTTACAGAGTGTTATCAATTCCTCTATAACAAGTTTTGCCACTGGTAATTACTCATTAAACTTTAAACTGACTAATTTAAAAAAAAAAAAAGATGCAAGTAATTTAAGATTCCAAGGCTCCTGTTCTCCCAGAATCTTTGTAATCAGTGTACTTTATTCAGGGCAAGAAACTCCTCTAGATTCCACACAACTGACTTAGCCTTCATACCCAACGATTTGTAATAATCTGATGTCTCAGTCCAGAGGACCTTAGATCAAAAACATGGAAATGTAGTGGCAGGACAAATTGGGCCAAGACTGAACACTATAGAAGGTGGGTCAGGTAAGGACAGTCAGACCTGTTAAAATGCCATGGAAGGAACTGAAGCTGTGCGGGACTATGCTAATGTATATGGGTATAAAGACTCTTATATTCCTCAGTACCCTAAAAGGCCCCTCATGTATTTATAGACCAGTATCTTAAGCCTATAGTAAAAACCTACCTTTCAAGAAATACCAATTTTATCTACAAATTCGGTTTACACAGCATGGAAATAAGCAATCCACATTCTCTCTTCAACAAGCCCACTTGGAAGGTACCATTACCCTCTCATATGCAGAAAAAGGCTGAAGTATTATTTACCCAAGGCAACACTACTAGGATCCAAACCCAGAAAGGAACCCAGAATCAAAAGCATACTTACTTTACATTGCCATGGCCTTAAATTTATAGTGAACAAATAGGATTAATTGAAAATATTAGCTGAAAGTTAGAGGTAGGCTATGCCTCAACCTGGAGACAAACTCTATACCTCTTGACAGAAAACTTTTCCTTTATTCTGAACTTAGCTCTTCCTTTTCCTTGCAAAAGACACTTTGGTGATAATATGAAAATAGGTTCATATTAGTTATAACTGTATCTGCCACCAGTACAACCTATGAGATTATGAAACAGAATTCTAAAGATAAAAGGAAGGAGCTGAAATGAACAGGTCCATGCTGTTTACTACATAAAAATGTCTTCTACCAATTACTAACTACACAATTTCTTTCCTTAAAGGCACTGTATGAAATAAATATACTCAAAGACTGTAAAATTATCCAGTGAATACTCAGAAATGCATATTATGGCATTTTTTTCCACCCTAGGATTACAACATTTATAAAATACCTCAACCCCTACCCCCACATAAAGTTTGGAAAAGGAGCAAATGTATGCAGTATAAATGAGTCTGATCCAAAATGATTCAGCTCTACTACAGAAAACTAGTTACAATTTAGAACAGCAAAAGACAAAGGGTAAAAGCAAATTACTAAAATCTGAGAACTCCACCACCTAGCAGTACAAAAATGTTATCTGTTTCCATTATGAATACAATTAAATGGGTTTGAAACATTTAATCATAGTTCAGGACTGCGACACTACTGCATTGAGAGGACTTAAAGTATCTTTTACAATACTTTAATCATTTGCTGCACACATCAGCAATAGTTCTTTTCACTGATCCCCTGTACAGCTCCTCAGAGTGCCTCACCTCCTCCCTCCTCTGGCATCATCACTCTTAGGCTCAGAACAACTTTTCTTTCACTGCTCAGTCATGACTGAAACGCAAATGCCACACTGATCGAGGCACGTACAAGAGCTCACTTAACCCTTCTTTCAACACAACCTTCATTGTGCCAGGTATTTTGTTTTACTTTTTAACAGCCACAGAAAGGCCTCTTCACTAACCCAAACTCCCACGGGAAATAAATACACTGCAGAGCTGGGATGTGAAACCAGACAGTTTGGCTCCAGGCAAAGATGCAGGGCCACATCTTGGTCACGATAATGTCAAATCTAAGTGGGCACTGTTTCCAGTGCTGCACTTAGGCAACATGACCCTGGGCAATTTAAATAAGCCCGCAGCCTCCATTTACTTAACTATAAAATAAAGAATATGCAGACTACGCAGGGCTGCCGAAGGAATAATGTAAAATACTTAAGGCAGAGGCTAGCATCTAGCAGTACTCAACTAGGATTATCTGTTACTGGTGAAGCAGCCTAAATGAGTTGACATAGAGTATTAAATTATTCACAAGGTAAAGGCTTGAATCCTAATTCTGACACAAACTGGCTCTGGTTTGGATATGTTACTTCTATTAGCTTTAGATCTCATTCTGTCTCCCTCTGTATAAAGTGAGTTTATAACCTAAAAGTAATGAAGATTAAACAAATAAGCACTTGACACACTTTTTATCCCATTATTTCAACAGAAATGCTAGCTTCACAACATACAAACTCCTTTTAAACCTGCCTGATGCCAAGGCTGGCTTCAATTTTGTCTCCAAATGGACTTTTTCATGTCATATATATGCACTCACTTGGGGGATCCCTTGCAAAAACAGAGCTCCATATTGTGTTTGCAAACTCATCTGTTCACTTCTACTCATACATAGGAAGATGGTAAGTCTTTTTCTAATAAACACAATCCCAAACCTTGCCCCAGATCTCCCAGTGTGCCTGAGAATTCAGGGTTCTCTCCTGGAACAAATTTCTTCTCCTCCCTTTCATTCCCTTCTCATCACACTTGAATCTTAGTTGGCTGCTCAAGATGTTCATGGTCTCTCCTGGACGAAACTACCATTTCCACTCCTTTGCAGGGAATGGAAAGAGCACACTGCAGTTACACTGTAGTTACTCAACAGTCAAGTGAGACAGTGGCCAAGGTCACCCTGAGACTAATTATAATTACTATTCAAAAGGAACAGGCAGTGAAAACTTGCCATGGTGGGAAAACAGGAATTAGGCAGCCAAGTCTTCCTTTTTGCTTTAAAAATAAAACAAAGTGTTGTACTATGCAATGTTTGATACACAGATTTAATATATCAAGTTACAAAGCATAAAATTAATATGACTGTAAAGATTAAGAAACAATACCTCTAACATCGCTGAGGTTCCTAAGTGCCACCACAAGATAACCACTCTCTTAAGGGGTTTTGCTTTATTGGTTCCTTACTTTGTCGGGATTTTATTGTGAAGAAAATATATTGGTCTTAAATATTACAACAAACAGCATGAATTAATATATTCATTCTAGAAATACTTTCTTGTAAAAAGACTTCATGTAACTAGCTTGACCACTGTTCTCTCAGAGATCTACTTGTAGGGTTGGCCCTTTGCTAGCATCTAGTACTTGGATTTTAGGAGAGTTTCATCATTCCTACAACGGTAAGACTGGCCTACTGTGGGCTGAGGATGGAGCTCAGTGCTGCCGATGCCTGCTTAACAAGCACAAGGTCCCGAGTTCAGTCTCCAGTTCTGTCCCCCCCCCCCCCAAAAAAAAAAATATATATATACACACACATATATATATACACATACATATATATATATATATATATATATAAAAAATATACATGCTGCATTTGTACAAATAGTATGGGTTACTCTGAACACTCATGTCCTTTCTTAAAGTCTGCCACTTTAAGATGTTCCAGGAAGAGGTAATAAAAATCCCAGGTCTTGGGCCGGGGAGTTAGCTCAGTGGTTCCGGCGTCTGTCTTGCAAGCGCAAGGACCTGGGTTCGATCCCCGGTAACCACATAACAATACTGGGTGTGGAGACTCACCCCAGCAGCAACCAGTACCACATACCACAGTGCCAGGCGTGGTGGCTCATGACTGTAATCCCAGCACTCGGGAGGCAGAGGCAGGAGGATTGCTGTGAGGTGGGTTTGAGGCTGAGCTCAGGGCCAGCCTGAACTACAAAGCGAAACCCTGTCTCAAAAAACCTAAAAAAAAAAAAAAAATCCCAGGTCCTAAGTGTCTAATGAACTTGCCTGGTACAGAACATTTCATGTGTGTACTCAACATTTCATGTGTGTACTCACATCTCATGGCTAGAGGATTAATTAGGTAGAATTAAGCTGTGGCTCAGCTAGGACCTCTCCAAGCAGCCTAGCTTCTCCTAGACATTGCCCTAGATTTCCCCCGTCACTCATGCTGCCGCTCTGCCGCAGCAAATCACAGACAGCCACAAGCACAGGTGTGTGCTGAGTTTCAGCAGTCCTCCCAGGGACTTACTGAACCTGAGGTGGTGTTGGGGAATTACACATAAGGACATAATGTACATCATATATATGACTCAAAGCTAATATATATTATGATTTTATTAGATGTATCTCTAAAGAACATGATCCCATCAAAAAACTGAATCACAAGAATACTACTTTCATGGTTCAAACTAAATTTTTAGTGAATCTTAAAGACTGATACATGTTCTAAATATGTAGGGGGTTCATTCATTTACAACTGACAAAAATTTTACTCCATGACTTTGTCACGTAAGTTGTAGTATTATCATTGCAGTAAAATATCAATATTGATGTTTCTACATTTATTTTTATGTCATGAGCAAGACAGCAATGAGCTTATTTACACATCTCCATGTAGATGAGAATTTACTTCTCGGGAGTATATGTAACCAAGCAGCAGAAACAATGGTATTTACCTTTATAAAATAGAGCCAAGTTATCTCTCCAAATTTTCTGTCTGGTTACATTCTTAGAAAAGACAGAAGTTATCACTCATCTACATCCTAATAATACTTGCCAATCTTTAAAATTCCTTCATTTTCCTACAGTTTTTCAAAGAGTACATAGGAAAGAACGAAAAGCATTTAGATTCTAACCCTGCAGAGGTTTAATGAGCAAATAGCCTATGCCAGGCTCGATGGTACTTGCTTTTAAAATAACAACCTTACTTCTCCTGACAGAATGTAAAGTACTAACTTTATGTTAAATTCAATGAAAAATCTATAGGCCAAGAGAAATTCAAGAATTCTCTACATAAGGCTTATATATCAACAGATTTGATATCTACCATGAAGAAAGAATAAGCTAAAATCTCACTCATCTACATATACACTTCTCTGGGTATCTTCTGGAGACAGAAGATCAACTGTCCCAGGTTGTGCAGGGTGGAGGGGTCACAGGGATCCTGGGCTTATAGTAGTAAAATCGGGTAAGTCTTATAAAACCTGAGAGAGCTAGCAGTAAACCTTGGGAGTTAGGACTTGTGGAATACTGTCATATTACAAGTAGTAATTTTGCCACGTACTCAAAGTGACCTCAGGAAAACTGCTTCCCTCCGTGTTTTTCAAATGCTAAATTTTTACCAGGTTGTTATCTGTTTAACCATATAATTGATGACCTTGATCAAAATTAATATTAAAGAAAGATGCAGTTAATCCCTTCCTCCAGAAAAAGAAAGCATGTTAAACTATAAAACACTAAGCGATTTATGTACTGATAAAAACAATTCTTCTTAAACCTAATTTTTTTTTTTTTTTTGAGATAAGGTCTTTCTCTGTAGTACAGACTGTCCCTGAGCTCAGCCTTGAACTCACAGCAATCCTCCTGCCTCTGCCTCCCGAGTACTGGGATTACAGGTGTGAGCCACCACGCCCAGCACTGTGGTATGTGGTTACTGAATGCTGGGCATTGTAAATCTAAATGGTTTTTATAAACTCATGGGTTTTTTCTGGCTACTTTATATATAACTCATTTGCTATTATTTTTCATTACCTATTTTTTCATTTAATCGTATTGAATCATTACAGTAGTTCTTTTGTAGTTCTCAAATCTTTACTGTAAGGTTTTAAGCTTTAACCTCTTGAAAGTTTAACAATCATTAAAAACAGACAAGAAGTCCAGTATTACCTTTTAAATGTATCAAAAACACCTGAATCATCAAAATTAATGGCATCAGGGTGTCCAGGAGGTAGACAGACGTCGCCAATATGGATCTCACAGCATGGAATGCCGTGCTGCACCACAGTCAAGCTTGGGTAAAATGATGACCAACCTACAGGTGACCAAGAGTTACACAAAGGATGAGGATGAACAGAAGCACCCTAAATGTGTCATAAAAGACATGTTTCTGTATCCTAACAGTAACACTATAACATCCAAAGATATTTTCTAACACAAACACCTATAATAAAGCAGGTTCTAGGTAGGTACTTTCAGCAGTGTGAAAGCCCTCAAAAATAAGTTTAATTCTGCATTTTGTTTCTATATAGGTCTCTATCAATCAGCTCTTCCATCACTATACAAGAGTGATAAATGATGATGAGACTGAGTCTCTAAACTATTAAATTATACTTAACATAGTATTACTGTAAAAGGCTCTAGAAATAAATTCAATTTTACAGCATACTTGCTAACTCTAAACCAAAATGTAATTAATAGACTATTATAATCCTTAACAATATAGCAAGGTAACAGAGAGCTTAGTATGCTATGTGAAACTAAAATTTCTCATACTCACAGGAGGTAAGAGTTCTACCTGAGTACTGCTAAGATACTTAGCTACCATTACATGGAAGCATTTCCTGTGGTCGTTTTATTTAGTCTGAAGTACATTTTCCTTTCAATTTAAGAATCATTCTATTTTCTTTTTTTTTTTAGTTTTTTGAGACAGGGTCTCACTTTGTAGTTCAGACTGGCCCTGAGCTCAGTATGTAGCCCAGGTGAACCTCAAACTCATAGCAATCCTCCTGCCTCTGCCTCCTGAGTGGTAGGATTACAGGCGTAAGCCACCACACCTGGCACTGGGGTGTGTGGTACTGACTGCTGGTGGGCATGGCACTGTTGTATGTGGTTACTGGGGAGAACCCAGGCCCTTGAGCTGAATCCCCAGCCCTTAAGAATCATTCTTTAAAGTTACAAATTCTGAAGCCTACCTTTATTTTTAACATAGAAAGGGTGGTCCAGCTTACACTCTACTGTAAGTAAACCATCTTCTACTGTACCAGGGTCGAATGTCAACTTCAGTACAGATTCACCGAATGACACACTTTCTTCATGTGATAATAACTTCAGACCATCAGAACCATAGCCCTGAAAACATATGAATAGTGAGTGAATTGAAAGTGTTCCATTCAACAATGATGTGCCCATCATATGTAAGAATGGAAAAGGTAAAAATTACCAAGAGACAATGCTAGCTTTAAAGGGCTTCCAATGCAGTGATGAAAAGGGAAACGTGTAAATAATTACAATGTAAAGGCAGACTGGAATCAGCATTTTAAATCAAGCATAAATACTGCTGATGGAGTTTAGGAAAGAAAGATATTAATTCCAAAGGAAAGAGATTAGAGACAGCTTTCAATTCTATTTTACTGAGACTGAAAAGTCAGTACTTAGAAGGGTAGGAAAACATGCCATGCACCAGACACAGCTGCACTTAGCACCTCTTTTAGGGAGTGCAGAGCACTTCTTAAGGAGTCTTTTTTTTTGAGACAGGGTCTCACTTTGTAGTTCAGGCTGGCCCTGAGCTCAGTCTCAAACTCAAATCATAGCAATCCTCCTGCCTCTGCCTCCCGAGTGCTGGGATTACAGGCGTGAGCCACCATACCCGGCACTGTGGTATGTGGTACTGGTTGCTGCTGGGTGTGGGTCTCCACACCCAGTATGGTATGTGGTTACCAGGGGATCAAACCTGGGCCCTTGCGCTTGCAAGACAGGTGCCAGAACCACTGAACTAAATCCCCAGCCCTCTTAAGGAGTCTTAAGGACAAGGTATGTTTGAACTCTGGGGAAATACGGCTGAAAAGAGGCTAGCTGGTAGAAGGATCTAAGAGGCAAGCAAAGTATTTAAACTTCCACTTAAAAGATACTAAGAATCAACAGAAGTATTTTTATTAATGTCAATTTTAAGATGATGATAATTGAGTATAGAAAGGGACTTCTCATTCAATTATTTGAGAATATAATGAGATATCCCTCTGGTCCTGAACTGATAAGTGCGGTGGTAGTAGAACCAAATTAGATTTAAATTCAATAAATATTTGAGCACTCAGTATAAGCACTCAGTATATGCCAAGTGGCAGGTTCTGAAAATACCAATATTAACAAGATATGATCCTTACCCTTGAACTCACAGAAAAACAAACATGCCAATGCTAGCTATGTGGAGTGTACAGTCATCGGTATACTAGTTCATGAACAAAGGCAGGAACGAAAAAAGAACGCTCAAAATTTTTATGGAAATTATCAAATGAATATGAAGGGAGTTAAGGGAATAATAAGGCAGTATCATGGTTTTTAATGTGGTTATCAAGAAGGATTACTTTAAAAGAATAAGGAGAAATTAAGCTAGAATGAGAAAAACAAAATATGCAGTTTTGGCACTTTAAGCTGAGTTTGAAGAACCAATCATTATTCATGTGGAGATTCCAGCTCGAACATGAGTTGGAAATGTACAGTAAAAGTTTAGGGACACATGGCTCTAGGGAATCTACCTACAGAATCATCCTCTTGGCATCACTGGAAACCCAACTCGAAAGCCATTCTGAGGGCAGGCCTAAGACTTGAGTGCCTAAGACCCCCACACAGACATGTGTAGGTGAAGACAGGGGCCCTGATGCCTGACTGCTTATTGGCGAGTGAGAAGGCGGAGAGCAGAACTTTCCTCTGCCATGTGCTATGTGGGCAGAGAAGCAGCAGTCAGAAAGAGGACTGAGGCCCTGCCATGCCACATAAGTCAGGAAAGACAAAGTCAAGAACAAACAAGTGAACCAAGTGTTGTAGAGATCCGAAGCATAACAAACAAGAGCCTCTGGTCTTAGAAACTGGAATAAAGCAAGAAAACTTAGTGACAATTTTAGTAGAGTAAAAATTGAGGCCAAAGTCAGACTACTGTGCACTTTACTAGAATGAAATGGAATAGCAAGAAAGGGTACTACAGGCAGTCAAGGATTTTTTTTTTAAAGAAATTCACCAGCAGGATATGACAAGATCAAAAAAAGGAATTTTAAACAAACACATTTCACATCCCCATTTTCTCTCCCTACAGATGAGATGGAGAAATTAAACAAGAAAGGTGTTTATCTTAATGTCCCTCCGTACTTTTGTTTATCAGTGTAGAAAGTGATAGTGTTTTATGCATCATTTGAAAAGTAACAAGAGTCAACTCTCAATTACCTACAAGACAAATAAAACACTTTGAAGACTACCTAAGGCAAAGCTGTTATCAGCATATCTATTCATTATTTACTTTTAATGCCAGTTTCGCACACCCAACGTGAAATGTACACAGCACAAAAAAGTGCTATGAAGTATCCTCTCAACCTTATTTGAAAAGAATATTAGAAAGGTAAGCCTGAAATCAGAGCTCCTATCCATCAGGCTAAGGACAACAAATGGTTATAAAATCTCCACCAAAAGCCTAAGATGTCATTTAAACATCAAAGCCAATGGGCTATTTCTGCAGATCAACAATAAACCTTGCTTCATTCTGAAACATTCGGGAGCATTTTAAACAATTGTAGATCACCTTGTGAGTGCCCATCTGGAGATCTTCCTCATTATCACAGCCTTCGGCTCTAACAAAATCGTCCACGTCTTGCCATTCCTGATTGCTTCCCTTATGAAAGCACAGTCGTGTGCCTGAAGTTCAATCAGAAAACAAGTATTATATATGTGACTACTATATTGCGAAAGAAGCTAGAAAATGAATATTCAAGGGTTTTACCTTTTAAAAAACAGTGCCAAACAGTTGAAGGCCAGGAATTGCACCATCCCAAATCATCATCATCTGACAGAGAGGACATGCAGAAAATGCCAGATTCAGACTCACTATTTGCCTGTGAAGAAAGATGTTACAAATACTTATGTACCTAACCATTCTTGTGACACAGAGGACTAGCCCCAGAAGTGTAATACGTTGCCACTGAGCTGCATCTCTGGCCCTTTTTGTATTTTCATTTTGAGACAGGATCTTGCTATACTGCCCAAGCTGGCCTCAAATGGATCCTTTCTCGGCCTCCTGAATAGCTAGGGTTACAGGTCTGCACCACCACACCCAGTACAATATATTTTTAAATACCTGTTATTACCCTAAACCTTCAAAAACTTAAATCATTCCAAAGTCAGGGAAAAACACACTTTGCAGAACTGAAGTATACGAAAGCTTCAGTAAAAGTATACACTTCCATTTGTAACCACTTTCCTAACAAGCAACACAGCTGTACCTCAACTTCAATCTAAATCACCAACAACACAATGGAACATACTATTTCCCATTTGTATTGTTTCAAAGAATTTGAGATGAGGAAAGGTTATGTATTCTAACTGCTATGTAAAATCTTACAAAGTTTCACCTTCTAACTCACCCTCTCATGTCTCACTGGTGGCTCCTCCTTCCAGCGGTGGTGAGGGAAGGCCGGCTCACTCTTCGAAGAAGAGGACACTGGTGGGGGGCGTGCATAGGAATGTAAACTTTTGCTTGTAGCAATGATGTGTACAGGAGATGATCTAAAATAAATCAGCAGTTACTTACTATTACAGTCCTGAAGGATAATCTATCTTTCCTTCTGATGAAAAGAACATCATACTCCAACTGTGGTGTTATTACACAGAGGGCAATCATGGTAAACTGTGACTACTGTTTCCTTTACTCCACTTCTTGTACATACATTTTTCTTTTATGAAGGACACCCCTGTGCAGTGCTCCCACCCACCTTTGCTTTCTCCTTTGTCTTGCTCAGCAAGTGTCAGTATGAGCAGGCTATGTATACTTTACAGCTTACTGGGATCCTTCCCTCACAACAGACCACATTTCCATGCACACAGAACTGTAAAAAATACCCCATAAAGGCTGATACTCATGTAGACAAAGGAGTCTGGAAAAGCAGCATGGAACAAAGACCAAACAGAAATGTAGTCCCTACAAGAGAAGCTTAATTCCAATGACTATTTAAACTTTAGTCTATCTACTGCATGATGTTAAATAGCTTTTTGTAATGGTAAAGGTTTTAAATAAAAATGCAATCAAGTCAATGCTCATACCTGTTGTAAAATGAGCACTGCATGAGTGGGCTTTGTGGACTGGTAGCAATATTTGCTAATTCTGTCAGCCAATCCACCTCATTTTCATGGTAGGTATTCTCTGATATGTCTGAGGTATTCTGGTTCCACGATGACCTTGGATATTCTTGATGTGAAACATCTGAACTTAGCTGGTATATGGCAGATTGGGTAGGGTCACTCTGAACAGCCTGAAGTTCAGGAAGGTCATCTGCAAACAAGCACATTCATTTCACATTTATGAAAAGAGAATTGTACTGACTGTCTGATACAATGAATGACACTACACTGTAGTTAGAAGTCCTCAAATTTAGCTAACATGAGTTTAGGAAGAAAATCCTAATTCAGAATTAAATCCAATATGTCCGTGAATAAAATATCTTTCAAGATAAAAATGACACTGTGTACATCTAAGGATTAACAAAGCCTGATAGAACAGTACAACCAACAAACAAGAACACAACAAAGGTTCACAACCTAAAGCAAGCTATTACTACAGTATGCATCGTCTGAAAAGAGGGTTCAGAATGGACTTTCTGCTTTTCCCTAGTTTTCTGCACCTCACCTAGAAGTGACTTACGTACCATGGAGACATTTTTACAACAGTTTAATAAGGCCAAGAGATTTTCTGGCCTTTTTTTTTTGTGCACATGCGCAGATATTACACATTATTAACTTGCTATACGGATCAATACAATACTGAAAACAACAATTTCCAAAGGTAGAAATATACATCACACTACAAATTTTTAAGCTCTCCTTACACAAATCTGTATTAAGAGTCTGTTGGCTCCTCCACCCCCACAGAACCTAGGATCACACTCTGGGCTCTGTGCTCGTTAGGAGAGAGGTCTATCACAGAGATATGCCCCCAGCCCTTAAAGTATTTCCCTTTATTAACAATTTCTGAACGTGGTAGCTTACTATTTTTCCTTGTAATTACACTCCCCAAAGATAGTACAAGATAAACTTTCAGCTTTCCAAAATGAAAACTACAGATTCTACCCAAACACTACAAAAAACACAGCAAAGATTTAAAAAAAAAAAAAAAAGAGAGAGAAAAGGAAAAGGATGGGACTAGATAGGACAGGAAACGGTGGGAAGAGATGGGACAGGACAGGACACATATTAGAAGCAAAAGGATTTTCTAGCCCTTTAAGAAATAAAAACCCCAGTCCTGCTCTATAAAACACATACCTACAGATCAATAGGTCCCTTCAATATACATTAAAGTCATCATGAAAGCCATACAGTTCCTATTCAAGCAAACATTCTAAAATAGTCTGCTAAAACTGAAATATCTCAATTAAAAAGATATCTAGTCTTAAAACTGACTAGAAGGTACCCTTTTTCATGGAGCAGTCCAAACACCATGACAGTTTCAGGTAATTCTACCCAACACTTGTCAGGCTGCTGTAACTTGTTCCCTTCCCTCACTGCCAGGATATTCTTACTGTGGCCATTATTTCTTTATCATAAAGGGTTCATCTCTTTCAGGAAATTATTCAAGTCATAAATAGAAAGGGGCAAGCTTTCACTCTCACAGGCCTGATTTCCTCCTGAAATCTACCACACCATAAGGGATAATCAATTATTCGAGTACAGTGGTGTTCCTTGCTCAACGGGAACCACTGCTCATTTGAGTTGTGGGCTCGAGAAATTCTTAGCACTCAAACAGGTTGTGTCCCAAGAGTCACGACCTCCAAATCCCAACGCTGCGCTGACATCCAGTCTCTTCCACCTCCCCACTTGGGAAGCATGAACACAGCTGTGCCCTCTCGAGCTTTAAGGAATATTAAAGGTAACTACACATTAAACTGGAACAAAGCCAAGCTGAAAAGCTGGGCAAGCCGAGGGCGTTCATTAGCCAGTCACTCCCAAACACCGGCCTCTAAGCAATACAGTTCAATTGTCTCTCATCAAACCTGCCCAGATCTGCAGGCCACGTATTCCTGGAATAGCTCAGCCAGAATGGTCACCACAAATGTCAGACCCTCATGTTGCAACAGTCCACTGTTGTTCCCCATCACACCAACAAGTCAGCCTTACAGAGATTATCAGGAAGATGTTTCAAGAGTTAGCATCTTTTAAAAAGTCACATGGTAGGGTTTCCCAGAGGTACTCACTAGCCTGAACTTTTACAATCAATAAAGCAGTTTAAGTAATTTGTAAGTAAGTCTATGATAACCTTAAGGAGCTCAAAGTCATGTTAGTTTTAAGTACTATTTTAAAAACAAAAACAGGAAATGTTTAAAATTCCTAATATACAAAAACTTTATATACTTCTTTAGCCAGTCTCGATAGGTAGAGAAACTGACTAAATGCAAAAATTAATTTGAACCTGAAAGAGTTTTGTTTACCAAGCTCCATGTGCTCATCACAGGAGTTATATCCGGGGGAGGATGGCAAATTCTCATTACACTGCAGCAGCTCCAGGGAGTCATTCATTCCCGACGCTCTCTTGTCCATCACCAGCAGGAGTTTCTGTACTGCATTAGGCATCTGATTTGTCTTCACTTCCCACACCATGTTATGGTGCTCTGACTTAATAAAAATGAGAAAAAGTGTCAAGCTACATGATTTGGAGATTATATAAACTCAGTGATACCACTAACCTACAGTTTTAGCTCAATCACACATTGCCATTACACCCCCCTCAAATCCTTTGGAAAAAGACGTCCCCACCCTTGCCCTATAACTCTTACATTCAGCACCAAATTACACATACATCACAAAGTACTAATATCTTGAATTTAGAAGTCTTTTCTTCTAAATAATAATAGTACAATTACATGTATTTTTTATTTCTTTAACCTTATAACCCCTTTTAAATAAAATATTGAGATTGACAAAATTTGTTTTACAAATTCAAAAGACTGAAGGAATATTCTAATTTTTTAAAAGATTCTATTACATTCTATTTATAAGCTGTCTTCAGTATTGCTTCCTTGTATTCTCTATATCTTTATAAAGAACAGGTAAAGAGTTTCTCAGCATGAACACATACTACATTTCCTTAAAAGTAAAAATGTTTTCCAATTACGAATTTGGGGCCCAGTCCTTAAAAAAAAAAAAAAAAGACACCTGTTAGTTTGAATAAGCTATTAATTCTAGAAAAATGAATGAAGTCAAAGTTAGCTGGACAAGTAAACCTATCTTCAAATCAAGCCTACGAAGTTTTCACAAGGAAGTGTTAAGACAATGCATTTAACTTCTCAGAAACTAAATTATGTTATGAAAAGAAAATGTGGTTATGCCTTACACTGTGGAACTTGACCAATGGTTAAATTAGTTACTTAACATGAATGACAACAAGAAGATTTCCTGATCTCTCAGGTTCTTCTCAAAATTTGAATTTAAAAAAAAAATCATTAGTTAATATACTAAAAAAATCAAGCTTATTTCAACAATATAGTTTTTCCTCAACACAGAATAAAATATTATTTTTAATATTATGTTTAGTCACTAAGAGTCAGCCTACACTGGGTTAAACAAATATGTAATGAAAATATGTTGCTTACTTTTAACCCCACCAACTAAATTTAGATACTGCTGTTAACATTTTGGTATATTAGAATCAAAACTTTTTTATACATACCCACAATTCTGTTTTTTCATACTTCATATTATAGCGGATAACTTTTTTCTTAAAATTGATAAACCCTTTCTTTTGAGACCTTTCCCAAGATATATATAAAGAGTATACTTCATAGGAACATACCAAAATTTACTGGATTTCTAATTCGGACTTTTAAAATGTACTTACTTACATATAATTGCTTCCCAGCTACAGATTATTAAGTAGATGACAAGCATCTTAAATTCCTGACATACATAGCTAAACTGCATGTTTACTGTCTCTAACATTCTATTTTTGGAAGCTTTTTGCCTGCACCCCTCAAAAATGACCCTCATCCTGGGCACTGTTTTTGAACTTTTCTCATCAACAAGTAGAAGAGAGATGTAGTGAAAAGGGCACTGAGTAAGATATAAGGAAATAGACTTCTGGCTCTGGCCTGTTAACTTGGTAAATATACCACCTAAGTCACTAAACTTCTCATAAATTCAACATCTTAACCTGTACAGCACAACTAAATAATACTTCTACTCCCACTCACCTCAAGTAGGATAAATTCAAACACAGGGAAAAATGGACAAATTCTTTTCAGTTTTTTAATACACAGACTATAAGATACTAAGACACTTTTTTAAATGTCCTAAATGGTACAATTATTTTTATGTTTATTAGTACATGTTTGCTCTATATAATGATCATGCATTGTGGGAGAGTCTAAAGAGAACTATTATTGAAAACATTTAACAGCAAACATGTGATAGCTATTCAGTTTTGGCAATTTCTTCCTTGGAATATATTATGACAAGTCATTCAACACACCGTAGTAATCACCATGTACCACTTTTAGGCAAGGAACAGTTTATCTACTTAAAAGATGTTGAGGCATTTGAAGGAAATTAACACCTTCTCTAAATTAATTAGCACAATGAGCTGATTAATCAGTCTTAGGTAAGCAAATCTTCTGGGGTAATTTCCCACAAAACTTATGACTGAAGCACCAGGGATGTAGCTCAGTGGTTCTGGTGCCTGTCTTGCAAGAGCAAGGGCCCAGGTTCGATCCCCTGTAACCACATATAATACTAGGCGTGGAGACTCACGCCCAACAGCAATCAGTACCACATAACACAGTGCCAAGCGTGGTGGCTCACGCCTGTCATTCCAGCACTCGGGAGGCAGAGGCAGGAGGATTGCTGTGATGTGAGTTTGAGGCTGAGCTCAGGGCCAGCCTGAACTACAAAATGAGACCCTGTCTCAAAAAAAAAGAGAAAAAAAAAAAAACAAGGACTGGGGAGTTAGCTCAGTGGTTCTGGCACCTGTCTTGCAAGCACAAGGACCCGGGTTCAATTCCCCAGTAACCACATACAATACCCTGTGAGGAGACTCATGCTCAGCAGCAGTCAGTACATTCCACAATGACGGGCGTCCTGTAATCCCACCACTCCGGAGGGAGAGGCAGGAGGATCGCTGTGATGTGAGTTTGAGGCCGAGTTTAGGGCCAGCCTGAATTACAAAGGGAGACCCTGTCTCAAAAAAAAAAAAAAAAACCCTATGACTGAAGAAAATGTGATTTCTCAATTAACAAGTCATAATTCTGACTTTCTACATAGTCTTGAAAAAATTTTAAGCAAATGTTGCTTAACTCATCATTTTTTCAATTCAAATTTTACAGACCGAAGAATTAGGTGAGGTTTGACTGAAAACTGATAAATGCTTAAGCTTTGAGAAATATTTATTACAGTAAGATATACTGCGATTAATCTCCTTCAGAGTACTTCCCTTTTGAAGCAATTATGGACATCTCCTTTTATGTCTTTATGACTTGTGAATAAAAATTACAAGCCTGTAACTCCCCTATTCAAGTGGCTGAGAGGAGGACTGCCACCAGTTTCAAGTCAGCCTGCGCTAGGAAGTGAGTTCAAGGCCGGCTGGGGAGTTGAGGGCTCCTGTTAAGGGCCATGCAGTGGAAAGGGAGGCTTGTAAAAACATCAGAGTCCTGAACCACCTTATTCAGTGGATCTGGCACCTTCTGACTTCTGGCTCTTCTCCAAAGTCAAAATGACCAAGAGAGGTAAACATTTTGAATTAATTCAGAACATTTAGTCATCCAGACAGTGCAACTAAGGACGCCCACAAAAGAGTACTTCACTGCTGCAGGAAGTGGGAAGACAGTAAGATAAGGAGGTTCAAAACGAAGCAGAGTATTTTGAAGATTGATGGCAATGAACCTTTTACTGCAATAATTTTTTCACCTTCACTGTAGTTTGATCACACCTTACACATAAGCAGAATTTGAACTCTTCTCACACAAATCTATCTAGTATCTGAGGTATACGAACATAATTTAACCATCTTGATGGTCAGAATCTTTATGGATATCTATACTATGAATCACATATGTTTGTGAGTAGCATCAGTTAACTCTAGTGACAATCTTAAAATTTTCCCCATTTTTCCCTTATTATGAAGCTGCACTATATATATATGTATATATGTATATGAGCATATATTTTTGTATTTAAATGTATATAAACAAGATATAAAATATGATATATACAAATATAAATAATGTAAAATAAAAATAAGATAAATATAATAACATAGATAATGTAAAATAGTATATAAATATAAAAATATATATTTATAGGAGCTCTCCTCTGTGTACGGACAGTGCAGTTCCTCTCATCTTTCCCCTCCCTCTGTAGATAGAGTTCTTTGGGTTCCTCATACTTCCCCGTAAGATTTTTTTCCCAGCTGCAGAATACACCATTCACCATTTATAGCACATTAAAATCTCCTATACTTGTCTATCATTTCACCAATTAGACATTTTACTTTTTCATAAATAAGTTCCTCTTTCAAATATTCGCTGGCAGAGCTAACCCTATTGATTATTTATGCTTTTAATTATTGCTTTGGGACTAGAAAATTCAACATAGCTTCTCTTGAATACTAGTTAACTCTGCACTTGCCATCTCTTCACTAGATCAGTGATTTTCCAAGGAAACAGTACCATTCTCCAGCAGCTGGGACTCTGAAATGTAATGCTCAATATTCCAGATTTTATTCAATGGAGACTGAGGCCCTATTGTTTTGTAATACACACTTCCAGCAGCAAATATTCAGTCTTGCAAAGACAAGAGAAGTGGAAGAGCACTAGAAATAGCTAATCTCAGTCAATGAAAGAAGTGGCAACTAGGTTTTACAAAATGCCTGTCTACCTGCATGCATAACTACACCACACACCATTCCCTCCTACTTCCTCTCATCTTACTTAAAACTCAAAATAGGTCTGTGAACAAGTCACAGATGAGGAAAACAGGGCTCTCATCATTGTGTGTGCGCTTTGTTTTGCTGTTGCTGTTTTTGAGAACCTAGGGAAAACAAATGTAAGTTAGGCCCTGCTCTAAAGTGCCTGTTCTTCCTGAGTCATCTTTCTATGACCAAGAGATTCCATGGTAGGATCTACACACTTTCCTTAACCCCAAGAGGTACTGCCATACCAAACCTAGACTATTTGCTCAAATTATTTTGAAAGACATGGAGAAGGTAATTTACAACTAATTTACTGATGTGTGAAATTGAAGTTTTAAAATAGATTACATAACTCTAACCTACAACACGTCTTTACAAACATAAAAAAATATCAAGTCCAACTAACTTTCTATACCCAACTCAGTGATGAGGGCTTAATGCAGTTCTTTTAGAATATTTTCAATGAAACTTCACTTATTTCATGGAAACATTTCTACCATTCTAGTCTATTGCTGTGCTAAAAAGGAAAAAAAAAATCACAATGGGTTTGTTTTGGTAAAATATATTATTGGAAAATATCAGTTAATACTTGTATAGACCTTATCAAGTTAACTTCTATGCCTGAGTTTTATTTGTAAATAATGACAGAGCCTAACTACCTATCAAAACTAGAGGCATAAATGACATTACATCTTACATCCCCACTTTTTATAGACACTGCCCAATCATATCTAAACAAGTTATTCATTTCATGCTCATTCAACATGAAATGTGAATACTGATGCAAAACCACATAACATAAAACCCACACTACAATGAGTGCAGTGGCATACTTTTGTAATTCCAGCACCGAGGGAGGCTGAGATAGCTGGGCAACTTACAAAACCATCTCAAAAAAATGAGCTGAGGATGTAGCTCAGCACTGTAGAGCACCCTGAGTTCTATCCCCAAGAATAAATTTTTAAAATGCAATAACCACTGCAAGCAGCCATCCACAAAACTACTGAACAGTACTGTCAATTTAAATACTATTAAGGTAAGATATTTTATGAAAAACTTGAAATTATCTAGTAATGTTTTCCAAAACTTGTTGGAAACAATGATAGCATAAAGTATTATATAAAGCAAAGTAAATGCACCTCAAAATATGTAGAAATGGGAGAACTGCTGTCAGCTAGTTAATAAGAAATTAAAACGTGTCAATTTTCCTGAATTTCTCAATAGTTAACGAAAATTTTTTTGTATTTGTTCGTCCATTCTAAATATTTCCTTTCACACTTAAAACACACAAAATATCAGGCCTTGTCAAATTAGCACACAGTCCTAATTTGTGAGAAAAAATAGTACTAGTGTTTTCACTTCAAACATATACAAGTGACTGCAAGTTTGCAATTCACACTTAAAAACCTTAAGGGAAAAATAGTTTATTCATTGAGTCTGTGCCATACGCTTCTTCATTGGGCATCGGTACACAGAGGAAAGAGTCCGAACTGTCTGAATGATAGACAAGTACAGGAAATCTTAAGACTTTACGAAACAATTTGCCGGTATGTGGTTTAAAGTCTAAGAGGAACATCGGAGCAAAGCAAGCATGAGGGGAATCCTGGGAAATGGGCCCTTTTAATTCATGTACTCAGGAGCTGGAGAAATGAACAAAGGGGAACAGTTTCAGGCAGAAAAAAGGGCCAATCAGGTTCATGAAACCCGACGGGACTTAAAATGTTCAAGTTGTAATTTATTAGTCAAGTTAAACAGTATTTTGCTTTAAACAGCTTCCTTAAACGTGTAAAGTAGGCCCCAAACGTGTTCTTTTAAATGTTATCCAAACACCTACAAAACTTTGTCTACCTGACAAAAACATCGTAATAAAAGAAACCTCTAACAGATGACCCTACTACTCTTTTGCTTCAAAAAAAAAAAAAAAACAAAAAAACAAAAACAAAGACAAAAAACCAAGAACGAAAGTACAAGATCACCGACTTTGGTAAACGTCAGAACCACAGTGAGGAGTCACTGGTGACGGCTAACTAAATCCAAAATACTTGGTGAAAATTGCCAGTAAAACTCCAGAGCTTCCCAGTATTGACAGTTTTCAAACCCTCCTTTAGCGTCCTAGCAGTCAGATCCCATAAACTATGAGCTGCCCCGCAGTCAGTGCTACTCTCGGCTACAGCAGAAACTCCCTGAATCAACTGGAGTTGAGCTCAGAGCGGAGTGAAATCTCCTAGACTGCACGCAGCGTTTAGAGCCACAAAACCGGGCGGTCGTCTTCGCCTGGATCCTGCTGTTTTGTTTTAATGTGCTTGCTGCAGCAGCAGCATAAATTGAAAGGCGGAGACTGGAACCGCCTGCCAAGCCTCCTCTCGGGGTCACTCAGAGCTGCACCTCCCGGTTCACGCCAAGTCCACCCCCACCCTCTTTCGCCATTCATCGCCGCCTCCCCTCCCCCCATCATGTGACCGCAGCCTGGACGCCAGGCTTGTTTTTCCCCTCCGCTCAGCGCCACCGCGCAGGCGCCTGGGAGCCCATTCATTCGAACTGCGTAACAATAAGCCCCGGGGCCCAGCGGCTCCGCGAGCTGGGGCGCTCGGCTCGAACCCGTCTCGGCCTCGGTGGTGTGGCGCCCCGCAGGAGTCCCGGCCCCGGGTAGCTCTCTGCTGGATCCCAGCCGTGGACTCTCTGCCCACCCCTGAGGAGTTGAAGTCAAACTTTTCTGTGCGACGCCGGCGCGGTGCCGATCCCTTTTCCTTGTCCCAGCCCGACCCCCAGCTACTACCCTGGCTTAGAGCGCCGTCGGCGCCCAGGCTCCTCCCAGCCCCCGCCCGAGACCCCAAGCGCCACCGCCGCGAAGCCCAGGTGAGCTCGCGGGAGGGGTCGGCCTCGGGGCTCGCCGCGGGCTGCATGCGGACAGTGGGCCCTACTCACCCTGGGCTCAGCCAGCAAGAAAAAACAAGGACCCCGCGGGTCAGGCCGCCCGTTCCCCTCGGGTTCCTGCCCCTCCCTTCCCCACCCCCACCCCTACCCCTTCCGAACTGAAAGACAACAAACCCGCCACGGAGTGCGGGCAGCCCGGGCGCAGGCTACCCTGATCGCGACAACACCACCAGTAGCCCGTGTGCCCTCTCTCCAAATGAAGCTGGCCTCTCTGGAGCGTGTTACTACTCTCGCCGCCGCTCTTACTCCTCAACCGAAACTTTCCTACTTACCAAACCCGTCGCCATTACCAAGTCTTTCAAGCTTCGTCTTCCCCCTCCCTTTCAACCCCCTGGAGGTTGAACCTCCTGCCAACTCTTGCCCCCTCTTATTGGTTTGTAAAACTGCCATTTGCCTTTTCCCCTTTCCTATTGGGTAGAATCATAGTCCGTCTTGGAAGGCGGGCATGTATTGACTTTTATGTTGTGTTTACTGGAGGAGACTGTGTGTCAATCACTAGAGAGACCGCTTCGGATTGGACTGCTGCCGGGACCCTGGGGAACAGAGCCAAACTTTGCTCTCGAAATGTATTGTGGGTTTGTAGTCTCAGCCTTGCTCTTTAGAGGCAAAAACTATAGGCCGGAGGAGGCAGTTGAACTACATATTCCAGAGATGCATGCACAGCTCACTCTTGATAGTAAACAAGAGTCATAGGGACACGTGTATCAGCTCGTTTGTTTTGGTGTCTGGGACAAAAGGGAGGAGGCGGAGGAAGGGAGTGTTTTCAAGCTTTGGTCTCTTCTCTTCCTCTGGACTTCGGCTAACTCTTGGCCTCCCCATTCTCTCGCTGCACCCATCCCGGGCGGTAAACAGCCAAAGCCTCTCGCAACTCGAAGTTTGGCAGGAGGCCAAGGTATTGTTTTAGTGCGAGGGGAAGGAGATGACTGCACAAGCGGAAGCCAGGCTCGCTAGGGACTAGGTCGCACAAATCAGGGTCCCAGTCACGAAGAGGATGATGAATGGGCTGCAGGGCCCTATGACAGTGGAAGGAACTAAGTTTTATCCAGGGCCTTGCTTCGCCACCCCGAGGACGGCGACTTGAAAAGACCTGTCCACTCTGTTCATTTCACCCAGTATTTGTTAGGCTCCAACTGTGTCAGGCGCTGTGAGGCTTGAGGATGAACAATGAGCTGCTCCGCCTGGAGAACTTATAAAGCTGATAAGAGGGGCGAAAGATTACTTCGAAAATGAGGCAAAGTGGTGTTTTCCACAGGGACCTCCTTTGTCATTGTTTAAGGTCATACAAAGGGGCATAATGCACGACATAAACTTATTTTACTTGTGAGTTATCTGTAAGTTTCTGTGGGCATCATTTTTGCCCTCCAGAAGGCTGCCTATTGATGAAAGGGAACTGCTTTTTGTACGGTGCTGCCACTAGGAGTTCCCCACTGGAGTCCTATTGCTCTGACTCACCAGGAGGAGGGCGGCTTCTGCTTTAAACATGGCCCTTGGTCGTCACAGTAGGGAGCTAGTCTGTAATTGGCATTTTTACTGTTCACATTTCAAAAGCATTATTAAGCTTTTTTCCTTTGAACTTTCAATGTTTAATCATTAAGGCTATGCTGTAAGTTTTCTTTAGATCACTGAATATGCTTAAAATTAAGATAAAAACTCACATTCATAAGAAATCTAAAAACAAATTTTTGGAAAGAGGCCTAAAATCAGTTATTTCCTTGAATCAACCTACATTTCTTGAATTTTTAAGTCTGCCCAGAAGCCAGATAAAAATTAAGAAATTCTAAATCTCCATATGTTGAAGTTTTCAATTTCCTCTAAGGAGTTCCCATTTGAATTCTTGAAATGCAGTTATGTATAAAATAATACTCCCTATCATTTGATGAGATGCTTACTTTGTATGTTCAGGAATAAGCATTTTATTAGAAAAATGATTCAGTAGAGAAAATGCTGAATTTTCCTCCCATGGAAAAGGGACAGAATTTGAATTTCCATCTTTCAGAGATTAACAGGTCTTCAGGATAAAGAGTATGTTTCTGCCCTTTCGTGTATGCTTGTTCCTCCTCCCTCCCCCTGCCCTCCTCCCCTTCCTTCTTTTTACAATGGCGAGTCATCATGCTCCCCAATTTAAAAATATGAACGTCGACATTTAACGTCTTGACTAAAGGAAAACCCAATCCAGGAGTGCGCTTAATTCTTTTAAATTAATATCTACAATATTTATATCCTTACTTCCAAGAAACTGACAAGCTTTCCTCCCCACGGGTGAGGTTCTGAGAACCTGCCTCATCCTCATGTTCTGAGTGCACACATTGCTAGATTTGCTTTTTGGCTGAATGCTACTTGAAAAAGTTAAACTATTGAAAGTATGCACCAAAAGCCTAAGTGAGGATGTTTTTAATTGGAGGACACCAGAATGGTAATAAACTCACTTCAGATCCGGATGTTGTACAGTATTATAACATCTTTTAATAGCACAAAGATACAAATTGGTAACAGATATAAAACATCATTTGTAGACTTTGATCTCTTATATGTCCAAGTTTTAAAATATAAATTAAATTCTGATAGCTCGGTCACAACTGAATAGAAGTATTCAAATTTCTCATACCTGTTAGTGGACAGTTGGTCTGTCTTCTGACTTCTCTGGAAGCTAAATGACCGTGTTAGTACCTTATGTGTATTTAACAGGATCATCATCATGAATTCTTTTTTGAGAAAATATTCTCAGCCAGGTTTTATAGTCCAGATGCATTTGAGGAGACTTAAGGGTGGAACATTTCAATTCAAGGCCAATTTAGGCAATTTAAGGACTTAGTGAAATTCTGTCTTAAAATAATAATGAATAAATGTTTGGGATGTAGCTCAGTGTGAAGAGACTGGATTTAATACTCAGTACTGCAAAACAAAAATTTTTTCATTAATCTATTTTTACTTTTTTGAGGTACTGGGGGAAGTACTATGGGTTGAACCCACGGCCTCACACATGCTGGCTGGACAAGCACTCTGCCAGGAGCCTCCTAGCCCTATCATTAACTCTTGAGTAACCAATGAAAACAGCCAAACTATATGCCAAAACAAAGATCAAAGACAAAATTATAAGAGCGCTCCTTGGAAAGCTTTATGTATGTAAGGTTTACTCTTAAAACACAGTTATACCTGTTTTTCAGATCTATGATAGAACTAGCATTAACAAAGTATCAGTTTAACACATCTTACTATGAACCCAATTATATTAGGTATATGCATGGTTATGTATGTACATATATGTATATACAGTAAAGTTGTATGGTGTTTGAACACTGATTTTGTTAAATATTTCCCATGAGCTTTCAAAAATCACATCTTCCTTTTAATCATCATAGGCTGCACATACCTAATCTGGAAATCCAAAATCCAAAATGCTCTAAGTATCATGTCAGTATCGTGTCAGTCACGCATTAAGGACGCTCAACGCGTGAAGCCACTAGTGTTTCCAAATCCAAAATCCTCCTGAAACCTGAAACACTTCGAGTCCCGCACAGCTGAGATAAGGGATATTCAACCTGCACTATTATTTGAGAACAGTTCTTATCTTCCAGCTACATTACATAAGCACTATTCATTTTTGTCTCCCTCATGAGGGTGAATCATGTAAATGCAAACAAAATATTTGCCTAACATTACACTTTATCTCATTATGTAATGTAACACTATAGTAATAAAACATCGAGGACATCTTTAAATTGAGCTTTACAGAGCATAATGAGAAAAAATTACCAAATGACTTCATTATAAATATTTACCTTGAAATAATTAAAGTTTTACTTTACTGTTTAAAAAAAGTCATTTGAATACATTTCAGGAACATGGTCATCATATAAAGACAAGTACACTTGTATTAAATATCAGCCTTCTGCTAAAAGAAGTAGAGAGATTCCAAAGCTGATTTTCCAGAGGGTTTTCAATAAAGGCAAAGATGGAAAATAAGCAATTAGAAGGATTCAATGCAAGATTCTAACTGTGTATATCTGCTGCAGAAACTCATTTAGGGGACCTACTTTGTAAATGTCTTTCAAGTCAAATAGAAAATACTTAGTATTTCACATCTGGATTGTTGCATAAAGAGTCAAGGCTACTAATTTTGTTTGAAACTCCAATCTGTATTTACTTTTTCTCCTCCTTGGAAGAAAAAAAAATCATTATTTTCTAGTTGAATAAAAACATACACTAACATGCTATAATCAAAGTTATAATTAGGGCTAACCAAGTATTTCATATATACATGTTTTATGAGGTATTTTTTGGAAAAATGGCAAGATTTATACTATCGTTAAACCCCTATCTGAGAAATGTAGTATTTCATTTTTATGCACTAGACAAATCACTTAATACCACGCTTCGTGTCCTGACAGATGATAAATGCTTCTTCAAGCCCTTCAAGGCAATTTTAGATAAGCTTAAAGCATAAAAAGTTCAAGATTCACATCTGTTGTCCAAGTGAAATATTTTCCTCTCAAAATTGTTCACTCTGAATTGGAAACATCATAGAAATTTCTCTGGGTAATAGGTTAAAAATCAGCAGTGTTTCAATTTCTAAGAAACCAAAAGCTCTCCGTTCTCCATGAATTCCATTATCAGCTCCCAAAGTGATGTGCAGGTGGAGTCACTGGTCCTCCCTGGTACATGCCTGACCTGATCTGAGCTCATGCTTATTCTTGGGCATACAAGTCTCCCGCAGATAACTGCAGCACTCTGCTGCTTTCAGTGCTTCACTCATTACACTTGTGTTTTTTAAATACCTGTGAAGACAGGTCACTATTTCCAGCAGCTCAAGTACTTTAGCAGCCTTGACAGTATTACAGAGCACATAGGTTGTTTCAATTCTCATTCTCCTTTCTTCCTTTTCGTCAAAAATTTCTGATACTCATTCTCAGGCTATACCTTAGGGTACTTTCGATTTTCATTCTTAATGATTATTTCTCCCATGGGTATGAAGAACTTACGCAGATATTAGAATCCTCTCTCCAGCTATTTAACAGCTTTGGCTTAATCCAGATGTGATACCTCAAAGTTTGTACATTATTTTAATAATGCTGAAGATATTCTATGCCTTTGAATAACATTTCTTAAAAGTTAAGCTTTATTTTGTTGTTTTCTTTGGTGCTGGTGTTAAGGATTACTCCTACTGAGCTATATTCCAGGACTTTTTTTTAATATTCAGATCTTTATTGGTGCATTACATATACACATCATGATCACATTCAACATTGAGAACTTGTACCAGTATATGACACGACTTAATTCTCATTTTTGCCCAACCCCCCTACCCACCCTACCATCTCCTGTCCCCTAGATACATAAGCTTTGTTTCCTTTATTACCATCACATTTTCCCCCGTTTTACTTACCCCTAAACCCCATCTCCTTTTGCATATTTTCTATTTCACAATATCTACTATATATTCTAGAACCTTACATCTTCATTCTCTCATACAAGAGAAAACATATTTACACATTTGTGATCTATGTATTTCACTTATGAGGATGTCCTGAAGGTACATCCATTTGGGTATAAATGACTCCAACTTATCATTTTTATCGCAGAGCAATACTCCATTCTATAAAAGAACCACATCTTCTCTATCTAGTCTCCAGTCGATGGATATTTTGGTTGTTTCCAAGATCTAGTTATCACAAACTGAGCTGCTATAAACATGGGTACACATATGTCACTGTGATATGAATCTTTTAATTCTTTTGTGTATATCCCTAGCAGAGGAATAGCAGATCAAATGGGACCTCTCTAATCCTAGTTTTCTGAGGAATCTCCATACTGATCTCCACATTGATTGTACAAATCTACACTCCCACCAACAATGGAGAAGTGTTCCTTTTTCTCCACAGCCTCATCAACATTTGTTGCTGGCTAATTATGAAATAGCAGTCATTCTTGGTGAACTGAGATGAAATCTCAAACTGAGATGAAATCTCACAGTTGTTTTCATCTGCATCTCTCGAATGACAAGTGATGTTGAGCATTTCTTCATTTGCTTCTTAGATGCTTTTACTTTTTCCTCTGAAAAGTGTCTTTTCATTTCAGTGTCCATTTTTTTTTTTTTTTTGACACAGGATCTCACTTTGTAGTTCAGGCTGGCCCTGAGCTCAGCCTCAAATTTACATCACAGCAATCCTCCTGCCTCTGCCTCCCACCACACCCAGCACTGTGGTATGTGGTACTGACTGCTGCTGGGGTGAGTTTCCATGCCTAGTATTGTATGTGGTTACGGGGGAATCAAACCCAGGTCCTTGCGCTTGTAAGACAGGCGCTGGAACGACTGAGCTAAATACCCAGCCCCAAGATGTCCATTTTTAAATTTTATACTTGCTTTGAGACCATCTCACTGAGGTTTCCAGACAGAATTTGAAGTGAAGTCCTCTAGTCTCAGCCCCCTCTAGTGGAATTACAGGCATGCATCACTGTACCTGGAGGTACCGATATTTTAAAGATGCTTTGCAAAGGAAAGTAAGTCAGGACTTTTCTTAATCCTGTTTCCACTCTTATCTTACACTTTTCAATAAACTCCTTGCTTCATACATTTCACCTGAAACATCTGAAACATTCACCAGCCAAGGTTATAACAGTACTCCGACTATATTCACCCAACTGTGTCATGAGTGACACACATGTTAAAGTGTATGTTTGAAGCCCTAGTTCATTTTGGTTTGCACGAAATGCACATACCAACTTTGTATTTATTCAAAACAAAAAAGGGGAAACAGCGTTGTCTCCAGCAAAGAACTTCTCACCCTTTCCTTAGCCATATGTAATAGGCATCTAGAGGTTCTCTCCTTGACTGTAAACTTCAGTAAGGAATTCTCAAACAGGATTCTGCAGTGATAAATAATGACATCCACAAGTCAAACTTGAGCTATTTTAATCAGATAACTTTACTTATAAATTTTCTAGTTAGCCAGGTTCATTATTGTAAATGGCCAAATGTGTAACATGCCACAATCATTGCTCTGAATGTGATCAGTATGTAAGATCTTTTAAAGACAACCTTTTTTGCCAAACCACACTGTACTCTCTTGCTGTTAGCTTCCACATGCCACATGTCTATCATGCTCTTCATTCCATTTATGCACTATGCAAGATATAGTAAATAGGCAATAAAGTATTCAAAACAGTAATTCATACGTTTTATTATAAAAAGTGTGCTTTATTATAAGGAAAATTTAAATATAACCAACAATACTGAAAATAATGTAACTGGCATTTGTAGCCTTGGTCAGAGTTTCTTTATTAAACAGGCATTTATTTACTGTTCCATGACTAGTTAACACTCAGATTTGCAACAAAAGAGATTAACTTGAAAAGTGAAGAATACAGAATGATGAATGAGAAATTTAGGTGGATTTTGTTTGTTTGTTTTGTTTGTGTTTTTCCTTGTTAAACAGACATGGCTTTTAAAATCTAAATAGTAAACAAGTCATCTTCATGTAGAGAGGCTCCCACATCCTACAAGAAGGTTTTGGCAAAAATATTAAACAGTTTTCTAAAATGTGGCTGAAGTTACAGTTTACATATGTTAATTTCTTATATATACATTATCCAATTAACATTCTAGCCATATTTTCATATATAAGAGGACCATAAACATTCTCTAAGAAGACTACAGTAGCCACAAAATAATTATACCCATATATATTCTTTTTAAACACATTTCCCAAAAAGAAATTGTCCATTTAAAAGCAAAGAGTTAGTTGGAATTACCATCTATAGACACTGGGTCTTGGCCTAAAAATCAGCATATATGGTTTTGGCTGAATATAATTGAATTCTTCTATGGCATCTTGATAAGCATCTCAGTGGTCAATGGCAATATAGTAAGTTTGAGTTTTCTGTACTTTGAAATGTGAGTTGGTATTAAGTAGATGACAAGACATAATGGTCTGTTTGCTATGGATAGAAATTCCTTTTATTGTCATATACTGTTTTGCTTATAAGAATTTATTCCTACCACCGTAGGGGGACCTGGGAGGAAGGTCAGCCCCCGCGGCTGCTGCTCAGTCTGTGGTTGGCAGCCTCTGTGCAGGGGCCCAGAACCCACATGGCAGACCCATGCACAGAACTGGATTATGTAGACACCAGGGACCCCGTAGATGTTTATAAAGAAGAGTTGTCACTGATTAAGTGTAAGTTCTTGGACTCTTAGAAGACAATAAAAATCACATTGAACAAGTTTAACCTTTTTTTTTTTTTTTGGCACCGGGGACGGAACTCAGGACCTTACACTTGCCAGGCAGGTGCTAGAACCACTGAGTTAAATCCCTGCTCCTTTAACAAGTTTAAATAGTTTTTAAAAACACTTTGTGACATTAAATGTCAACATTAAAGTTTTAAAGTGCTCGCTTTGGCAGCACATATACTAAAAGTTTTAAAGATAAAGAATGTAGGAAACTGAAAATTGAAAAAGGGAAGCACTGATATATATACTTGACGAAAAAAATGCATTAATGTCCTCTGATCTTTAAAAGACTCTCTCAATCAGAAGAGCTAAATTGTCGGTCCTTAAAACCACTGGATACACTGGCTACCGCCTTCATGCCGAAGAAGTCCAAGTATACTTTATTGCAAAAATTTGAAAGGTTTCAAAATTATGTATGATGTTTCATACCATTTCACCAATAGGCCAAGCCAGCACACAACTTAATCAAGCCAGAAAAACTTTAAAATGAAAATGACTAAAATTTCACTGTGTAATGAGTTATAAAAGGACGTGATGCCACGCTGTGCAGCGTGGTTCCCTTTTACATGGGCAGTCATCAATGTGGTACCCATCTGAATAAGCCAAAACACATATTGCCTAACATAGTATCTTTCCATTGTCTTCTTAAACATGAGTACTTTCAATATATTACAATCATTTAAATAAAACTTTCAAATAATTTTGTGGAGTAGAAAGTCATTTTATCAATACGCTGATTTTTTAAATTAACTACTCATTAGAAAGTGATGTTAAAGCCTACTGACTATTAAATCACTACTATTTACTGATACATTGTAAATGTAAAAAAAGGAAAAAACCCGAAATCACAGAAAATGCTTGGCATCTACACAAACACGTTCCCAGTGGACTAACCACTACTATGTGACTCTGTCGCGACAGGTCTTCTCGCTGTGTACTTGTGCTTCATGCAGTGGGTTCGACAATATCCATGTTTGTTCCAAACAGAGCGACTAACTGTTCTTCATAGGTGGCAATGTTCCTTTTCATAATTTCCATGCAAGGGCCCAAAAGCCTTTCAAATGCTTGCACATCCATAGCTAGGAAAAGGAAAGAATGAAAAATAATATTTGCAAAATGGCTGAATTTCTAGTCATGAGATTTATTTTGTTGTAATTTCCACAATGATGCTGTCATTGTGATAATACAGTATCACAAGAGTATTTTCAGGTAAATAGTAAACTACAATGAAAAGCATCCAGATTCTAACTCTCCACTTCCAAAAGAAAGCCGCTGGCGCCTTCTCAGGCCCCGCCCTCAGGCCCCGCCCTCAGGCCCCATCCTCAGGCCCCGCCCTCAGGCCCCACCCTCAGGCCCCATCCTCAGGCTCCACTCTCAGGCCCCGCAGCAGTCACAGTGCGAGGGTGGCCGGAGGTTCTCATCTAAACTGGGAGAAGAAGGAAGACAAGAATAGGGAGGGCTGGGGACTCTTAAAAGTAAGTTTTGCTGTTTCTATACAGTAACGTTAACTCCTTAAAAGCAGCCAAGGTATTTCTTGTCTTGTTCAGAGAACTGATAGTGCCCTGCTGCAAACACCGTATTACTCAAGGTGGCTGCTGACATAACGCTTTTGTCCACACCTGTAATTATGTGCTGCATAATGAGAGCTTGTCTGTCTTGTGTGTTCGAAAACTGAGTAAGATTCAGATGGGAAATGTAATCATATTGTCTATCACAGAAGTATAAATTAAAAAACGTCTTCTTTGCTTATTAAATTTGCAAAGATAAAAAAAGTAATGTTTGTAAGAGTAAGATGAATGGGCAATCCTACACTAGTATAGGTATATAAATTATCACAAATAAAAGTGATCTGACAATATGTGATAAAAGTCATTTAAAATACTTCCCAAAAGTCATGTCTAATGAAAAATCCAAATTCTGGAAAATTCATCTACATACAAAAATACAAATTGGATCCAAAACCTGTAAAATATTTATGAGTGAGGTATGAATGAATAATTCATTCTGCACATGTTTTACCTAACAAAATGTTAAAATCTGAGGTAATAAAATCCATAAGATCTATTGGATGAGCAAAGCAATTTAGAAAATTGCTTAAAAATAGAAAAATATCCAAGAAAAAAAAGACAAAAAGTAATTATAATACTAGAAATCACTGGTGTTGACGGAGTATGATCCTGTTTTTTTCTATTATTTTCTGAATCTCTCAAACTTTCTTTAATATGAATATATTATAGAAAACAGTAATAGAATTCCACTCGTGGAATTCCTACTTTTACTGTCTAACATCTACTCAGGAAAATTGCCTGTCAGTTCTCACTGTCTTCTCTCTCATCCAAGTATATCACTTGATTAATAGCCTTATTTAAAGCCATTTTAAAAGTGATTTCTCTAAGAAGTTAATTCTGATGAGCCCTGCAAATCTTTAAAACACTGAAACCAAGTTTATCCTGTTGAACTGAGGATAAAGAACATGAATAGGCTAACTGCTCTGGAATCAATTTTCTTACAGATAATGTCATCTATATTACCATTTCCTGAGTTAAATTTTTCATTACTGAAAGAAGTGATTCCTCAAGATACGAAATCTCAGATCCTTACATGTCTTCCAGCTGAAGCTGGCATTTCTGCAAATTCTCACAGCAGAAGAGAGAAAGAGCCGAACAACAAAGAACATGTTGCTTCAAAAAACTTCATCTTTCATGCTCTCATGCTTGGCTGAGGATGTACGGTATCTGCTCAAACATTCCATCTTCCCCGAAGGGCTTAAAAGTGAACTTTACCAAAATATTACTTAAGCATCCCCTTGAGGAATGTAGTATGTGTTTATTTAGCAAGTTAGACACAAAACTTGGTATTTGGAGCTCTTATTTCAATTATTAAAATAAAGTGTCAATACATATACAAAAGAACTGAATATATTTGTATGTTTAAAAAAAAAAAAACTTCAAGAAAGAAAATGGCTCCCACAAATTGATTTTATAATGCCATGAGACCTACCTTTGCTGTATTTTGTCGGGAAGCACAGCACTGTGAAACCAATAAACTGATCTGTACAACACAAATGCGGAAAATGCAGACCTAACAACCTCAGCGCCCAGCACTGCGCTCCCTACCTAAGCATTTGACCGTCCCGATGGCATGTGCGGAAGCGGCTCGAGGCTTGTTCGTCACCAGGGCAAGCTCTCCAAAGTACTGTCCCCGAGAACACCGAGCGATTTCTACTGCACCATTCTCTTCCACTTCTGATTTACCCTAACGAAGGAAGTAAAAGTGTTCATTTTTACTCAGTTCATTTTATTTTAAAAGTAAAAGTTGACCTTGGTATAAACATAAAAAAATCTTTTGTGTGCCTTGAAATTATGTGGATTTTTTTTAAGACTTAAGAATACTTACCTTTCTTTTCATAGTAATTTTCACTTCTCCAGATTCTACAATGAAAAAAGAATCAGCCAAATCTCCCTATCAGAATAAAACAACAAAAACAGAATGAAATGCAAATTCATCTGACAGATGTTTTGAAATCAATCTAACCCCATGCACAGAGATTTGTTCGCAAAGTGAATTCCAGGGGTACAGTCTATTTCCTTTTCTGATCTGAGTGGTTATGGGTTATATTTATATAGTAACAATTTCACATGTAAAATTATTTGAAATAATAATACTCTTGTGCCATATCCCTTCTGCTAAAAACCAAGAAAATACGGCAAATCACAATGGGGGAAGAATCTCCCCCAAATTTCAGTCTGGCCAGCAGCATATACAGTTAGAAATGGCAAGCCTGCTGTCACCCAGGAGTCCCCTGAGTCAGCAGGAGTACACGTCTGGTCCTGCACCCCCAGGAGAGTGCTATGACGCACACCCCGAGTCAGCTTGGTGACCAGGAAAACCATGGTCCCTCAAAGAGCAGAAAGCACCCAGAAGTGCAGGAGATGCAGTGTAAGCCTGGAGTTCTCACTGCAGCTAAGTAAGACTGAACTCCGAAATGGCCGTGTGGGACCATCCAACTCAGGCCTGGAAAAACTCCCACAATTCTAAAAAGTCACGATATTTCTAACTACATACTCGGGTGTTTTTTCTTTGTTTTGTGTTTCTGTAAATTCTGCCCTAATTTCCAAAGATGGCTTTATATAGAAGAGAAGAATAATACTTTTTTTTTTTTTTTTTACTTAGCCTGTCAAAGTGATTCTGCAGAAACAGAAGTTTCTCATGAAACAGAACTTCTCATGTTATACCTCAAATTGAACGCTGAATCTAGATTTTTATAATATGGTACAGATACATGATTATAAGTGCTTCAAAGATGACTGCAAACATAAAAGTATCTGCTGCCCTGTGCGCTGGGGGACTGGGCCTTGCACATGCTCAGCACGTGTTCCACCACTGAGCCACCTCTCTGGGCTGCTCTATTTTATATCATGTTCATAAGAGCTTCATGACAAAGTTTCAAGTGTTACAAATCCTAACAGGTCTTCAGCTGCTGTATAAACAATGTATGTAAATCCAGCAAAGTCTGAGTAAAGTCTGGATTGTGCCAGTGTTAGTCTTGATAGGCACAAGAGTGATGCAAGAAGTCCTGGGGGAGAGAAACTGGGTGAGGAAGACGTGGAACCTCAATTCTATTTCTGCAGCATCTTGTACATCTTTGCTTTAAAGTCAGAAGCTTTTAAAAAGCGTTTAAGTGGCTAGGGGTATAGCCCAGTGGCAGAACATGTACTTAGCACGTATGAGGACCTGGATGCAGTCTCCAGCACCAATGGCAGACCACGAGCAAGCACCTGAAAAGTGCTCTATCCTTGGTTATTTAGCTGTGTCGGGAGCAGAACTTAGCCTTCCTTGCTCTCCATTTTGATTTTACTTCTTCCTAATCCCTGACTGCACTAACCCAGGTGTGTATAATGAATGTACACATATACATACTATTGCATAGGGAGGGAGACTGAGAGCTTATTTCTCTCTGAACAATGATTTTTTTTCCGCAGTCTGATACACTATGTATCTTTGTATGTTTCACATACAATGAAGAGATAATCATTCAGATAAAGAGCACACTGCAATATATGCTGTGATTAAAAACATCACAGAATCTATTAAAAACCCACCTAAATCATTTGTTCACTGCTTCAAAAATATAAGTAGCAAATAAAATACTGCTGTCTGCAAGCTGTAAACTTCACTTAACATCTAAGATCCTACTTTTTAGTAGCTCTATGCTAAATGAAGTTTCTAATACCTTTGGTTCCAAATGGGATCTCAGGAGAGCATTAGGGGATGAAGGGCAGGTATATTTAATATTTAGTGCTTGGAAACCCTCTTCTTGGTAAATGTTATCTGCGTGCAGACAGCCTGGGGCGGTTTCATCCAGGGAGCACTCCACGTTATCTGCCATGGACTTCGGGACGCATACTAATCTCACGGGACACTCCCCTCCTTCTCTTACAGCGACAGCTTGCTCCTTATATATACATGTGAGCTTCGTGTCATGTACTACAAAACTATGCAGAAAGCCACTTGTGGTATACTACATGTACATTAGGAGCTATTCATGTCAGTGAAAATATTCAAATAGCCTATTGGCTGTAAATTAAACCATTTTTGCAGGTCAGTTGGTAGAAGTGACATTCATTTAATCCACCACTAAATACTACATATGGAAACAAAGTTTACTAAGACATACATGTATAAAAATCCTTTAGAATATAACCCTAACTAAACTACACCTAAAAAATATTTCAGAGCTGGGGATGAAGCTCAGGGCTAGGGCTCTTACTTAGTATGTGCAAGACTCTGGGCTCCAATCTCAGTACCAAAAAAAATTATACCTGAGCAATGATTTGTTCTCCATCGTTATATACTTTGGTGCCTATCACATCTACTACTTTCAGGCGTTCAGAAACCTACCACAAGAAAAGAAAAAGAAGACAGTATTAAGTCGATACATAATAATTTGGTAATCTTGCCTGTTGTACAAGTTGAAAAGTGGTAGCCTAGAGCAAAATCATCATTCAGCAGTGTGTAGGTTGAGTTTTTGTTACATTAACTGCCAGCATCTTAAAATACACAAATTTGTATTTCTAGCCATTCTTCAAAAATCAGAAGATTCAGCAACTTTCAGCTCAGATTTCCACATGGCAACAATAAACCTATGGTGGAAGAGCAGCTGTTTCTCTAGCGGGAGCACGTGCTCTCCAATTCACCAAAGTCCCTCCTGGCTCGCTTTCTGTCTTTATGTTGCTGGCCCCACTCCGAAGGCATTGGATTTCCACCCAACCCATTTCTATTTAAAGAGCTAGGCTGCTGGAGAAGATCAGCTGCGTTCTGAACTGCAGCCAAAATCCTGCCAGCTGTGACCTAACAATCCAACAGAATTTAGAGAAGAGACACATGACTCTGTTGACGCCATTTCATAAGGTGTAGTAGGTGCACAGAAGTGCTCCTCTTTCATTACTCTTAAATATTTCAAACATGAAGCTAAAGTATCTAGAAACTCATTAACAGTGGTATATGGAGAGAAAGGAAAGCTGATTTTTAAGGTACCAACTCTCCAAGTTTCTGCTTTCAGAGATAAAAACATACACAGGTGGTCTCACTGACAAGACATCTGGGCCAAGAAATGCAAGAGATGAGGGAGCAAGCCATGGGCTGTGTGGGAGGACACTGCAGACAGATGGCAATTATGCAGGCCCCGAAGTAGGTGAGGACCGCAGGTGTAAGCAACAGCAGGAAGCCATGTGTCTAGAACAGGGTGCCGAGAGGGAAGCAGTGGGAAATGGGGTCAGGACCGTCGAGTCCTGTGCAGAGGGTCTTGCACAGAGGACCCCTGGTCTGCATTGTAGACATTATGCTTGCAGTGGATATAAGCTAGGCCAGTGGGGTGATGCCCCAGACAGGTCGTAGCAGTGACGAAACTGGGGGGGGGGGGGGAAGGACCCAATTCTGAATACATTCTAAAAATAGGGAAAATACACTCACTCACAGATTGGTCATGGATGGAGAAAACAGAGGAGTTAAGTGCAAACTCCAGGGGTCCTGCCTTGAGACACTGACAACAGAGAGCTGCCGTCCACTGGGATGGGAAGAAAAAGGAGTCCGGGATGAGGCAGGCTGGAGATGCTCGTAGGACACCTGGCACAACCACATGGCAGCAGTGTTGATCTTAGAAAGTATCGGTTCATGCACAGCGTGCAAAACCATGGATCAGACACATGCACCAGAGAGGAGATGAGAACCCGGTGGGGCCTGAGGCACTTATTTTAAGACGAAAGGAAGCAAGGAATAAACAGAAAAGTGAAGCCAACGAGGACCTTCCATATTTGGGTAATTCCTCCTCCCTGGAAGGCATAGCTGGTGTTCTTGCCAACATTTTACCTAAGTCTGCAACCAGATAAGGAACACATGTGACACTTCCTGTAGATGCTGGCTAGCAGCCTGCTACTGATAAATAAGTAGACAAATGCAGCAACAGGCAGTAAAAAATACTGACTTATTAAACTTACTATCACCATTTGGTCTTTTCCCAGGATTTTCATTCAAAGAAGTTTTTCTGAGGGACCAACTGTCCCTAACAAAACAGAAGCTTTGAAGCAGAATAAAAGTGTTTATACTTACCTCCAAAGACTTAAGGAATGGCAGTGATTCGATAAAGCTTTCATACATTTTTCTCTTTTTGGCATTGTTTTTTACAATTATTCTCCTGAAGGTTACCCTGTCCTAAAGATGGAATATCAAAAACAAAGATAGTTAAAATGTAAATTTATGGAGGAAAAATTCTAAACACATAGTTTTACTCCCTATAGGAAACAATAACTGAAGGATTCAAAATAAAAGAGCAGCAGCAGCAGCATCCTATTGGCTCTGCGTTTTGTTTGTTTTTCCAGTCCTGGGAACTGAACTCAAGCGCCTCGCACTTACCAGGCACCAATGAGCTAACTCCCCGGCCGACATCCGTGTGCTTTTAACTCAACTCAGTTCAGATTTTTATCTCCGCAGACACAAAATGTTACTACAGAACTTTATAAAATAATTTGATTTATTTATAAAGGAAGCATCGATTTACTTTTGTGCTCCTAACAAAGGTCTGGCCAACACATTGGGCTATAACCACAAGGAGGCGCTGTCGCACCACTGTAAAAAAATAGCACTGCTCTTTCACTGAGGATGGCTGCGCAAAGGGCTACTGTAGGAATTAGGTGGGACACGATCAGCATTTTTATAAAAATAAACAGAACTGAAAATCTCGAGTGAACCCCTCAGTGTACTGCTTTAAGTGTTTTATGAATGCAAAGACACAAATATATGTACAGTTGTGATGTTTCTGTCTCAATGTAGAGTAGAAATCATGAAAAATGCTACTAGAAAAATATTCAATCATAAATTAATAATGTGAGAGGCCTCGAAAAAGTATATCCTCACCTAGGATATTTTTCTTATTTACAGTGTGTTATAATTTTCCTTTTTAAAAGTGTGATGCCACAGAGAAACTGCACTTTCTTGAATAAGATATAATGCCAGAGCTTACCATGTGTAAAATCTAAAACCCTTATTTATGTTCATACTATATGATCCAAAAGATGCACAATTAAAGAACTCGGCAAATTTTTAAGAGTAACAGCTCAAAAACTATTTCTCTAAAATTTTAATTTTGAAAAACTTTTCACAATACATTATTTTAATTCTAAAGTGAAAGCCTCATTGATTACACTGGCATTCACTGAGGAATATTTAAACCATTTTAATAAAATGAAGATCCTATTATGCAAGCATATTAAGGCTGAATTTAAAAGTACTTCAGTACGGACTGTAACCCTGCAATGCCAACATATTGGAAGCTGAGACAGAAGGATCAAAGTTTAAATCCAGCCTAGACAACTTAATGAGACCTCAAAAAAAAAAAAAAAGGGTAAAGTGCTAAGGTCCTAATTTCAATCCCTACTAACTGGCAGAAAATTACAGGATGGATATAAATGTCCAAGTGTGACAGACACAATGTTAGTGTCTCCCTAAAAATCGGTTTGATGAATGTCTAACCCGCAGTGTGACACATGAGGAGGCAGGGCACCGGGAGGTGAGAGGGGGCCCTGGAGACGGCTATGGCCTGGGCACCAAATGTGGACACCGTGAGAAGACGGGCCCCTCTGAACCAGGAAGCAGGCCTTTGTGAACATCACATTTCTGGGGCCCCACTGTGGACTTCCTGACCTCCAGAAACGGGATGGATGATGTCTGTAAGACACCCTTTCCACAAAGGCTGTGCTAGCACCCCAAACGGACTGATGCTAGCAAATCAAGCTAGCTTGTTCTCCAAATGAGGTGTGTTTTTGTTTGATTTTTTTTTTTTTTCTTTTTTGAGACAGGGTCTCACTTTTTGTGGTTCAGGCTGGTCCTGAACTCAGCCTCGAACTCAGTGATCTTCCTGCCTCTTACTCCCCAGTACTGGAATTACAGGCGTGAGCCACCACGCCCGGCACTGTGGTGTACGGTACTGATTTCTGGTGGGTGTGAGTCACCATGCCCAGCATTGTTGTTTACGTTACCCGGGATCCAGTTGAGGACCTTGCCCCTGCAAGGCAGGCGCTGGAACCACGAGCTAAACCCCAGGCTCTCTTATCATTTTGATGATGCCTGTAATTTGGATTTAGTCTTAATATAATTTCTCAAGAGAAAAAATTGTAAGAGAATTCACAAAAACACTGAAATCATTTCTAAGTCAGCTCTGCAACAGAATCAGCTGTAGAGATAATCCTGGGACCCTAGACGCTAGTGACTCAAACTCTACATGTCAGGCTTAATAGGCTCCACTTTACAGACGGTCCCCAGGTGGCTGCGATTATACAGTTACATTCGGCTCCAAGTACACCACCGTTTATGGGTGGTTTACGTAAAGCAGAGAAAACCTGAGATAGTTTAGCAACTTAAAATGACTGTGCATTGTGCCTCTCAGGAAGAATCTTCTATTAATGGCCCACTCTTCACACCTGCCGTGGCACAGAAAGCCCGCAAAGTTCAGCTTCAAATGCCTCACCCTCGTCACTTCAGTAATGGCCTTTCTGCTGCTCAGGTACTTCAGCTGATCCCGGGCGGCCAACAGGAGCAAAGCAGTGAGGCTTCAGTACAGACTTTTACCTCGGGATTCGGTCATTGTTACACTGCCCTTCTTATGCAGAGCTCTAGTTTGTTACCCTTAAACTTTTCTACTCAACTTTCCCTAAGAAGGAGTTGGTTTGGTGAGTTGCTATTAAAGAGCAGGTTAAAATAGTCAGTAATTATGTAAATTAGCATAATTTTTTAAAAAGCTACTGATTTATATATGTATGAAAAGATGATTATCACAAACTTCCCCATTCATACACTTTAACAGTGTGTCTAGACCACCAAAAACTCTCTTCAAAATGTTTCTAGGGAACTGATGCTGTGCATCCTGGGAAATCCTGAGCTTCACCTAAATCAGGTTTCCAGCAGGCTGAAGACTCAATATCCACAGGGGCCAGCTGAAAATACTTCATCTCGCGCCCAGGATATGTGGGGAGGCTCCCGGGCGGGGTGACACTCAACCAGGCGACCCTGCCAGCGACTGTGAGCTGTGACACTCTCTCAACAGCCTGCTCATTGTCCCCCCACTGTGGGACGCTCCAGCCCGACACTGTGTGGACCTCGGGCTGCTCTCGTGGCTTTGGGGACTGAGATCTCTGGGAGTCCTTAAAACGCTTCAGTGGGGAGTTTCCTTCCACCCGAAACTATTTCAATTCTTTTTTCTACCACTTAAAGTGACTCATCATATTTTTAGGAAGTATCCAGTAACTGCCTGGTTCTAATAGGGAGAAACGCAAAATGTCTTATTTCTCAGATCGAGAGATATTTTTATCAGCTGAATCTACTGATGAGTCAAACACTGAGCAGAATAATGCACGGATTCTGCAAGGCTACAGTCCTTGGAAAGGAGACAGTTAACAAAATTTCTACTTTATCAATCTCTTCTCTTTCCACAGAGAAAAATAACCTGACAGATACATGTCAAGTGTGCTGTTTTCCACAATTTAAAGAAAATACAAGCAGTGGGAACCTCAGTGACATCCCTTCTGCTCACAGTGAGGTTTCACAACAGCCAGCAGCTCTGCTGTCTCCGCATAAGAAAAGATAAGAAAAGCAGACTGCAGGCCTCACCCAGACAAGACTGACCAGTATGGACTCTGCACCCAGACTCCCAGGGTCTGCAGGCCCCCAAGTCTTGGGGTCACCATGAGAATGCAGTCTTTTACAATCAGCTTTATAGCCGCTGATCCTTTGCATTCTACTATCATATGAGAAAATAATGTCTTTACACCAACTTTTAAGTCTTGTACTATCACTAAAATTTTATTGAAAGGCACAGGTTGAAATGCTTAAGACCAGAAAAGTATCAGATTTTAGATTTTTTCAAGTTTGAGGATATTACATATAGATAATGAGATATCTTGGAGACGAGATCTGAGTCTAAACACAAACTTCATTTATGCTTCCAAAACACCTTGCACGTATAGTCTGAAGATAATTTTAGACAATCTTTGTAATGTGTGTTTTGACTGTGTGCTGTCACATGAAGTCAGATGTGCAATTTTCCAGTTGTAGCATTTTGTCAGTGCTCGAAAAAGTGTTAGACTTCGGAGCACTTCAAGTTTTCAAATTTAGAGGTGGTCACCCTGTACTAATGTCCAGGTTGACTGCTGATGCTGATTAAATCTGTCTATGGCAGGGTCTAGCAAGAGCCAAAAAAAAAAAAAAAAAACAAAACCCAGGCAATTCTGATGTTTATCCAGGTAAGAAGCACAGGTTCTGGGTACTTTTGCTATATGTAGCTGCTCTTACATACACAGGAATCACTAATCAATCAATATACCAAGAGAATCCATGTCTAGTAGTTTCTTGAACCAGCACACATCAGATCCACCCGAAGACTTGTGCACAGACAGACGGCAGGCTGTCTCCCCAGTCTCTGACTCACAGGCTGGACCCGGGGCATGTCGCCCGGACTGTGTTTCTGACAAGTTCAGGGGATGTAGACACACCGCCAGGGGACAGGACTTTGAGAACCTCACGTTTATGAGATTGTAGTAGGCTGCTTAGAAAGCTTCCGGATGGGGTCGGGGATATAGCTCAGTGGTTCCAGTGCCTGTCTTGCAAGCGCAAGGACCTGGGTTCGATCCCTGGTAACCACATAACAATACTGGGTGTGGAGATTCACCCCAGCAGCAACCAGTACCACATACCACAGTGCCGGGCATGTGGCTCACACCTGTAATCCCAGCACTCGGGAGGCAGAGGCAGGAGGATTGCTGTGATATGAGTTTGAGGCTGAGCTCAGGGCCAGCCTGAACTACAAAGCAAGACCCTGTCTCAAAAAAAAAAAAAAAAAAAAAAAAAAAGAAAGAAAGAAAGCTTCCCGAGGAAAAGCACTGAAGCATTCAAAGGGTTTGTGGGCCAGGGGTTTGTCTCAGTGACACCGCACCTGCCTCACGAAAGCAAGGTTCTGAGTTTGATCCCCAGTACCAAAAAATGGAAAGAAAAAAAGTATGAAAGGTTTGGGAGAATGGCTGACAAGAGCACTGTGGATGTGGCATCTTCCAAAGGGCCGGCAGACCTCAATCTCCAAATATGCAGGGTAAGGACACGAAGCTTTGACTTCGCACAACAGTTCAGTATCCAGCAGTTCGGTACAATTTCCCAAAGCAATGATTCCAAGTCTACCTATTAAAATTGAAATGCAGTATCTCCTTGGCTATGGTCAATAACGACACTGACAAATAAGGGCATCAAGTCAAAGAACTACTTTACTTACCAACCCCCACAGAGCACCAGGAGAGGTAGCAGTGATTGTAGCTGCTCTGGGTGTATTGTACATTAAGGCCAGTTCGCCAAAACTCCCGCGATTGTCGTAATTGCCAACACATCTTCCAACACCATCGCATTTTACATAAATATCAAATGTTCCTCTGTTGGACATATGCAAATTGGAGGCAAAAGTAATTCAAATAAAGCCCCATTGCACTTAAACTACTTCAGAAATGAGTCCTGTGTAGTAAAACCTTACATCTAACCTGTCCATCTGCTCTGACTACAATGAAGGGCAGGAGTATGTATCAGTCTGTCCCAACCAGCCTGAGAAGCACGTCAGCTAGCCCAACACAGGGGCCTGAGTGTTCCCATGGGGAAGATGAACTAAACAATAAAACTTAAGACAAAGTAAGTGACAAAAATATAAGAGTACATTCAACACTGTACTTACAGCACACGGATAGTGAGGAATTCCAGGGATGATCCTATACCATTACTTTTGGTATCAGAAGAAAATAACCATTTTTTTAAAAAGAACAGAGCTGCTATAATTTGGTTAGGTCCTATTCTTCAGAGCTCACGAGGAGCCCTTCCAGTTCACTGCAGTGTTCAGCTCAAAGATAGGTTACCTGCTTTTTAAAATAACCTGTTTCTGTAGTACAGACAGATTTGTTACTTTCTGCATTATGCATGGCTGGCTTTGCTGTCTGGCAGGGCTGAGTAGTAGCAACAGAAACGTATTAGTTCACAAAGGCTCAGATATTTACTCTCTGGCTTGTTCTACAGTCTGGCTCTTAATGTGAGATCAACCCCCATTCTAGATTAAAAAAGTAACAGAAATTCGGACTAAATGCGGGACCTCATCTGTTTATTGTTTTTCTGTGCCTTTTAATAGCGCTCTTCTTCTAGACAGACAAAGCTCCATCTGCTTGTCTACACTATCTGGGGCCCACTCTTGTGTAAAGTCTCTCTGGGGTAGCGGGGCTGTCCCCCCCAAGTACTGCACTTGTCAGAGGGCCCCGGTGCAAGCCTTGCTGAAGCACCCGGGAAAACACACAGGGGGCTCTTTGTGGGCTAAAGCCTCGCGAAGAAGATAAAGGGGGGTGCTGGCAAGAAAGGAGTAGAAAAGGATTACAAATGATAACAAAACAGCAGAAATATCAGGTAACACAAAAGATATTGATGAATAAGGAACAAAATTAAGTAATTGGGTCTTTACTATAAATCAGGGGTAGAAGGACTATTTCAAGGTTATATTCTAGAATTTGTTCCAGAATTACTTATTTTTCAAGTACAAAGTGAACTCTTCCATTTGCACCAATTACATTTTTGTACCGTTCTCTACATTTACCACTTTGAACAGGATCAAATATACAGTAAAATGTACTCATGAGAAGTACAAGCTATCAGTTCAGTTGAAATTGCCTCAGTTTAGTTCTGGTTAAAATACTGCAGGCTGAGTTTTATTTAGATGTGCCTGATAATGGGAAGCCTCGCCAGCTCAGGCCCCACAAGGGGCTCGAAGGGAGGCAGTGGACCCAGTGGCGAGACGGCATCACTCTGCCCGGCTGGGTGCCCTGCGCCAGGCCTCTCGCTTCCGTGTGCCTTCGTGTTTCACCTGTCGATGCGTGAACATACCACTTTCAGGTAATGCAGTTTTGAGAGTAAAAAACTCCCACTAACAAGATTAATATACCGTATTTGGGATTCTCTAATCCCTATGACTGAGCACAGCTGAGTGGATTTCTAAGTCGTTTCACTGATGAAAGCTGTTAATAATAGCAAAATCATGACACTGACTGACATATGGCATGACTGGTTTTGTTCTATTTGAAAATCCTGGCAAGGGCCTCAGGCAGAGGTAATGGGCATCAGGGAAGAGGAAAGGGGGGCTCTGTGGGGGAGGCACGACTGATGTGCGAGAGAACGAGCCTGGGAACCTGGCACAGGAGTGGCTCAGCGAGGCTCACCCGCCGGGGAAGCCACCACACCCAGTGGGCCGGGCGGGGAGACCTGCAGAGCTTAGGGACACCCTGTCACTTGGTGTCACTTTGGAAACAGACTCACTGCGGACTGCTCCCTGCTTAGTCCTCGTTTACCCACATGGAAAGCACCCTGTTCTTCAATGATGTAAACACAAATTAAGTTTTCTGAAATTAGACTTTTAATAGCAAACACATGCCTTCTTATGTGAATTAGTTTAAGCATTTTAAGAAGACAATATAATAATGCACACACAGTGTCCAAGACACAAACTGCTCACTATTGCCCGGGTGAGGCTGAGGCAGTAGGAAGGCTGACTTTCTTACTCTATACCACTTGACATATTTGAACTCTTTTAATAATGAGCATATTTATTTTATAGTTAAAGACTTTGTTAAAACACAGCAACACAAGTTAAATTCTACTCGAATATCCTATACTTCTGTATTTTACTTCTATTCTGTTAACAGGCATTGTTATGGACCATTTTCCAAATGGATTTATCAAATAAAGATGCTCACAATAATGACCAGGATTTACTTTAACCAAAACTCATCCATTTCTCTATAAATGAGGCATCTTTTCATAATGAACCTGGCCTATTGAATGTATTCCCCTGAAGTTTACATCACAAATTACACAGTAAGCACAGGGGCAATAGCAAGTATCATATAGTAACTCTCCAGCTGTCATAATAGCCACTGAGTTTTTACACAATAGATATTTATGTATCAGTAGTGAATCTGGGCAGAACTTACCTGTCAATCACATAAAAGTTGTCACCATCATCTCCTTGATCGATTACGTGTTCCCCTTCTTTGACCAATTTTTCAAACATGGCATCTAATACTTGAGACATCTGCTCCTATTTTTTAAAAAGACAAAAATATAATCTTTATGTTTATCCAGAACATGATTTAAGTAAATATGTACTTACCTTTACATTTATGTAAATGATCTCAAAGAAATGGAAATATTCTTGCCATTAATAGTGTCAGAAAATACAGAGCAGTCTTCCTTACTACATATAAGGTGATTATGTATTTACATATATTAGACACATTCAGTATTTAAATAAAGGTAAGTATAATTAGAACACTTGCAATATCATCACTTTAAAATAAAAAATTAACTGCTAGATTAGTATACGCCTAAATGAGTAGGTTGCTAAAGAACAATTTTATATTTCTTTAAAGATGTCCATTTTAAAACTTCTCTATTAATACTAGAATTATGTAGCAATAACACAAATATTTGATGAAGTTAAACCTTGAATCCTTCTTTTCGAGCAAAAGAAAAACCCACAACATAGAAAAAGAACAAAAAAGACTATGACAACTACTGTCACTATTCTTTGTCATTAATGTTCTCTTCAAAAAGCATGATCTACCTTATTATGACCAAATCTGCCACAAAGATCAAGGTTATTATTCAACAACTAAAACCATAACTTCATTTTCTAAGTGTTGGTGACAGGCTCAGGGCTAAGCTCCCCTTTTGAGAATTAACTCAGAGGTGAGGAAAATCTTTCCTCCAAACAAACCCAGGGACCATTCAGACCTGGTACAGGCACCGCAAGGAGAGAAACAACAGCGTGGTTTTGGCGGATCATGCGACCGCCGCTTGCAAATTCTAAGCTCCTGGTCAGCTCACCCTCTGTGGGTAAAAAGGGTCATACTAACTACCCTGGCCAGAATCAACTCCTGTTATAACCCATCAAGACGATGACAACAGTCTCAAAGAGGGCGGGGAGACACACGTGGAAACAGTTTGAAGAAACAAGATATTCTGCATCAACAGGATAACAGGCCACATGCGACGCTCTTCCTTTGAGACGCCAGAGTCACAGAAGCGCTGCAGGGAGTGTGCGGCGAGGCCGATGCGAAGGGGCAGCTCGCAGGATCAATCGCCTGAGAGCGCTGGGGAGTCGGCGAGGCAAAGGGCGCGGTCCACGAGATGCAGATGGGCCGCAGCACGGAGGGGCCACCATGCCCGGCAGACCATGAGGAAGCTGATGCCTTGGATATCCCTGGTTCATCAGGCAGGGCAGCGAAATACCGAGCTGAGCGCTGGTGGAATGGTCTAAACGCCAAGTGGGGTCAGCCGTACCTTCCTTCGAATCCTCTACCAGACAGGAAACACCCAGCAGCCAAGTGTCTGCCCGCCTCTTTCCAGAGAAGAGAGGGCAGATCACGGAGGGAGAACTGAGATACCCACCCACGAGTCCTGCTGCCCTCGGCCCTCACTGGCCGGGCGGAGGTCCCGGTGTGACCACGCGCAGCTGCACGCAGCCGTCAGCCTGCCCTCCCGCCCCCGCAGAGCTCTTTTCCGCCTTCTTTTGACCCCTGGCTCCCTGCAGCGTCTGTGAAGCTCTCCCCGTGTACTAGAGGACCACAGGGGTCCGACTCCGTGCCGGGGGAAAGGGGCCAGCAAGGGAAAAGTGGGCAGCCTCAAAATTCCAAATAGGAATGCCCAGATTTCCCCCTTGAAAACGGACTTTAGAGCAGGCGCGCCGGCCAGACGTCCACACGCTCCTCTCCCTGCACCCGGCACCTGCCGCGCTGAGCACAGGCTCGGCCGTCCACTGCATCGGTATCAGCCCCACACGTGTAAGTTTTTCGAGAAGAATGTGGAACTGTTTGGGGTTCACAGCAGAGGGGTGGGGAGATGCAGAGACTCCCCCACCGGGGTGGAGCATGCCTGATTCTCTGCCGAGCCTCACTGACCAACCGCTACCACCGGTCTCCATTCCAGGAGGCTTCACTCTTAAGTGCTGCACATTCCCAGTCGGGGCTGATGGATAATCACACTGCAGAGTCCCATCGTCCTGTAAGTAACTCCCAGTAACCGAGCTCCCGTTCTGCCCTTTCCAGAACGTGATGTAAGGGGCACCACACACTACACAGACCCTTCCACACTGGCCTTTTTCACTTAGTAAGAGGCTATAAGGTTCCTCTCTGTCCTTGTGACTTGATGGCTCTATTTCAGTGTGGAGTAACACTCCAGTATCTGGATGTACCAGTTTATTTATCCACTCTTCTCCGAAACGATATCTTGGCCACTTCCAAGTTTATCAGTTATGAATATAGAGATCTGTACGTAGGTTTTTGTATTGACTCAGTTTTCAATCCCTTTCAGTAAAAACCAAAGCGCATGACTGCTGGAGCACGTGGGTATGAGGATGGTTGGTTCTGGAAGGCACCACAGACCTTCTGAAGAGGCTCTGCCATTTGCACTCTGCCAGTAATAAGCGGGTGCGCCTGTGGCTCCACATCTTCGCCAGGCTGAGGCGGGGACTGTTCTGGGTTCTGGACACCCTGGTAGATGTGACGGTGTCTCACTGGTGTGCGAGTGATGTCCATTTATTCAGCACCACTTGTCCAGCGTATCTTTGCTCCACTGTTTTGCTTTGCTCCTTTGCCAAAGATCCGAGTATTCATGTAGCACTGTTTCTGGGCTGTCAACCCTGTTCTGGTGACCAATCTCACTGCAGCATCACTGTCTTGATTACCAATACTTGTACACTAAGTCTTAAAATCAGTATCGATTCTGATTTCTGTCCTTCAAGGATACGTTGGCTCTTCTCAGTCTTCTGCCTCTCCAGATTTATCCATTCTGGATACGAACTACAGAGTCAGTTTGTCAGTATCTGCAGGATAATGTGCTGGGGTTTTCATCAGGATGGCAGTGAATCTAGAGACGGATTTGGTAAAAACCCACATCTTGACAGCACTGAGTCTTGCAGTCTGTGAAGATGGAATAGCTCTTCGTTTTATGTAGTTCCGTTTTGTGTTTGATCATTTTCCTCATATAGCTCTTGTACATATTTTTGTTAGATATATATCTAAGTACTTCACTTTGGGTGATGCTGATTTTCCCTGTTGCTGTATGGAAAAGAGATTGGATTTTTATATTGATATCTTATCCTACTGACCTTGCTGCAATCATTTTTTTAGTCTTGGTAGTCTTTTGGTGATTCTTACAGCTTTGCTGCTCACATAACCATGTCTTCTGTGAACAAAGACAGCTGGACTTTCTCCTCAATCACACACCTTTCTACCCACTTTTCACTTAGTGTATTAGCAAGAGCTTTCAGTAGGAGGTGAACAGGAGTGGTGAGAACAAGTACAATTTTTTTAATAGGTAAAATTCGTAACTTGAAAAGCAAACGATTCAGTGGCCGTATGTTGTCTCACTGCCACCCTTCTGCATTTCCCAAACATTTTCATCACGCCAAAAGGGACCCATTAAGCAGTCACTCGCCATTCTTACCCCCTAGAAACCACCTCCGTTTTCTTTCTTGATAGATATATGTTTCTTTCAATGTAACAGAATTATAAAATTTGTGGCCTTCTGTGTTTAGTTTATTTCACTTAGTGTTAATGTTTTGAAGTTCATTCCCACTGTGGCATGTATCAGACATGTTCTTTTTCTCTTTTTTCTTTTCTTTCTTTTTTTTTTTTTTTAGGTTTTTTGAGACAGGGTCTCGCTTTGTGGTTCAGGCTGGCCCTGAGCTCAGCCTCCAACTCGCATCACAGCAATCCTCCTGCCTCTGCCTCCCAAGTGCTGGGATTACAGGCATGAGCCACCACGCCTGGCACTTTTTTCCTCTTTTGATTGAGATAGGGTCTCGCTTTGTAGTTCAGGCTGGTCCTGGACTATGTAGCCCAGGCCAGCCTTAAACTCTTGGAAATTCTCCTACCTAGCTCCTGAGTGCTGGGATTACAGGTGAGCCACCACACTCGGCATTATAGTGCGTAGATACCACAGTGGGATCAAACTTGGGACCTTGTGCTCACCAGGCAGATGCAGAACCACTGAGCTAAATCCCCAGCCTATGTGTTCTTTTTCCTGATAATATTCCATTATATGTAAACACTACACTCCACTTTGTCAAAGCACAATGGGTTCTCTCTTCTGGCTGTGTGAGAATGGGTTCTCTCTTCTGGAAACTGTGAAATGTGAGGCCTGCTGCTATAAACATTTGTGTAGAAATATTTGAGTATTTGTTCTCCGTTCTTCTGAGTGTGCATCCATGAGCAGGATAACATATTTCTACACTCAACTTTTTTTTTTTTTCAAAGGAGTCTCAGTTGCACTATGTAGTCTAGGCCAGCTCTGCATTTTCAATCCTCCTGCCTCAGCCTCCCCAAAGCAGGGCATTCCAGGCATGCATCACTACACCCAGCCTTACATTTAATTTCCTGAGGAACCACCAGGCAATTTCCTTGGCAGCAGATAGCAATGTTCTCTAACAAGAGCTGTACAGCTTTAGCTCTGGCATGTTAGGTCTGATACATTTATGGTTAATTTTTATATATGCCGTGCACAGGAGCCCACCTTGTCCTTCACGTGATGTGCACTTGTCCCAGCACCATTTGTTAAACAGATTATTTCCTTGGTGGACAGGTCTTACACTCTCACTGAAAAGCATTTGGTCATAAACCCATCAGTGTTACTTCTAGATTCTCCATTTCACACTAGTGTTCTACACGTGTAACATGATGCCACTAAAACTCCCTTTATTATTGTCGCTTTGTAGTAAGTTTTGAAACTGTGAAATGTGAGGCCTGCAGATTGGGTTCTTTTTTTTTTTTTTTTTTTTTAGGTTTTTTGAGACAGGGTCTCGCTTTGTGGTTCAGGCTGGCCCTGAGCTCAGCCTCAGACTCACAGCACAGCAATCCTCCTGCCTCTGCCTCCCAAGTGCTGGGATTACAGGCGTGAGCCACACGCCCGGCACTGTGGTATGTGATACTGGTTGCTGCTGGGCGTGAGTTTCCACGGCGAGTATGGTGTATGGTTACCGGGGAATCGAACCCAGGCCCTTTGCAGGACAGGCGCCGGAACCACTGAGCTAACTCCCCGGCACGCAGATTGGGTTCTTGTTCAGTATCGTCTAGTTAGCTAGAGTCCTCTGTCATGGATCCAGGTTTAACAGTGAATGACAACAAGATGCAGAATTTAGCTCTGCAATACATAAAAGCAACCACTTTAAACTTTTACAAATAAATCAATACGGATATAAATGATTTTTTAAAAGAATACGGACTCTCTACTAGTCGGGATATATTCCAGTAAGGAACCTATGTCCACACAGATCTTTGCAATCTGATAAGTTAAGTGAAAAAATAACAGGACACAACACTAGAGATTCTGCTGCCACCAGATTTTTTTTAAAAAAAGAACATACTTGTATACGCATTGCATAACCCTGGAAAAATAGCCATGCAGTGCTGAAAGAACTTGCTAGTGCTGAGAACATGGGTTGCTGGGAAACGAGTGGAGGGGAGATTTCCTGTCACTATCTTTTGTTCACTTTGAATTTTTGTAAATTTTGTGTCTGCTGATTCCTGTGTTTTCACTCAAAAACAATCCAGACAGAGAATATAATTTTGCATTTTCATGTGGGCTAAGAAAAACCTGGAAAAGGAATGGAGACCGGTTTGCAGGGGTGGTTTTTGTCCCTTCCTTGGCTTTCTGTGTGAGCTCTGGCACCTGCTTGTGGGCCAGCAGCCAGGCGAAGGGTGAAGCCAGCGTGGAAGCGAAACAGACTCCGATGTGGTGCTAACTGGCCCCGTGGGGACCCTTAGTCATCCCAAATGACTTCATCCACACAGGCAGCATATGGTCACCTATCAAAACTCTGAAGATTGATTAAATTATTTACTGATATTTTGTTTCATCTGCTATTTATATTTTGATGCTGGGGCAGGTAGGAGGACCATCAGCCTTATTGATCAGTTCTAACTCTAAATACCAAATAGGGGGAAAGGATAAATTAAATTGTTGTAGTGAATATTTTCTTATGTTGGAATTAACTACATTTTAATTCAATAATAGTGGATAAAGCTGAAGAATTCACACATGGATATTTGAAAAAGTAAAATTTTTGATTAAATACAGAAAAAATTTTAAAATTTCTCTATATGACAGGTATCCTTCTAGTCAATCAAAATGTGATTTCTCCATAATTATGCACAGAATGAAAAGAACTTAGGAAATATTTAATATGCAAAGGCTTATCAAGCTGACTGACAACCACTGGAGAAAATCCACATCAGCTCCCCTACAAAATGCAAATTCAAGACTGAGCTTAGTAACCAGCTCTGACTCACTTCAGGAATAAAAATTTACTCTGCATTAATGAAAGCACCTATCATATAGTATAGGAAAATTATTTTGGTTAGCCTCAAATTAGAAATATCTCAGAAGGAAAATGGCCTACTGAGTCAAGCATTAAAATATTCATGAAAAGAATATCTTCAAAGAGTTTAATAATTATAAATGCTATGGTTCAACATAGGAATATACAGCACTCTCAGAGGAAAAAGTATTCTGAGGTCTACGAAGTGCATGGTTTTCAAGCTGAGCAGTGACTCCAGGAAATGCAAATGAGTTGGGAGACACAAGGCCAAGCTCATCCTTCGTGCTGATCAGTACGTACTGTACTACTTCCTCTCCTGCAAGCGCCCCCTGCCCATAAAGGCCCCACCTTCACAGGCCGTCTAGCTGACCACCCGCAGTCATCCTTGACCCTCTCCGTCAGGCCGCAGTCAAAGGAGCCACCAGGTACCAAGCTCTGTCAGTCCTGCATGTTCCTGTGTATCCATCTTCTTCCGCTTCGGCTTAATTCAGGCCCATTTCTTCTCCCTAGATCATGGCATGGCTTCGGCATGCTTCATTCTGGCCGACGTTTCCAATCCCTCGGCCCCTTTAACTCCATCCTCTCTATCAGCACCAAAGGGAACTTAGGTGAACATGACTGTTATATTCTCGGTTCAGAACTCTTCAGCTGCACTCACAGGGGTGTCCAACACAACAGCTTGACGTTCAGGAAAGGTCCTTCAAGATGCAGCACCTACGTCTTAGCTGTTGTCACTAGATGGCGTCTACTGTAGGCTCCAGAGGTAACATTCCAGTGGTCACCTTTGTCAACTGGTCTCTATTTTGTTTTCTAAGGTGCAGCTCAGTGGCCCTTCCAGCTTTCTGAGTCATCGGGGTGGCCTGAGAGACAACACACCCTCTCACAGCATCCACAGGACCACAGGACAGCATCATGCTCTATGGGAATACATGGGTTTGTAACCCTATTGAATTATAGATTCCGGGAGGACAAGAACCATGTCTCAACATCATCGTGACCATCAATACCTTCTCCAAGCCTTGGAACAAATGGAGTTGTCAAGAAATTGAATAGACAAGAGCGACATAGTAAGTCAATTACATGCATTCAGTGTGTAATTCAACTAAAATGTATCTCGATGACTAAATAATATTGCATCATAAAAAACGAGAACTGCTTAAAATATGAGCTTAACTTAAAACTTTCATTCTATAATGTTTGGGGCTAAATTTCTTACTCCAAGGAAGTAATTTGTTAAGTAAAATAAACGTTTACTTTTTCATACCCTGCATCGTCTATAAAAGGATTTGAGATAGTAAGGAAATATGAATCAAGCTAGTTTGAACTCTGATTCAAGAAATAATCTTTTCGAAACAACTGTGTCAGGATATGTGCTTCTTTGTTATAGACACTCAGTGATAATTTGTAGTTTGGGTTTTTGCTCCCCCTCCCTCAATAAACTAGTCTTTAAAATATATATTGAAAACTTTTAGGAGAGCAGTGAGGAAAGGCTAAAGGAATCTTACCTTTATAAAAACAACCACTTTAATTAAGGGACCTTTAGAGACTATTCTTGAAAAAATTGTTTGTTTTTTTTTAATTCAAATACAAGCATAATTTTACAATGCTTTTAAAGAGTTAAATTTGAAATGGTGACAAAAAACAATTTAACTTGGAGGACAGAGCAGCCTGCATCCCAGGGGAGTATCACCAGCAACTCTTTCATTCATGCCTTATCATCTCAGCACAGAGAAACCAGAATATCGCTGCTTAGTCACTGAGCACTAAAATACTGGTTCAGTGAACAGCAGAGCAGACAAACAAAACAACACACGGCCGGATAACCACGATCCTGAACTCGGTCATCCTCACACAGCTCGAACCCTGGGTGTTCAGATCACACTGAGACCTGCGCACTGGCAGTGCCCGCAGGCTCGTGAGTGCGCAGACTCCCAGGCCTACCCCGGACCGACGGAGTCAGCAGCGACATGCTCACAGCTCGCTCTCTCACACGTGGACACTTTAAATTCTCCCATGCAAAAGACAGAATCTTTCACAGAGGCCCATCCCTGAACATAAAATTCAGGACTGATTTTAGGGCTGTGACGCATGTACCTGGAGCGAAGGGATTACATGCTTGACAGGTGCTGACCCCCAGGCTGGCTTCCGTGCAAACACAGGGCGCTGACCAGGCCCCTCAGCACTGACCTCAGTGATGGGCTACAGAAACCCCGGATGAATGGACAGACACTGAAGAGCTGAGTTCTCCACAGGAGAGCATGACTATGTCCCACGGTTCCCTGTTACTTTTAACAAGATGTGAGTTAGCATTTAATTACAAGAACAAATCTATCCAAAAGTGATTTATTATTAAATACATATATGTTAAGTATGAAAGAATAACTCAAAGTATTGTTTTAGTCCCAGGTCTTCTTGAGACCTTAGTGCGGACAGGAAGGCTTGCCTGGCAGGTGCTACCTAAAGACTGAGATAAGAATGGAAAAGACATAGTTCCTGCTTTCCAGAAACAGACAGAGGAAGTGACTGATGCATCTCCAGCACGGACAGTCGGTTCAGCTCTATCAGAGAGAAAAGCCTGGACTCGGAGACAGACACAGGAATTTTCAACGTACAGGCCTAAAAGCCACCTAAAACCTAAATCCAGGCCACCCAAGTTACCCCACTCCGGCCCATGTTGACGGAGCACATGCATAAACACAAATGGTAGTGGAAAGCAACAGAGAGTTTAAAATATTTCAAGGTGTAAACATGACCCAGTATAGAAGAACAGTTAGCTGTATGAAACGTGCTCTGAACAAAAGAGGGGCTGGATTTCAAGCCCGTCCCTGATGCCCCCTCCCCTCGATGGCATCAGCCGGAGAATGAGAAGATGTCGAGTCTCCCTGAAGTTGGAGTACACAGTGAATGTCGATTCAGCTTTCACATGTGAAATATGTAGTTCTTTCCAAAATAACTACTGCGTTCTTTCCTAAATGACTATGCCGCAAAAATATGCAAATCTATGAAAAAAAGCAGAACACAGAGGCCAAGAGTATAAGGTGAAATCCGAGGAGCATCTTACTTAACACTGAGAATGGGTACTGCAGCACTTTTTAAGACTATAATCCTCACTGAGAACAAAACATCCTCCCACCTTAAAGGAGCCAAGTAAAATGTTACTTTTAAAATTTGACACTGAGCTTTTTCTAAAAAGTCAAATACAATTCGTGCAGGCTATTGAGAGAGGCCTCTTCCAGGAACCTAGGCTTCCTCAAGGGCCTGCCAGCTGCACGACGAAGGCCGGACTCTGCCCTCCTCTGACCACTTCTCAGGGCCGTGCAGTTGGAGAGGGATGAGCATGCGACTTCCCTCCAGCCCAGGCTTGCCACTTTCAGTCTAGCTGCATTTAACCAGTAACCCAGGTCTCCTCTCGTCTAGCACGGGGCAACGCATGTGCCTCTGCCACCATCCCAGGACAATGCCAACTTGAAAAGAGACATAATTCATACTTCTGTATAGTTCTGGACCTGGCAGTGAAAAAATCCACTTGTATTACTGAGATTTCTCTTACCGGATCCAGGTTCTTAAACAGGAGGATGTCTTTGCAAGCTTCTTGCAATCTATTTCTTTGATCGTCGGTTTTTGGATGTATAATCTAAAAGGACATCAAATTTAAAAAATACAAAAACAAAGTTATTAGTATCAATCAAAATCCTAAAAAACAATCAATAAGAATGCTGGGAAGAATTGCTGGTGCTCAAGCCCACTTTTTTCTTAGCACAGAGATACATGTCAGATCACTAGTAACCATCAGACCACGGAGTATGATAAAGTACTGTCGGTTCCCCAGGAGAGGTATGCATTCATCCATGTAGCACCTGGATGCTTTTCAAGAGTTCCCCCAGGTTAGCAAGTTCATTCTGCAAAAGTTATGATTGGCTAGAGACTCGGAAGTTCCCAGCCAGCAAGGACAAGGACACTGCAGTGCAGACGGAGAGACTGCCTGTATTCTGTCTTTACTACTTTTAGTGCTTCCCAGAACACAGCTCCTTCCTTGGAAACCTGATAAAGTCTTCAGGAGCAAGTAAATGTTTACATAGAGGGAACCTGGCAGACTACATTCCTACCTTCTCACGGCTTTTATTCCAGCAGGGTGGGGGTGGGACAAGGCCCTCTGTAAGAGTGGCCTGCCAATTCTGGGGTCCTTTATACCTAGCAGAAGGCTCACTGGACCAAGGTCCATTCCTTGTTTGTGTAGCACACTGGGAATAGAACCTGGCACCTTACAAATGCTAATAAAGCACTCTATTCTTAAGCTCTTTCTCTAGACCCGATAGGCCCAATTTGTTGCAAATATTGGTAATCTGTAAAAATGAAATGCATTAGAGAAGGGACCTCACAGTGGGCATGCAGTTGGTTTCCTGTACACCTGGACATCTCTTACTCCAATGTGCATTTAGAGAGTGACCATGACAGCTGACAAGTAGGGTCCTCACCTCTTCAGTCAGCCGCTCCACCAGCTAACATCAAGCAGCAGAGAGCTGGTACTCAAAATATGTCAAAACTCACAGAGTGGCAGGGATATAATTCATGGGTAAGAGCACTTACCTAGCATGTGGAGGCCCTTGGCTCGATTTCCAGTGTCACAGACAAGAACCACAAAAGGGGAAATTTAAACCAGCACATTGGAGGGCTAAAATTAATGGAAATCCTGAGCTAGAAAATAACTGAGGAAACTTACAATTATATGTACACTACATCTATGTATTAATTTAGACCACACGAAAGACTAGAGACAGAAGTCACTGCATTGTATCTACAAGGGTGAGGTACAAGGAAACCTCTGTCTACTCTGACTGATGCTCACTTCAAACCAGTGTCTAAGATGACAGGTAGACCCAAAAAGCAGATCTTGGGGCCTGTCCCACTGCTGCACAAGAAACCTTTACAACTCAACTTGAAATCATACCAACCAAAATTCACTTCTTCCTATTTGAAAAGGAAAAGCTAGTGTAAAAAAACCAACGAACGACAACAACAAAAACCCCTCACTTCACAAAATCCATCCGGAACCTGAAACTGAAGCAGGCCTGACAGCTGCCGACGCCAGCAAGCAACCCGACCTCAGTGTCAGCCAGACTTCCCGCCTCTCCTCCCTTCCTCCCTCTCCTCACACACACACCCGGTCTTCTCCTTTCCTCTTTCCTGCTGCTTCTGTTCTTACCAAGCTCTGGGGTTCTCAGTTCCTGGCTGTGTAACGTTGCTGGCCCTGCTTCCTCCTCCCTGTCCCCTGACTCCCTCTCCCTGCTCCCCAACATGGCGGGCCTTCCCTCCCTGTGAGACCCCATCCAGCTTTAGGATCTGGCGCTGAAACTGCTCTTCCACCTCTAAAGACAGTCTTTTCCCAGTGGGCTTTGTGTGTCCTACGTAAGAGATGTTTCCAGATCCCCTCAGCTTCAGCAATACCCAGAGCATGATCTCTGTTACACTAGAGGCCAATTTAGCTTGAATTAAAATGTCTGATTTTGAGATTAAATCTCATTTGTTGAACACTCAGGTAGCAAGGGCTTACAGGCCATACACACATGAACTCATCTCATCGTAGCACAACCCCAGGAAGCGGGTCCTGACTGAGAGGTACAAACATGGCTGCCCCAAGTGACTTCCCCCCACGGAGGGCCCTAAGCTGTGGGATCTTCACCTACAAGGCCACAGGCTGCTCTCTGAGCCAGGGATCAGCAAAACTTCACCTCAGGCAAACCCGCTGCAGCGAGGCCTCTGGGCTGAGAATGGTTTTACTTTCTTAATGACTTCAAAACAACAAAAGGAAATCCCAATATTTCCTAATACACAGAAATTAGCTGAAATACAAACTCTAGTATCTACTAAGTTTTACAGACGTGCAGTGTCCTTTTGTCTTGCATTATCTGTGGCTGCTTTCAAACTATTGTAGCACAGCTGGGCAACTGCAAAAGACTTTATGACCTCCATAGCCTAAAATATTCACTCTGCAAATAATCGATTTTCACTTAAAAAGAACTACAGAAAAAGCCTGTCAACTCTTACTGTGAATCTCTGCTGCCCTTTAATAAAAAGAATTAGAAAGCTAATTAATAAATGAAGTTTACTTGACATGTTCTTTAAAGGGCACTCTATCTTGTTCCTGGACAGCACTCTACAAGATACTTTATTTTTCCAATCTATCTCCAGAGGGAGCTGAAAGGCCCCGTTAGGGCAGAATGCCCCGCTCTCCAGCGGTGAACCTCAGCAGGCTGCACCCTGCCCTGGGAAGGAGGATCCCCAATCCTTCCTCCCCAGCTTCGCCTGGGCCTGGACTCCATCCTTGCTCGTGCTCCTGCTCCTGCCAGTGGGCCCAGAAGAATCGGTGCAGACCTCCGCAGGACACCCTGCTCACAAGGAGCCCAGGAGCCCAGGGAATGCGCATCGAATCCCATGGGGGCACAGCGCTCGATTCCCCTCAATCATGCATCGATTTACGCACTTGTTTATCTGACGGGCCTCAGCTCTGGGCAGCAGAGGGCAGCGTTCGCTGTGCTCACCGCTGCAGCCCGCCCGGCCCCGGCCTCGCCCGCAGAAGGACCCGGCAAAGGTGCTATTCTACAGGACCATGAAAAGTCCTCTTCTGAATTCATCGGCTCTGCTCTGCCAGGCTTGGCACACTGGGTTCCACATGCAACCCTCACATTTTCATTTATTTAAGATTTCAACTAAAATCTAATTTGGTATTTTCCAAATCAAATCTTGAGTATTTTGATTTTCCTGAATTGACATCAAAGAACAAAGACCTATTTATACTAGAAATGTAAGGCACAGATAATAGGTAGAGCCCCAGATGTTAATCCATCAAAATACCATATACATTTTCCTCACGGACATTTTATAGTATTTGTCAATCAAAAATTAATTTTGAAACATGAAGTTACCATTCTCCAGGGCAATGGTATAATTCCCCCTACAGTTTCTTTCTTTTTTCTTTTATTTTTTTTTTGGCATTAAGCAATCAAACTTGGGCCTTGTGCTTGACAGGCAAGGCCCTGCGCCACTGAGCTACATCCTTGGCCCCTGCTTATAGTTTCTAAGGGAAAAAAAAAGGTACAGGTTTCAGCAACCCGTCTCAGGGAGAGAATACTCTCCTAGAATACTTAGGCACTTTACTGTCATCATTGACATGATTCATACATTAGTTACCCCACCCCCTAAAAAAAAAACCCTTAACATGTAATACAGAGAAAAGTCTTAGGGATGATGCCCACCCCAAAAATCCTCCTCCTCTCAGAACTGCCATCCCTACCTCAGGAAGGGGCCCCTATGTAGCCAAGTCTGGTCTTGGGGTCCCGACCCCCTGCGATGCGGTATCAGAAATGCTGCACAGCTGAAGTGTGCACTGAAGGGCACGAAAGCACAGCATGAGTGGGGAGCCCAGAGGCCCTCAGCACTGTGCGTCAGACCTCCATCCTGAAGGCCAAAGGCCCACAGGGGGCGGCTCCTGCCTGCTCGCTACAGCCTCGCCTTCAAACATTTTCTGGGAGCTTTAAGTTCTTCCCAGGGTTTTCTATGTTTATCTCAATGTGATTAGGTTCTTTTATATTGGCAAACAAAAATAATTTTTTTCCCTAGTACTGAGGATTAAACCTAGGGCCTTTGCTCTGAGATATGCCCCCAACCCCTTCTTATTTTTAGAAAGAATCTTATTAAGTCCTTAAGTTGTCAGGGTAGGCTCAAACCTGTGATCCTCCTGCCTTCGCCCCCTTGAGAGCTGAGATAACTGGTATGTGCCACCATGCCTAGCCAGGCAAATAAGACTTCACAAGAATAATCTCCTCAATAAAATCACTAAACTGGCTTGAACAAGGCACGACATTTTACTGATTTCACATGCTCAGTGATAGCTAAAATTCCTCTCAAAGCCTTTGAGTAAATGAGACATTATTCCTTGCTTCCAAGCTACTTTCTCTTTGATATGAGATTTTTTATTAGTTTATACCACTTCTTCAAAACTCAGTCAGCTGCTAAATTTTATTGCATATATCTATCCACAGAATTGAGTATGGTGGCACACGCCTGTAATCTTAGGACTAGGGAGGCTGAGGCAGGAGGATTACCAGAGTTCGAGTCCTGGGATATATAGTGAGTTCAAAGCCAGCCTGAATCACAAGAGTGAGGACCTACGAAAACAAAACGAAAAACTATTTGTCCCAAACATGAAGGATTGCTATAGTTTTCAAATGCCACCACTCCTGTTTCTGTTAAACATATAAATAAGGTACAGGACAGGCAGGGTCAAGCCTGCAGACCATACAAGGTGTTGACAGCATATCAGATTATAGAAATACCTTGATCCTAAAACAACTGAATTTCCAGTCTCAGATTTGGGGACTTCACCAAAAGAACTTCAGTTCTGGGAGTGGGGAGATCCCTGATGCTGGACCCCACTATAAAGTGACACTTTAGGGTCCTCTGTGTCACAGGCTCCTTCCTGTCTTTCCGTCCCTGGATTTTATGTAGAGGCCCTAGAACCTCTTGAAGAAATGACTTAGGGACCTTCTGTCCGTTTTTCTGTATTAAAACGCCATGTTCCTGAAGTGGTTTTCAGAGCTTGAGAAATAGATTTGTTTATATTTTTAAGGCCAAAGAGACATGGGGACTTTTGCAAAGCACGCACTCAAACAAACAACAACAACAAAAAATGTAAATTAATACTTCCCTTTTCCAGGCACAGTAATCTCTTATTTAGTTTATTTTTTAGTGAATAAATAAGAGGAGAACCGAGTTAAAGGACACAGATGCCTGCAAAACATTAGGGCTCCAAGGAAGCGGCTGAGGAGTAAATTATCAAGACCTAGAGATTTTTAAACATCAACTGCTGTACTGACACCTTGGATGGAATCTTACTGCCACTTGTCTGCTTCAGAGTAAGCTTCTGTTGTCATCTATGAATAGGAGCACAAGGTCTTTCCTAGTGTTTTTCTTTACTAGAAACACTTTCTAAGAAAAACAGCATTATTATTAAAAGAAACATAACTAAAGCATGTTTTCATCACCAGTATAAATTTTGCAAAAACAAGCAAAACATTACAAGTGCAGTGAGCACCATATTATTCTTCTTTCCCTTTATCCAAAGACATGTATTTGGGGGAGTAAGATAATTCTACACAACTTTAAGCAGAAGTAGGCTATCAGAGGTAAAACTAGGAAAATAGTCAAAATAATTTCATTGTTTCAAATTAAATGTATGCCTAGTATCTTTATTGTTTCTTTATAAAACACAAGTTCACTTTAAAATTCATTCATTCAGCAAGCTACATACCCTGGACTCTGCATCATCTTCTTCTTCATCAGGGTTATATGCTTCTGCACATACTATAAATATAAAAATACATAGCTTAAGATTTGTTCATCAAAAAACACAAGAGTAAATATATCTTTTTAAATTAATGAGCAAAAAAGTACCACAGTGTTAAAAAGAAACCCTTCATTTCAGGACAAGCAGTTCATCCCCTAAAACTGATTTCATATCATAACTTATGAGGATTTTCTTAGACTACAAAGCTGTACTTTTAAGACATTGACAATTGCTTTTTGCTTTCTTCTATTCAAAGCTTAAACCCTTTGGCTCCTTTTCCAGGACAATTAAATGCTTAAAAGTTAAAGATACCTTTTTTAAAAAGGAAATAAAGTATAAGTCAGCCAGGAAGTGATCATGGGGCAGGGTCTATGTAGCCCAGTATGGTTTTGAACTCCAGGTGATTCTCCTGCCTCAGCCCCTGGAGTCATGGGATTACAGCCCTGTGCCACCTATCTGGCTTAAGGGATCAACTTTATCATATACCTGTAAGCAACTTCCACAAAGTATTCACAACACACTCCTTTAGGGACAAATGCTACTGAAATATACTCCCTTCGATCTTTACTCTGAGTTGTTTACATTGCATATTCAATTTTTCAATCTGCTTTTGTCCATTTAACACTATGAGAATTTTGTATGTTATCATAAACAGTAAACAGGGTTCTCAAAGTCTGCGGATTTATTTATTATATGCTCTACTTTACTTCCCAAATGCTGATCACTTAGACTGGCTTTGACTAAAACTTTGCAATAAATATTTTCATACATAAATATCTGTCTACATTTGAGATTATGCTATAGGCATAATTCCCAAATGTTATTTTGGGCGGGCAAGAGGCCTGACAAATTTTAAGACATATTTATGACCCTGTTTCATTCCAGAGGAGTGGTACTCATGCATTATCCAATGAGTAATGTGTAAAAGGCTCCTTTTACTATATGAGAGAATTGGATATTGTTTCCAATTTTTAATCTCCAATTTACAAGATTTAAATTTAAAAAATTAAATCTGAGCAATTTCAAATGCTTATTGGCTGACCACATTCTCCTCTTGTCTATCTCTGGGAGATATTTGATTTCTTTTTTGACTTGAACTAGTTTCTTAATATCATTCTATTTGTTTTATTACTCAAGCATTTTATCCAATTTAATTTTCAATATTACTATAACATTTTTTACAGATTATGCATGTTTGTTTCCATTTAACGTAGTGCCATCTATCAAGGAAGAAAATGGTCCAGTGTGATTTAAACTCAAGGTTAAACGTCACAGGAGAATGGCTTTTGAACTTGGCCATTGTTCTCCTACTTGCAAATCTAACTTCTGTCTTTTACAGATAGGTCTTTATACTTATTCTTTGGTCCCCATGGAGTCTATTCTGACATAGACACTGAAATTTAAAGACATACAAGGACACATAAAAGGGTAACACACATCTTCCCAAGGCCTTGGGCTGCCCTCACAAGTATTATGGTCCTTACCTCACGTTCCTTCTTCTCTCCAGGGTCTGGTCTATACCCTTAACCCAGTGGTTCTCATCCAGGTCCTAATCTGCCCTGCACTGAGGATATGCTCTGATTGTCACAACTGTGGGGATTTCAGGGACTCTATTAGCTGCTAGTAAGGTTAGGTCAGGGAAGGTTTTCCAGTGTTTCCACACCCTCAAACAAAGCATTATCGGGTCCCGAATGTCAACAGTACTAAAGTCACTGGTGCAAATAAGCAGAATTCAACTGACTAACTTCCAGGATGAAGCACAGAGTGGGTCCAGCCAGCCAGTTCTCTCATGCAATAAAACCACAGATGCTGAATCACAATTAAAAGGTTGCTTGGTGAGCAGGAAATGGGAAGTTAAGAGGGATCATCAAATAAACAGAATGTCTAACGGTACAAGGCTGGACAGCCTGAGGCAGCCGTGTACACACACGATACAATACAGATGGTCCCGCTGACGCGTCTAAGCCACTTCACTTAGATTGGCTGCAACTCTCTGGAGGATGTGAGGACATCCATCACCATCTGCATTGCAACTTTCTATGCCTGTGGATGACCAAGCTCACTAACAGGACTGCTAAATACTTTGTAGGGCCAAGGGTAAAAAGAAAATACAGATCTTGCACGTTCAAAAATGTACCATCCAGAGAACAACAGGCAAGAACTAAACCGAATGCAGAGCTCTTGAGAGTATGAGGCCCATAGAGACGGCCTGTTCATGGGGTCAACGCATTCATTCAATAAGGTGATGTAGTAGATATGTTACTTCTTCTTCTAGTAACTTTACTATTTTCCAAGTATCTTATCCGCTGTCCCAGAATTACTTAAAATTCCTCTGATTTGTGATGAACACACTTGATCACAAAGCGTCTGTGTTTGTGTCTCAGCTGTGAATCTATTTATTGTGCCAGTATTATAAGGATTCAGGGTTCAGCATTCACGCTGAAACCGTTTCGCTGGATTAGAATTCACCTCCTACAACCAACTCGAAATAAAGCACCTGCTGTTTTGTAACGTCTCTATGTGGTCACACACACACACACACACACACACACACACACACACACACAACCCGTACCCATTTAAACTGCTTCCTCCAACGGAACTCTCTCCCCATTCTCTTTTCCGAGACATCCCTTCTCCTCGGCCATCACTAACAAGTTAGATCGGAACTTCTGCCCTGGCCCGGGCATAGCTCAGTAACCGTGCTTCCTGGCATGCATGAGACCCTGGGTTTCATCATGTTTTGGGCATTACCCCCCCAAAGTCACATCTTGGCCTTGACTTCTAATGCAGGAAACTCCACCTCTGTGCTCGTTCCTTGTATTCTCCTGACATGGGGAAAGAGCACACGGTCGTCACCTGGCACAGCATACTCTGCCACACACACTACAATCCTTACCTGCCCAGGCCGTGACTCACAGCCCTTCCGGGACTGAATGTGCTCTTGTGCCTCTCTCTCTCCTGACACGGAACACTGCCTGGCTCAGCGCTCGCACAGTGAGGGAACGATGAACACGCGAGCCTGGTATGTCCCTGATAACAGAGACGGTGTCTCGCTCTAACATTTCACAATGGGACACCTGTATTTCAGACGCAGACTACACGCTGAATGCATCAATGAAAGGTTGTTCTGTGTTAAAATGTTCTACACTGTTTGTCCAAGAGGTGGAAGTGGAGAGGGTGAGTGAAAGGGGGCCTCTGTCTGACCCACCAAAGAGATTAGGAGCTCAGTAAATATTTGAACAACAAATAAATGAATGACAGGCTCTATGCCTCATGGCCAGTCAAGTCTAGGCCTCCAGATACCACACAGAACCTCCCATTCTTGCTGAAATGTATTTGTACCTTATCTTCGAGACCATCTGAACTTTGACTTGAAATCTTGTATTTTATTCTCTGGCAATTAAGCAGTGGTACAAGACACAGCATTGTTCCACAAGTAAACCCTACCCTGGATTTCACTGTTACATTGTGTGTATGTATTCTGTCTAGAAATGGGCCAAGAATTTAGGCAGATCCCCCACCCTGAGAGAAGTAGTGAGCGCTGGCCTCGCCTGACATCTATCACAGACTGCAGAACAGGCAGGAATGTTTGGGACCCAGCCTGCAGTCCTATCACACGCTGCATCGACAGCATGGGGGATGAGTGTAAAGCAATGGAGTTTTCCACAAAGAATCCTTTTCACTTTGTTGCTAATGTTTGAAAACCAGAGCAGTCAAAACAGCCCTGCACTAAGCAAGTACACACAACCCATACTGGCATCCTGCTTGCAAAGGACCAAGGAAACGGATGGAACACAGGAGCTGCCGGGTCCGTGGCTCTCACACAGCCTTACGGCCCATTTCTCCATAAATACTTAGTCAAAGAATGAAAGGCAAATATGGCGTCTGTGGGAAGACTGCACAGTTTAGAGGTCTCCACTCTAGGGAAAAAAACAAACAAAACTAGCTCTTGTACAATACATAAAAGTTAATTTCCCTGTGTTCTCAATAGACTTAAGATTTTAGCATATTTAAATAATAATCAGCTTGAAATAAGGCAATTAAAAAAGCAAAGATGTATTATAACAACAGAGTTCTAATTTAATATAGAGTTACTTGGCTTACTGAGGTGGAAATGCCCTCCTACAAAAGGGAAAGTTCTGCCTTTTATAAGTGACAGTGTGAGCATGCATCTCCCCAATAAAATAGTTCTTAGGAGGTAAAATAAGTTACTTTTTATGTAAACACAAATAAACATTAAATACATAAACAGATACACATTGCATCCGTGTAGTCATAAAATTTCATTGGGGCAATTGTGGGAGGAAAAGCCTAAAAATTTAGACTTGAGAAGGGCAATGAAGGAAAACAAACTGAGAAATAAAACAGTTATAGCTAAGAGAAGAGCAGAGAGGAGTGATGTTAATAGGCCTCCCTCACCCCTGTTCATTCCCATTTCTGCCCAAGTAATTTGATGTATATCTGACATCATCTTAAACTCACAAAAGTTCACCTGTAATCTCAAACCATATTCAAGGCAAAGGGCCCACAGGAACTCATATTCTTTCAAAAATGTTTATTTTTACTTTTTAAAAAATATTATTCTTATTAGTACATGTTTACAGTACATTCACTGTAGGGAAAAATATGGAAACAGCATGAAGACTGAAGGAATGCTGTATGGATCTATAAATGCATAAAGGAAAGGATGAAGTTACACACATAATTTCTTTTTGTACTTATTAAATACCATATAACTGGCCTGTCCATGTATTATAGGTTTCCCTTGAGATATATGCATACCTCTGTATATACATATACTGTACGGGAAACATTTATAGACAAGCTCAGCCTGGAAAGATGGAAATGGGACAGTCGGGGTGGGATAAGCGCCCTTGCAGGTACAGTGCATGTGCAAAGAGCGGTCGGGACACAGACGTAAGGGAGCCGCCAGCCACCTGGAAGGAAAAGGCTTCTCAGTGAAGGAGATGCCCTTACATAGCTGGTGAAGGGGAGGAAGAAGTCTGTTGAAGAAAGAGGACCCTTGCTCCCTCGAACTCCTAGCTCCGAACAGCGACAAGCACAAAGCAAATCAGCGACAGTGGTAGAAGAAGTTGGTTTAGCTGGTGAGGGCAGTATTATCTTCTCCCTCCCCCTTAGGACCTGTACACAGTGTGCCACGCGGCACAGGAGCAGGCCTCCTCATGTCTTGGGGACTCGGAACAATGCAGGTTTATCTGCTGCTCACACAGCATGTCCACACAGGACAGTGGGTACTTTGTTCTGTGTGGTCTTTACTGAGGGTTGCAAACAGATGGGGCTCACAGTTTGGAATGCCACTCGTCCCAAAGGCCACCGCTCACAGGCTGGCTGCTACAGCCGCTGCCGGGCAGTGACCCACATCCTTTTCCGGCAAAAAAGGAATACTTGACATTTCACTGGGTAAGTGACACAGCTCTTCCTAACCTCAAAACAGAGAAGCACGACAGTGCCATGACATTCAAAGGCAAGAAAACCAGACTACTGTGATCCACCTTGAGGGAGGCAAAGTAACAAGGACTTTGTGTGTGTGTATGTGTGTGTGAGTCCCCTCACTCCATGACACCAAAGAAGCCAGCTGATGACCCTGGCCTGAGCTGTGTGTGCATGTACACGTGTGTCTACCCCAACTCCCATGGCTGCCAAAGTAAATGTGACATGATGATCTTGACCCAAGATCTCGATCTCCCTGTCTTTTTCATTGGTGAACAGAGAAAGATTTAAAATCAACCTTGTGGTTTACTTAAAAGTAAGGAAGGACTGAGGGTCGGCTCAGTGACAGACCATTTTCCTACCAAGCATGGCCGTGGGTTTGGCCCCATGTGAAGAGCAGGGCTCCTTAACTGAAAAATCTACAGAACAAGGCTGCCTCACTAACTCTGAACAGAACTGCCAAAATGTCCTTAAAACTGTCTTTAGCGGGGCCGGGGATTTAGCTCAGTGGTTCCGGCGCCTGTCTTGCAAGCGCAAGCACCAGGGTTCAATCCCCGGTAACCACGTACAATACTGAGTGTGGAGACTCATGCCCAGCAGCAATCAGTACCACATACCACCGTGCCGGGCGTGGTGGCTCACGCCTGTAATCCCAGCACTCGGGAGGCAGAGGCAGGAGGATTGCTGTGATGTGAGTTGGAGGCTGAGCTCAGGGCCAGCCTGAACCACAAAATGAAACCCTGTCTCAAAACAAAAACAAAAACAAAACACTGTCTTTAGCATTACAGTAGAATATTTGGTTATTTAATTTATAATTTAATATTTTACTACTTCTTGCATCAAAAGATTAAGTTACTACAATGCACCTTTTAAAGGCTACATTTCAGCTACAAAAAGAACAACATAAATTCATCCTTCAGTTATTTGTGCAATAATGTGGCACCTTCCATTATTAATGCTTAAGTGACTATTTCTCATATAAGCTATGTGTACTTCCACGAATTTTACTACAAAGACGTTAGCTAATGGATTTGACTGTGGTCTATAGCGCCATCTTGGTGGAAATGACAGACACGCACATTTCTGCCTCTCCTCAAGGCTATCTACTGAGCTGTAACAATGAACCAGCCTTCCCAGCTCCCTATAAAGCTATTTAAACCGTGGTGTTCACACAGGTTCCCACATCACCCTAGATATACTGTATAATTACCAATTCTAAAAAGTTTCTATAAAAATTTTCCTGGCCAGGCATGGCCGCACACACCTGTAATCCTGGCATTCAGGAGGCTGAGGCAGCTGGGTTGCCCTGAGTTCAAGGCCAGTCTGGACTGCACAGTGAGTTCCCCTGTCAGCCCGGACTCTGCAGCAAGATCCTGTCTCAACAACCCTCATTCCTCTTATTTCCACTATTAAACATCACATCGTCTAATAAACATGCTGAATTTTACTAAACCATCATGATCCATTTTAAAACTATGACTTTTGTTTCTGTTTAACAGGAGAGGTTTTTAGAATAAAACTACAAAATTGGCTGGTGCCTTCTTATGTTTGCATGCATCTAAAGTCGGTTTTCCTCCACATGTGCACCATGCTTCTCCAAGAACTGGAGTAATCAAAAAGCGTGGTCACGTCCAGGACTCGGCTGGACGGGCGGGGCTGAAATACGACCTCGAACGCACCTGCAAGCTGTAAACAAGTCACAATTTGCTCGTCATGTTCTATTCTTCTATTACTGAGGTTACAGAAGCCAAAACCTTCTAAATCTGTTTCCAACATGCCTCTGAAGGAGGGGAAATCCCTATGTTATAATCCACATACATTTGGTAAGTGAATTTCTATTCTAAATTTGTCTACCAAAGTGTTTAAGCTTTATATGTCTACGAGCCCCTAATATATTTCCTTTCTATCACAGGCTTTACATGTGGACATTTAGTCTAAACATCAACCACTTCTTTTAATACGTTAATTATAGCATGGCACAGTTAAGAACACAGGGAGTTTAAGAGGTGTAAGAAAGTATCTTATTAATACAGGACATTTATAAGGTGATGACTCCGTGACAGGCTCATGTAATTTCATGGTTCTGACATTATGAGTAGCCTGTGGGACCTCAACAATGGAGACAACATCAATGAAACTTCTCTCCTTTTATAATGTGACAGTGGCCCCATGAATTCCAGTACAGTCCTTTAAAGGATGCAAATTAGCAACATGCAGGAGACAGTCACAGACAGATGTACATAAGCCCAGACCCAATTTCTGGGTATTTTACTCTATTCAAAGTACAGCAAACTTTCAAGAAAAAGTAAAACTTCACAAGTGATCGAGAGCAAGATAAATGGTATAGCAAAAACAGTCCAAAGAGTGATTTAGAACACCATTAATTTTTTAGAGCCTATGTATTTGTCTGTTACTAATCATCAGAATCCTCAGTGACATTCTCCAAGACATCAGTAAAGGGCAGACAGCAAGCAATGTGTACCAGACAGCAGTACTATAACAGAAATTATGCTTGTGCTTTACTGAAATGATCCAAGGAGGACTTTATAGCATTATATTTGATGATTATTATGGATTTTTAAGAAGTAATACCCAAGGAGAAATTTAAAAAAAGAATTCTTCTCCCTTGCTGTAAATGCCAGTAGATAGTTTCTCCAGAACTTGTCAAATGCTCACAGTGTTCCAATAATGTGATCATCTTCTGACACTTCCTTTGGCCTGAAATGTTCACCTGCAGGTGAATGTAAATACTAACACTCACTGATAATGATAACAATGGCCGCACCTGTCAAATATAATCTTCAGGCACAGTGAAGCTAGAGCCACTTAAGCTTCCTGAAGAATTCTATTTGTTTTTTTAACCCAATGATGACTTTTATGCAAATATAAGAGAATTATAGAAACAGACACACTACAAAGATTCTTTTATTTAGTAGTAAGTTTTCAGAACAAGCACTATTTGACCAGACTGTTTCAGGATGAAAACTACAGGGGTAAGTATGGCCAAGATTATAGGAAAATAGCTTAGTCGATTCCTAATTTCCAACTTTAGTAATAAAAGTATCACATACAAGTCTTAGGGAAATACCTTTCAATCAGACCTCTCTGTAATTAGCAAATATCTAATAAAAACTTTATGCCATCAAATATCATCAAATTGTGACAAATGCCTATTCATATCCAAAGATTCAAAATATAGAACACATTGAAAAGAAAATGTAAAATAATCTAGTTTCTTCATTAAAGTCAAAAGAAGCAAAACCATCTAAAAAACCTAATAGGATTTTCTTCCTGAAGAAAAGGTCCATTTCTATTTTTCAAAATAGAATCCATCAGACTTTTTCATGAATGTTTTCTCTAAGCTCAAATCATGCTATTTTTTTTAATCTGCTTTTTAAAGGAAACAATAAGATTTGGTGAATATTTTCCTATGTCTTAGATATTAATGTAAAATATATTTCAAATAGCTGCATAAAAATCCATAATGCATATGGATATTAATATTAATGTATCATTTTGGGCATATGAAGATCTGAATCAAGATTTGTGAGGTGATATATAACAAAAGATTTTAATTAAAATTTTAATTTAAAAGGAAAATATGATTAATGAGATATAAACTAAATACTTTAAGCGTAATTAGCAAATTTGCTTATTTAGAAAATGTATAGTTGAGTATCTTGAGTAACTTTCTCATAAAAGCTGGTGAAACTTTAACACGTTTACAATAGGGCCATATCTGTATATCTCACTACCAGGTAGCTTGAACTACCAGAGGTACACGCACGACTGTCCCCCACTTTTACCACCAGGGGTACAAGCCATCTGGTGGACAAGAGTGGGGAAGGAACAGAAAGGTCAGTTTGGAAGTTGAAAAGTATTGCTAAAAGCTTTGAAAATTTTCATGCTATATCCTGCAAATGCTCTTCAAGCTACTGATGTGAAGAAATGATAGTCAAAAAAAAAAATCTAAATTCTCAACAATATACACTTGATATTGACTCACCTAAAAATTATGCTTCAGAAGAATAGTTAATGACAAAGGAAAATGGTCATCAAATTATATTAAGGTTTCTAAAAAGGAATTTACAAGACAGCTGCATAGTTGAACACACAGAAAACAGGCATTTTAAAGCCTACGGAACAGACACCAAAGCAGTTTGTCTGGTGTGTGGGTATGATTGTTCTTATTTTCTTATTCATGTCTTCCTCATTTTCATCAAGAATGGACTACATTTATAATCAGAAATAAAGGATTTTTTAAAAAGAGATGATTATAAAATTTCTTTAGATATTCTGATTTCAAAAAAAGGTAACTAAAATTTCCTAAAATTTGAAAAATGAAGAAAAGGATTAAAAACACAGAATAAACTTCTGGCTAATAATGCATTTAATTCCTTTTCAAAATTAGCTTTGCAATGTAATGCTTCCTAAAAACATACTAGCTTCTACAACTAACAGAATCAAGGTGTTAAAAATTCTTAGAAAACAATCCTGAAATATATCTCAGTAACAATGCAATGGTAAAACTGAAAACTCTGTTTCTAATGAAAATGAAAACAGTCACATAAAAAGAATTAAGTGCTGAGTGCTTAGCATGAGGGAGGCCTGGGTTTGATCCTCAGCACCAAACACACACACACACAAAAAAAAAACAAACAGAAAGCTAGCCTGACCCAACATCAGCCTCAATCTTGTAATAATATTTCTTCTACAACTTGAGTACTTAAAAACCTTCTTTAGAGGTATGGCATAGCAGAGTGAGGAGCACAGTAAATTTTCTCCACAAAAGGCAACATGAAAACCAGACAGCAACTTTAAAAAATATCAGAGCTCTGAAAACCAACTGAAGGCTTAAAAGCATTTATTCATGAAAACTACCAAAGTGCCAGGTGGAGCCTGGAGCCTGTGGGCCTACTCGGGGCTGAGACTTCTCACCTCAACGGGGTCAGCCTGGTAGATCCACCAGCTCTTCCGCAAGAGAAGGCTGAGAAATGATTAAGAAAACTTGCCCTGCAGCAATACTCATTTTGACTATGTTTCAAAACAACTATTACAAATACATTCAAGAAGATAAAGGAAACTATGTTTAATTAATTATTGTATAAAATGGTTCAAAAACCATATTCAAAGAGATAAATGTTATGAAAAAGAATCAAATGCAAATTCTAGAGTTGAAAACTCCAATGTCTGAGATAAAAATTCACTGTTTAATAATAATGAATAAAAATAATAATGAATAAAAATAATAATAATGAATAAAAATTCACTGTTGGCTCAACAGATTTTAATTGGCAGAATAACCAAAACAGAAGTTTAAGATGGATCAACAGAAAATACTTAATTTGAAAAACAGAAAAAAAGGATGAATACAAATGGGAGTGCCCCAGAGACCTGTGAAACATCAGACACTCTACCCCACTTGTTACAGTAGTTCCACAAAAAGAGGAAGAGAACAGAAAAACATGTCAAATGTGGTAGCAAATAACTTTTCAAATTTCATGAAAATGTTAACTGACAAATCCAAAAAGTTTAATGACCCTTAGCACAGAATAAAAGCAAAGAAACCACACCAAAACTTCTTTTAGTCTAACTATCAAAAGCCAGAACCAGAGAAAATCATCAAACTGGAAAGAGAAAAGTGATTTATCTCATACAAGGGAAAATAGAACAGAATGATAACTTCTCAGAAATAAGAGAGGTCAGAAGCCAATGAGATGATACATTCAAGTTGCTGATTAAAAAAAAAAAAGTTTCCCAAAAGAATTCTATATCTAGCAAAACTATCCTTTAGTAATGAAGGTGAAATGGAGCCAGGGACGTAGCTCAGTGGTGCCCTGACTGCACAGCAAGTACGAGGTCCTGAGTTTGATCCCCAGTACCGCAAAAACAAAACAAAACAAAAAACCAACTAAGATAAAATGAACTCATTTCTAGAAATGCTTGAGAGAATTTTATAACTAACAGATGTACTCAACAAGAATACAAATCTTTCAGGCTGAGGAAAATGAGACACCATGTAAAGACTCAAGGCAATGAGAAAAACCTGTGGTGTCCTAGGAAAGACATATTTGACTCACAAAGTTAAAACATTCACAAATCATTCACTATTTAATAAGGGATTAAAATCCAAAATATATAAAGAACTCCTACAGCTCAGTAACAGAAAATCAAGCAACCTAATTTAAAAATACACATTTCTCAAAGGAGATGTATAAATTGCCAAAAAGCACAAGAAAAGATGTTTGACCCATTACTAATCTGTAGGGAGAGACAAATCAAAACCATAATGAAATAGTACTTCACATTCATTAGACTGGCTCCTACACAGAACAGCAACAGAACAGAACAAACGCTGGTGAGGATGTGGACAAAGTGGAAGCCTTTCTGGTGTGAATGTAAAATCACACAAGGCAGAGTGGAAAATCATACAGCAGTCCTTCAAAAATTAAACAGACATATCATACAACCTAGTCACTCCATTTATACCTATATAACCCAAAGAATCAAAAGGACGGACCCAAGGAGATCTCTATATACCGCTATTTTCATAGCAGCAACATTCACAATAGTGAAAAGTGTAAGCAACGCCAAGGGTCCATCAAAACATGAATGGATAAACATAACACAGTACATACAATGTGGTACTATTTAGTCGTAAGCAGGAAGGAAATTCTGACACACACTATAGCACTGATGAACCTTGAAAACATCATGCTAAGTGAAAGAAGCCAGTCACAGTAAGACAAATGTATAATCCTACTTACATAAGGCACTGAGAATACTCAAATTCATAAAGACAGAAAGCAAAATGGTGGGGAAGAAGGCCTGAGGGAGGGGGGAAATTAGAGTTGAATGTTTAATGGGTACAAAATTTCAGTTTGTAAAGATGAAAAGTTCTGTCAAAAACACTTAAAGATGATAAAAATGGCTAAAACATTTTAAATATTTGGTCATTTAAAATTGTATAATGTATTTGCTCTTAATTTCTCAAAATGATTTCACAAACAATAATTAAAACACTGAGCTGTGGTTTACAACATACATATCATGTAGTTAGTAACAGCACAATGGGGTGAAATTGTATGCCAGTCAACTTTTGTTGCTGTTACAAATACCTGAAGTAAACAACTTACAGGAGGAAAACCTGTGCTTTTACAGGTTTCAGACCATAGTTGGCTGTTTCCAAGCAGAAACCTTGTGGGAGAATGGCACAGGAGAGGAAAGCTGCTAACCCCGTGACAGAAACGAAGCAGAGAGAGGGGGAGAGAGCCCAAGAGAGAGGGCAGAAGCAGTGGGACAAGGAATAGGCTTCTGGGTTATATCCACAGTGACCTACTTCCTCCAACCAGGCCCTGCCTCCAACAGCACAGTAAACTAGAAAGTCATCAGTGGGTTCCTCTATCCCTGCAGTCACTGCTCCCATAAGGTAATCATCTTCCAGAAACCATCTCTAAGTTCAGGAGCCTTCTGGGTGACATTTCTAAACCTAACCATAAGCGTCTGTCTCCTCATTTCCTCCCCATCCACATGCACTTTAGTAGGCCAGTTTGATCACAGACTGCAGCTATCTCCCCGAGAGTGATCACTTCTCTCAAATTCTTCCGGGAAAATTATCCAGATGAGAAGGCTATTCGTTATTCTGGCCTCCTCAACCTGGGGACAATATATCTGCTAGTTTCACTCTCTCACATAAACATTTTAATGCTTCCCCACATAAAGAACAAAACTCAAGTCCTTATACCACAGCTTTCTTGGGTATCTCCTGACAATCAGATCTAGACCTCAGTGTAGCATGGCTCCTCTTACACTTACACTGTGAGGCCTTGTTAAGACTACTCACTACTTGCTGGACATCTTTGCCACTTACAAGGTTCACTCATCTGCAGTTACTCCTTCCACTACTCACTCCCACCTATGAAAACACTACTCCCCACTGAAAGTTCTGCTCAAATGCCACATCCTCTCTGAAACTTTCCCCTAAACCAAATACACCAGTCAGGGCGAAATGCTCCTTTCCATCTAGAAAGAGAATGTACCTTATTCAACTAGTTCACTGGAATGTCATCTTCTATGGGGGCTACATTCTAAATACAACTTATGAGGCAAAACTCCTCTACAGTCAATGTTATTCTTGAGAATCTCATAGGCATTATTGGTGAAGACGGGCACATAGTCCCATAAGAAGTCCTAAACAGTGGATATTCTATCCACCACTGCAAGAAATGCTTTGAATTTTCTCTTACCGAGCTCTGGAGGTTGCTGCTGGTTTACATGTAGAAGCCTGTTGGTTGGAAAATGGGCACCTTTAAGTCTTGGAAGGAAGCCTCATCCTCTGAGCAAGGAACCTAGCAAGCCTGCGGAAATGGAAGGCCACACCCCCTCCCCCTGCAGAGCACAAACCCTCTGTGTGGAGTGTGCACATGGCCCTCTCCACCTCTGCTCAGTGTGAACGTGTGACCTGTGCACAGTGGAATGAGGGCAGGTGATGTTCATTACAACACAACTCAGCTGTGCTGTTCACAACTTTGATTTAACAGTCACGGTACACACTTAGTTCCTGCACGGCCATACGTTCCTCATTTTTTTTAATGATTAAAAGATTTTACACAACAATATCTGGCAAATAGTAAGTTAGTACCAGTAACAAACAGTTGTTAATTTAAGTGAGAGCACAACCAAGTAGATATAAAGCTAACTCCTCTACAGCTAGGAATGTACAGCCTATCATTCCACAAACATTTGCACAAGACCTGTCCTCTTATAAATCAGAAACATTTACAACTCTAGTAAAAACATCTGATCCGAAAATGCAATTGTTTTACATAATGTGGATAACAATTCAGGATGGCATGTGTAATAAGATAACAATGACCTCTAGCTTCCCACTTTCCTTAAATTCTAACATATAAACAGAAAGTACTGAGTCATTTTGGGGAATTTTTCTTTTAATAGTTAGATGAACTGATATGCAAGATAATAGTCCTATTCATTGCAGAGAAGTGATGTGTGTCTGGGGTGCTGTTGTATTGTGTCATTCTGTGGGAAGTACTGTGCTCTCATAAACACCAATGCTGCTCAATAGAAGGACGCATCCAAATGAGTCACCTGCAGGATCATAGGGCAGGTGGTCAAATGGGTGGCAAAGCTCCCCTCACACAAGGAGCTCAGGGCTTGTCATTTATCTTTCATTTGCAAATGCACTGAGTAAACCTCAGACATCCCCTTAAAGTAGAAGGACACTCACTGAGCCAACAGTTACCTAACTGCTTATGGTGAAGCAGAACCACCAGCTTCTTCAGGGCAACTGGGCTAAAATCCAACTGGTCAACACCATTCTAATAATCCTACAGCGATCAGCCAAAGTTAGTCCTGAGTTTCTGAGCCCAGTGCCAGAGCAGACCCCAGATGGACAAAGGAGACAACTCAAAAGTCAATTCAGGATGGCAAAGCTACCTGGGACCTTTGAACAAATATCATTCTGGGGGCTTGAATCAGACAGGAGATGAGGCCAGGCTCTTTCTGGTAGCTACTGCTTTACAATGTAAAGCTGTCTGTGGCTGTCTTACTGCCCACATGCAGAAAAAGTAGCTTAAGAAATCACAGGCAGGAGCTGGAGGGATCCCTAACACATTCCAAAGCCACTTTCAGCAGCTCCGGAGGCCCTGAGGGCCTGGAGATTTAGAATTGCATGCCCACCACTATCTCAACACACTGACTGTTTTCGCTCAGTTGGACTCAGCCTGTGTTTCACTCATAAAGAGAGCAGTCAGGAGGTAAGAGGAAAATTGGTGTAAAAAGATCAGTACAGCAAGGAAAACAGATAATGGTTCAGTAAATTGCCAAAACCCAGCAAGAATAAAACCATAAAGGGAATATTTGGAAAATAACAAATTCAATCAAATTCCAGTGACTCTTCAATAAGATACAAGCACAACAATGGGTAAGCCACGGCCATGTGGCTGCAGAGACAACCGAATGTCAATGATAAAAACATCAGCAAAGTTTCTCCACCTGTCAAATGGAGATAAGAATTATCTTCCTTAGCTACTGCAGGAGTGATTGTCTGGCACAGAGTTGACCCTCCATGCAGTTTGGCATGACCACAACCCTCCCGTCAGAAGTTAGCCACTAAGGTTGGTAGCCAAAATAATGATCCTTATTCAAGCTTTCTGGACCACTTAGAGAATTTTATTTTTTGACCAACAGGCAGGAGAAGAAAGACTCTCGGATTATAAACTCATCACAAAAAACATCTAGGGCTCACAGGCCACTTTCAAACTTGATAATGATCTCGGCTCAGAATCTGCTGTGGACAAGAACCCCACGCTATCCCTGGAGCCACAGCCTCCATCGTGCAGAGCTACATGGTTGAGCATCGAGGACCCCAGCTACCAGGGCTCCCCTGAACTGTGTAAGTACCACCAATATTTTAGTCAGCGATACACAATTCCAGATTATAAACTTCTCATTATTCTAATTCCAAATCTGCTTTCAAAGCTAAGAAATGTACTTAAAATACAGTGAAGTAATCCCTTCTTATAAGCATGCTGGAAGAAAACAAAAAGCAATGTTGTTAACAGATTCACAAAATCTGAATCTAGTGAAAATAACAGGTAGAAAGGTAATTTCAAAGCAGCAGCTTGTGCTGAGGAAGCCGAGAATAGTTGTGGCAAATGAAGGTTTGCAGAGCGCCACTCAGCAACCCGCGGCAGCTCAGCACAGCATCTGGGGGAGCTGCTCAGAATGGCTTGACAGCGCAGAGCAGCCGCCCGTGAGCCTGCCCTACATGCCCGTTACCCTGAGTGATGTCGTCTATGTCTCCATCAGTGTTTAAAAGAGCGCTGCAAGTTGGAACTGTTTTTAAAATATTTAAGGTCAGTTCCACCTTTTAGATCAAAGTCACCAAGATACTCACAGGGCAGGATGAGCGGTACAATCACTGAGCTGGCCAGTCTTTTACATGAAAAGCTACTCCTTCTCCATCATTCTGAAAACAATAGACCATTAACTTCTATTTTAATTTTTTTGGGCCAGTTTTACTACCCTGGCTTTTGTAAAACAACAACAACCAAAATATACATTCTCTGTGTCTTTACTAAGTCCTGACTGAAGGTAGGAAAAAGGAAAAGAAATAGTGGGAGAGAAAAACCAGATTCTTACTCATAAGGAAGGGAAAGAGAAGCCTTGAGTATACATGGTGTTTTCCAGGTAAAACGTTATTTTAAAACTATCAGCACATCTGTTCGAATGAGGACGTAGCCTCACACAGAGGCTCCAGACCAGTTACAGAAAGTGTCTAAGTTAGCAACGCCGAAGCAGCAGCTTTGGGTGCGTAGGGTGACAACACTGAACCATACCTGTTTCAAGTAACAGGTTCAATTTGAAAAGCCGATCAATTTGTTCTCAAAGTACGTAAGTATAAATCCTTCTGACAATTTAGGGGGGACAGATATTTTTTCCTCTTAAAAAACTAAGGTTGCTACATTTAAGAGAAAGCCCTGCTGACTCCACCGGAAATGGTCACCATGCTGTCTTACTAGTATCTTCCTTCCTCCTACCTTGGAGACCCAGAGAGAACTCTGGCGAAAAGCAACTGAGTTCAAGAGACAGTTTCCTTCCCGCTTTGCCTTGAGAAGGCTCCTCAGCGCCCCCGAAACTGACAGGACAGAAATGGAGATATAATGCTGTCAAGGGCTCCACCCACCCTCCGAGTGGCAACAGAAGAACGCTGCCCTCTGAAGACACACCCGAGTCAGGGGTGAAGGGCAGGCGAGCAGCTGCAGAGGACATGGAAGGCGCCTGCCTCTCTGCTCAGTGCTTTTATTTCATCACAAGAGGATCCAGTTAAGGGTTCGTCTGGGCAGAGAGATAAGAGGAGCATGAGATGGCCCGAGAGTGACTTCCCCTAGCTCAGGGAAAGCGCAGGTCAGCAGCCCTGGCCTGTGTCCTGGCAGCTCTACAAAGATCTCTAGTGAGGTCTCACCACCAACCCTCTCTTCTCTCTGCCCGTGTGCAGCTCTGCACTCACATGGCTGCCTCAGTGCAACAGTCCCACCTGACCATGGCCTCACTCTAGGTGTCAACTCCAGCTGACTCGCAGGTCACGCTGTGCAGCCCACGAACTGCTTCTGAGCGAGCCACACACCCAGCTCAGGCTCTGGAAAGCCCCTGTCCTGGTATCATCAGATTGATGGTGTGAAGCCAAACTGGACAGAGTATTGTTACGTGTTTTTCACTAGCTACTACCTAACTGCTACAGTAATCTGAGAAAGGTGTCTTCTTCATTTTATACCTGAAGAGACTGAGCCATAGAAAGTCACTAAGAACACGCCCAAACCTTTCGTAAGCGGGCAGGTAGTTGCAGCTCTGGCACTCCATTTATATACTGTCTATACAAATGCAGAGGCTATGTGCTCCCTAGGCGAGGCACACACTAACACCTGAAGTGATGATGAATTAAGGGCAGAAACAGAGCCCCTGCTCTATCTGATCGTGGGCATCTACTCATCAAGTGCCACAAAGTGTTAGATGGCAGAGGCAAAAAGCCTGGCATACTGAGAAAATGGACTTTATGAAATAATATTGAATAAAAATAGCTAGCTGTTAGTGGGAAAGCACAAAAATTCCTTCCTCTTATTTCCCCAGTAAAATATGTATCATAGGTTCAAAGACCAGCTCAGATGGCACCCTTTCTTCAAGCCACGCCTGCCCTGGAAGAACTGTGCTTTCCCCTTCCCACTGGGTGGCGATTATGACATCTACCCCATGTGGGTTACAGACAACACCATGCGGGACAGAGAGCTTCCGGAGTAAGGGACTGTTGAATGATCAGTAAGTTAATTAGTGAAAGTTACATTCTCCCAACATTCTTTATCAAGTATGGGTGACTACCAAACTCCAAATGTTATGCCAAATGAAACCGATTTCAAAAGTGAAAATACAAATGTTAACAATAGTCATTTTATCAAATTAGTCTAGCCAATACAAAAATGATCTCTAGTGAAAAACAATAATTTGAGGGTAAAAAGCTCTTATCATCAAATAATATTAAAGCAGATACAACGAACTCCAGGGCTACAAAATATTTCCTAAACAAAACAAAAGGAGGCATATGTTCCCTGAATCAAGGAAACATATGTTCCCTGAATCAGACTCAACACAAGATTTGAACTTCTGCTTTTCACTACTTTCTGTGCGAGTCACGTTCTGTTTCGGGTGACTTCAGTAAGAGAATATGTCCCTTTACACATAGTAGGTAAGCTTTTCATTTCTGAATTTTTTTAAATGATTATTTAAAGAAAACTATAACATCTTAGCCCTGTTAAAAATATGATAGAAGATTCAATGCTGACAGCATCACACTGAAGAGCGGGTTAATTATCTCCACGAAAAAATACAACCATCCAGAGAGTTCAATTTTCACTTCTATTATAAGAAATAACCACGAGAGCAAGTAATACGCAACAGTCCCCTGACAGCAACAGTAAACACCAAAGCAAAGACTTGTGGGTATCAGTGAGACACACTGAGCAGACAGGGCCTGCGCTCTGTGTGAGCCCATCACAGGCGACACAGGGAGCTATTTCATTATTAAGAAATAACTTTTAAAACTCTGAAAAGGGGATTTTTAAAATTTCAGGAGTCAGTTTAAGAAAGGCAAGAAAACTTGAGTTGCAACAATTAAATGCATACCAGTCCACAGAAGAGTTCTATAAAAAGAGCTGGGGTGGGGGAAGAGAACACCTCAGGACCCCTGAGAAAATCTGACTCTAGACTGTAGACTCGCAGTACTCTATCAAGGCAAAAAGCCGGGAGGGTGCATTATCATCTGATTCTTCTAAGATACACACTCAAGTATTAAGATGCCTAAAAAGTTCATTAAAAATATAAAAGAACGTCTAAATATATGTAAAGAAGGAGAACAGAGAGCATGCAAATGTGGCAAAATATTAGCAACTGGGGAACCCAGATACAGGTGCTCACTGAGCTATTTTTTAAACCATTCTATACACATGAATTTTTACAAAATGAAATTTTTAATAAAAAATGTGAAGACCTGCTTCATGATCCAAGGTACTAACTCAAGACTCACTGAACATCTTCCCACACCTCCAGTTCAAAGACAAAACCACAGAAGAAAACCATTACAACCTTTTTCTAAATCCTGTAATGTACAAACAATAAAAGAGATGCCTTTACAAAGAATAATATCAAACAGGATGCAGACTACCCGAGGATATTCCCTCACAAGCTAAGATACAAACCTCAGGGTTTCATTTTGTTTTAAACCACGTTCAAGAGGAGAGGGCTCAGAGCTAACATTTTTGAGGAACTAGACACTCGGATGTGGGATTTACTGAAACTAACTTAACCCTGTTAAGATCTGAAATAGAAAAAAAATTTATTCAATGAAGTAAATAGCTTTATGTGTATGCATTCTCTGTATTTTTAAAGAAGGGACTATGAAGACCTGAAATGGCTTTAAAAAAACCAGAAGCAATATTTCTTTTTTAACAATGGACTTAAGAAACACTATCAGAAAGACAGCTAGATTTCTGCAGATACACGAATAGTTATTCTTCGCGTTTTGTACAATTTACCCAACCTAAGCTACGAAGTAGTGCCCGATTCTTCTGAAAGCATTCTCTACCTGTTCCCATGTATCACCCTAGCGTATCCCTTTCACTCAGCAAGAAGTAGAAAACTAGCTTATGAAATCCTGAGACCTCTGCAGAATTTTAGAGTCTAGGGATTCTGCTTGGAAATACTTTTGTGTATGGAAATGACAGTCAACAAATTTATGGGCTGGCACTAAACACCCATAAAGGAGAATTTAGGACAAACAGTGCTTTTGTGCCAACTGATCCTAAATAATGTATCTATTAAATATTTTCTTATCATAAACGTTCCTCTCATTTTCATGAACTACAACAAATGAACAGGCATTCAAACAGGAATAGTTATATTTATTTAGTCTTGAAACTTTAACTTTTAACAGATAAAGTATAGACATCAAAGCCAGAAGCTTATAAGATTTAAGAAACTCACAACATAAGGAATATATTACAACATACTAGTTTTTCATTCAATCTGGGGTGATCATTTATTGTTGCAATATATCGCATATATACATGTATAATATATACACAAAGAGTGGTCAAAAATGGTGAATGTTTAAATTTTTAAAAATGTACTAAAGTAAAATACACATTGCCACCTATCTCCCTCAAAATTCTCTTCCTCATTTCAAACACACTTATCCCATTGTTCTTGCCACTTCCTGGAGCAGCTCTGCAAGTCCTCTCCAGGATGTCTTAAGATTGTTTTTATATTTTTCTTTATCAGAAAAACTTTTAGAAGAAGCAAAATTAAAAACAAATTAAAAAATTAAAAACAAATTCTAAACAGGTAGATGATTAAAGTGGTTCCATTTTTTTTCCTATGCCACTGTTATTTTTATCTAAAGCACTAAATATCAGCCCAAAAGACTGAAATTGGATACAAAATGCTCAGCACCCTCCCAGCCCATCAAAGGTATTTCATAAATTAGTTTGCTTTTCCTTTCAACAAACGACAAAATCACTCCCTATCAGAGACTTCTGCAATAGGTTCTGATCTTCTACAGTGCACAGCTGAGAAAAACCTAAAAGACAGAACTAAAGAGAAAGAGAAATCAGGAAGCAGGACGGCCAGTGCTACTTCATCAGCAAAGACGTGGGTCAGTCCAAGCCCGGATTGTGACTGGTAATGACCTAGGGTAAAGACAAGCTGTGTGCAGGACTGTGAGGACGGGACTAAGGATGTGCAGCCCTGCAGCTGTGATGGAAAGGAATGCAGGAAAAGCTGGTAAAGGAAAAAAACAAAGCATTCTTGATTTGGGAACAGAATAGAGAGCTGGGGCTGTAGCTCAGCGCCTGCCTGGCAAGTGCGAGGTCCTGAGTTCAATAAAAAGGGAACAGGATAGACAAAATATAGTTATAATTAAATCCTTGTCCTTCTAGTCAAGAAAGTTTTAATTGAGGGAACAGAATTTGGGTTGGACTTGCTTCTCAAAATATGCCAATTGAGGGGTTGGCATTGCCTTATAGTCTGGTTTGGGCATAACCAATACTATAGTCCCCACAACTCCCATAATGGTTTCTCTCATGCTATATTACTGGAAGGACAACTTTAATCCTGTATGGCTTATTCTACCTGACTCCTGAGCTTAACTATCACCTGATTTATAGCAAATTGATTCCTATTGTTTTCACTGATTTTCTTAGTACTATTCTGGAAATAAAAGAAAGAACTGATTTCATTTTTTTATTTACTTATTTCTGGCACCCCATCCTCTCTCGATTCCAGCCAAATCTTTCTGAGATACACTGGACACACATCCAGGGAAGGGTGTGAAATAACAGTGCTTCAAAACCAACCTATATACCAGAGCCTCTAATCCATCAACTAACGATAACTATACTGTCCAACAAATACAGAACTTGCATACAAACAAAGGCCACAAGTCATACAGTGTGAGTACAAAGGGAGGTTATTTATTTCAAACTCTTACCTACGTTTCTATTGAAACATTTTCATACCAGGAAAACAAGATACACAATATTCAACTTTCTGTACTTGTTTTCACCACTGGTCATAATGGTCATACTTAACAGCTCTGCTTTTGATAAAATTTGGTGTTTTACTGATATGAAAATAACATCACTCCAAAATAAGCAATCTACATCTTGTTCTCATAATTTAAAATAAATATGCTTTGAAATTACAAAAAGCTCAAGATGGTAAAGTCTGTATCATCCCAGAATAGTACATTTTCCTAATTTGTGTCACTACACAACTGGTCATTGTATAACAAGAGTACAATTATGCCACTAACTCCTGACAAATTTTTAAACATTCAACTTTAAAGCATTTTTATTATTAAAGCACAGGTGGAAATAAGGTAATTTTATAAAATAAATTAGTCATTTGTATTATCTAAATACCAAAGCTACTTATCTTCTGATTTTCACCAAAATCAGTCTATTTAGAGTAACTGCCTCAAGACAAAGGTAGGCACACTTCATTTGTCTGCAGAGCAGAAGGTGCTCCACAGTGGTAAGTTTTCCAAATGGCAGAGTCTCCATTTCAATGGACACTCAAAGTACTTTGGATAGAAATGCTCTTAACTGAACCCCATACCTCCTGGTCAGTTCAGACAGTACAGTATTTTGAACATAATGAAGCACTCGTTACAGGTCTCTCCCCTGACTGTACACTCGTTTACTGAGGAATAAGACAGCAAGAGCCTGGAAGGTGTAAACAGATGGGAAACGGTTTGTTCCGATTCCAAATGGCTTGACAATGGAAGTTCTTCAATCTTCAAGTTTTCCTGTCCCTAATGAAAAACTATACCATCACTGTTTCTAGGTCTCCTTCAGTCATTTGATAAATCACTGCTTCCAAACTGCTCAGGAAATCAGATGATCATGCAAGCAGTAATTTTACTAAAAGCAGTAAGCGCACTGCAGTGACAGTCTCCATAGTGTGACGTAAATTCAGCCACTCAGAAGGCATTTTCTATTGTTTCCTAACTCATGATTATATCAGGTCGGTGTGTCCCAGGAAAACAATTAACAAGTTACTCCTCTCAGTAATAAATCTCACTGTGCTTCTTGCCCAGTAATACTGCCAGTTTTTAAACCTTATTGAGTTCACCAGTACTAAGCAAAGCCGTAACAGTCAGACTTACCTGAGGCACGCCTTGTGAATCTGTTTATTGCTGGAGCTGAAAGAAAAAAACAGAACAATGTAATTAGATAAAAAACTGAATTTTTCCAAAATCCTGGAAAGGCTCAAATTAGTAAATAATCTCATAGTTTAAACACAGAAAAACATGAATGAATAATACAAAAGGAAATAAAAGTATGTCAAAAATACTTAACTCATAATAAAAATATAAAGTCAGTATTTCACCTCTTAATTTGCCTTCCAACACTTGAAATAAAAATATTTGGTTACAAATAACTGAACTACATAACTGAGACAGTGATAATCTATATAATACCTTCAGAAAAAAGTTGGCAGTTATACCAAGTCCATAAAAGGTCTAAGCCCTTTAAATGAATAATTATACTTTAAAAGATTTATCCTGTATGGTAGATATTGTGAAACAGAAAATATTCAAAGGGAAATGGAATCTAAGGGTAAATAACAAGAGGTAAAATAATGAGATGATAATAAAAAAGAAAAGAAATAAAGCTTATGTATATGGGGTGGGGTTGTAGGGTGAGTAAGGGCATGGGAAAAATATGAGAATTAAGTCATGTCATATACTGGTTCAAATTCTCATTGTTGAGTGTACTCATGATGTGTATATATAATTTACCAATAAAGATTTGAATTGAAAAAAAAAAAAAAAAAGATTTAGGGCCAGGGATTTAGCTCAGTGGTTCCAGTGCCTGTCTTGCAAGGGCAAGAGCCCAGTTTAGATCCCGGGTAACCACCTACAATGATTGCTGTCAGCACCACATAGCACAGTGCCGGGCGTGGTGGCTCACACCTGTAATCCCAGCACTTGGGAGGCAGAGGCAGGAGGATTGCTGTGAATGTGAGGCTGAGCTCAAGGGCCAGCCTGAACTACAAAAAGTGAGACCCTGTCTCAAAAAAAAAAAAAGATTTATCCTGAGGAAACATTACTGTAGAAGAAAAAAAGCAATTTATCAACAGATCTGTTTAGCAGCATTGTTAAAACGGAAACTGCTCAAGTATACCTTCTCATTTTTAGGTGAGGGGTAGTAAGTACATCCTTGAACATTGTGGTTTTGATGATTTCCATGCAGACCGTGTCCAGGATGTGCACCTGCGTTCTCTGAGAGCTATGATTCCACGGCACACATCCCACTGCTGCCAAGCCTTCCGCCTCCCCACATCCTCACTTGGCTCAGCTCTGCTCCTTGGATTCACTGACATAGTTATCTCAAGAAGTGGAAGATTTATTTTTTATTATACTGCCTGCAAGTAGGTAAATTGATGGCTCATATTATATAAGAAAGGACAGCACGTACTACACTATAGATTTTGGTGACAGAATGTCATGAATCATATACTAAATACATTTGAATACTTTTAATACTTTTAAAATAGTAATTGTGAAAGTTGTTTATATCATAGAAATGCTTAGGTCAAGTAAGAAGACAAAATTTTTACCAGCACCATTGTTATACTGCGTGAAGAACTTGTATGCACAGGAACAAGGACTAGAAGAAAACTGTCAGATATTTTACATCAATCCTTGCGACAATACGATAAATATCAGCCCCTGCATATTACTGATGAGGAAATTTTACAGTAAGGTGTAGGTAAATGAATTTGCTTTCGATCACACGGCCACCCTGCAGCAAGGCTGGAGAACCTGTACCCAGCCTTAAAACTGTGCCTCGGAGAGAGTACAAAGTGAAAATGCTAACCCTAGAAGTCACACAGCAGGAGGGGAATGTTTTCTTGCACGCTGACCTGCACCCTCATTAAAAAATAAACTCTGAAATAATTCACAAATGCAATTATTTTTAAGCTAGTAGAGTTTATAGCAAAATTATACCCTTCAAATTGATCTGGAGATAAAATCCTCATTTATATGACAAAATAATTTAGCCATGCATATGAACACTCAAAATACAAAATACAAAAACACTCAGTAGGTAAACTGCATTATTTTACTAGACATACAAAAAGATCTGTTTTCTTGGAAAATTTTAAACCTTCTTTTGCAACTCCTTTAGAACTCAGTCTAAGAGAACCTCCCTACCAAGCTACAAGGACAGACTACTGACAAACTACAAAGAAATTCAACCACAGGAATGCAGAACAGAAAGACCAAGCAGATAAAGGCAAGGTGAAGGTTAAAAACCTATCTTAGCCTTAGGCAAAATATAGCAAATAGTCCCTGCACTTCTGCACTGCCAGCCCCTCTAAAGAACAAAACCACAGGGCAATAAGCTCTGGGCTTGACATGTTAGGAAGTGTTAGTTCTCCCAGGTTCTTAGGTTTCTACACCTTTCTCAAGTGCTTAAGACAGAGGATTTCCCACACACACAGTCTTGTCACCTACAATTCCCTCTCCCCCTCCTAACTTCCCCCTTTTGCTGGCAATGGATAGACCCCAAGGCTTTTCACACACTACAAAAGTGATGTCACTAAGCCACATCCCTGCCCTCCAGAACATGTTTTCTAAAGTCGTGAGGATAACTCTGACTGTCATGTGGACAGAGGACACCCTTGGCACTTGGCAGGCAAACTCTAGAACAGCTCTGTACAAGAAAGAACTGTCCTGCACGCCACTGCCATCCTGCATGACTGCCAGAGATCCCCCTGGGCCTTTGGGTCCATCTGTGTCTAGCTGAGCCTAGATATGAACTGCTTTTACCATATGCAGGATTATTTCACACACTTGTAATATATATCAAAATTTCCCCAACAAACCACAACATAAATCAGAGGAATTACGTTTCTTTCACTTTATATTTTGTTTTGTCTAGAATTATGCTAATAGATGCCACAGTTTTCAAAAACATGATATTGCTGCAAAGACACCTATGGCATTGAAATGGCCACTTCAATATATTTGATCAGACCCCACTGGCACCTTTCAATTTCTTTTCTTTTTTTTTTTTTTTTTGAGACAGGGTTTCACTTTGTGGTTCAGGCTGGCCCTGAGCTCAGCCTCCAACTCACATCACAGCAATCCTCCTGCCTCTGCCTCCCAAGTGCTGGGATTACAGGCGTGAGCCACCACGCCCGGCACTGTGGTATGTGGTACTGATTGCTGCTGGGCATGAGTCTCCACACTCAGTATTGTATGTGGTTACCGGGGATCGAACCCTGATGCTTGCGCTTGCAAGACAGGCGCCGGAACCACTGAGCTAACTCCCCCGCCCACCTTTCAATTTCTTAAGACTTAAGTACATCAATTTTTTCTGAGACAAAATTTCCAGGCTTGAACAAACTATGCAGCCCAGACTGGGTCTGATCACAAGAATGCACCACCATTTCTTATGTACTGAAGTATAATCCTACTGAATTATGCTGTCCTTATCCATATCCTTTGGTTAGGGGAAGCACAGGTGTCTACTGCATAAACTCTGGTGAGTTAAATCACCTTGCCAACTTCTCTAGTTTTTTTGTCTACACAGCAAAACAAGGAAGGAGGCTGACACTCAGGACGGAAGCTCTGCGCAAATTAACAAATGTGCACCTGGCCAAGCAGTGCCTTGTGTCTTCTCTCTCAGAGCCCACGTAGGGCAGGGGGAGCAGGTGGCAGTGAGGATGGTGCTTCCCCTTCCAGCACTGCACATCCTTGCAGCCGGGCTGCGCAGTGCAGGTGAGGGCCAGGACAGGACGGCCAGCAGGGGCCGGCTGCCCTCTCAGCATGTCACCTTCTGTGACACTATGCATGAAACTTTGGCTTTGACCTAAACCCTCGACTTCTATAGACTGTGAGACCTGCCCTTCTCTTTCCAGGGAGTTTTTATGGAATGTCTCTGAATGTGTCCATGAACTACAAACACACATTCAAATTCCTATTGTGAATCAATATTACCACTTTCAAAATATGCAAAAGTAGAAAGCAATGCAAATTTCTCAAAAAGAATTAACAAATGAAGATGTTTTAAGATGGGACAAATCAAATTAAGTTCTCTCAGTCTTAATTTCTACCTTTAGATTTTTATTCGGTTAAATAAGTGGATGTGTTAGGTGTGTGCGCACATACACACACATGTGTACATACATATATTCACATACATATAAAGGTGGATAGTAGAGACCAGGAAGTATAGAAAGAAAGAAAAAAGGAAATATACTGTCTGCCTGATTTAATTAAAAACTTACATTTTCATGAAGATATAATCTAAATCTTCAGGAACCTTCAAGGAGAAATATAAAAATACTTATACAGGTCTTCCTTCCTCCCAAACCCCATTTCAGTGGGACACTGAGAGTCCTGTGTTCAATTATAAGTATCTTCATGTTTGGATAACTGGTGGTCCCCTCAGTAGTCAAACTATATTCCTTCAGACTGGTTTCAGTTCCTATGCTCCCAGAAGACCGGAAGTGTAATGGATTCAAGAAGCTACTAATCCTGATCTTAACAGGAAACATGCTCCCACTGCTTCAGGTAAACTGAAGAAGCCTTTCTATTCCTGGGGGTGAAAACAGCCGACCACACCTGTCTGACTCTGAGCTTCCCTCATGCAAACACCTTATCTTTTCACCTCTTTTTGCCCAAAGCCCAACGTGGTACCTGGCAGACAATTCCCACAGAATGAACTGATAAACCTGGAAAAATACACAAAGCAAGTCTCCCTGTCCCCACTTATTTTCTGGCCACAGGAAGTGTGGATGTTAACACTGGAATCACTAACAAAGTCAAGGCCTCTGAGGGCTCAACCGAGTCTAACTCTACTTTCTAGCGCAGTGGCTTCAGGCATTTACAGTACTTTGAAGTAGCTACATAATTTAGAAAATGCAGGTGAGAGAATTTCAGTAGATGAGTGAGAAATTTCAGAAGATTCATAAAAATAAAAGCAGTCAGTTGAAGCAGGAAGCTAAGAGGCTGGTCTTCAAAAAAGGAAGCCACTATAACAGGAATGCATATGCAGTTTCCATCTTTGCACATACAGCTGACAGAGAAATTCTAGATCAAAGAATTAAGAGCCCTAGTTGTAACCCATGGTCCTAAAGACACACATGTGCAGACACAGAAATCTGAAAACCAATAAAAAGAGCCATCTTAAAAAAAATCAAGTACACAGTCCTCCTGCCCAAATGGACCGTGACTGAACGGACGGCAGGAAGGGTGAAATATTAAAGATGCATGTGCTTGTAGAACATGCCAACTTTAATGACTACCAACAGGTTCACATTTTCTTTTACACAGAAACTAAATTCCTCTGTGCTGCTAGACAGATAAACAGACAGAAAAAAATAAACTAATAGGTTTAACAAGTAAACACTACTAAGGAAAAATTTAATACAATAGGGAGTACTTCTTACATCTAAAATTATGTGGACAAATGTAAGTGGTATTTATACAAGTATTAGATTTGTAAACTCGTAACTTGGAATACAGTACTGGTTGGAAATACGAGATTTTAAAATGTTGTATATGTTGACTAGCCTTTGGCTTTTTTTTTTTTTTTTTTTTTTGAGTAGCAAAAAGCTACTTCATAGCATTTATGCCTCATAATTATGAAAATGTACCCTGCATATTAGTGTTCAACAAATATAATGAAAGCTTTTACAAGATAACCAGAGTGAAAAACAATGGCATTTCTCAATAAGGAAAAAGATTTCAACAAAACCCATGCTTCCAATTATTCTTTCTTCACTTGAGATAAAACTGACATACAACAAAATACAAAATTGGGTTCTGATAAATATGTACAGCCATGTAATGCAACACTTTAATGAAGACATAAAAGATTTCCACTATTTTGGAAAATTTCTAGGGCAGTCAAGTCCCATTAGTCCACAGACAGTGACCGAGAATTTGTACTATAATAATTCAGTTTTGTCTGTGTTTGAACTTTATGTATTATAAAGCAAGGTTCATACTTGCTGTTAAACCTATCAAAGCTCACTCATTTGTCACAGCTGAGCAGTATTTCTTTGTGTGACTATACCATTAGGTGTCTGTCTTTCTGGTGATACGCATTTGCTTTCAGTGTGGGTGATTTCTAACAGGACATCTATAAATATTCTTGTGTAAGAATTCTGCAAAAATGTTTTCTCTTGAGTAAATGCCTAAATATGGGTGACCATAAGTACATATTTAGCTATGCAATAAATCCACAACTTTCCTAAGTATCTGTATCATGCTATGCTGATCATGTTAGTAATAAACTAGAATACATAATTTAAAAATTTTAAGACATAATAACAGAAATTAAAAGTTACTTGGAAACAAAAAAGCTTTTTATGTAGAAAGTTATAAAAATGTTATTGAACAATATGAAAAGAAGCCAGAAAAAGGGAAATGTTCCATCTTCATAGAAGCCTCCAAACTCAAATGTCTTTTCTCTCAAAATTTTTCCTAAATTCAATGCAACTCCGATAAAACTCTAAAAACGGTCTTACAGGGCAGGAATTTAGCTCAGTGGTTCTGGCTCTTGTCTTGCAAGTGCAGGGGCCCAGATTTGATCCGTGGTAACCACATACAACAATAATGGGCATGGAGACTCAACACCCACCGGCAATCAGTACCACATACCACAGTGCTCAGTGTGGTAGCTCAAACCTGTAATCCCAGCAATTGGGAGGCAGAGGCAGGATGATTGCTGTGAGTTCCAGGCTGAGCTCAGGGCCAGCCTGAACTAGAAAGCGAGACCCTGTCTAAAAAAAAAAAGTCTTACAATAAAATTGAAATTTCTTCAGAATAATAAAAGCCTCCAGCTAAGCAAATATGTAAGGAAAACATGAGAGTTATATACTATACCATACACTGAGACCTCTAAAAAGTTATATTAAGGAAATAGGTGTTGATAAAAAAGATAGATAAACCAAATGAACAGAGATTTTAAGTGTATTCACATACCTATGGAAATTTGACATTTAGAAGTGAAAACGGAAGCTGGGCACAGTGGCTCAGGCCTACAGTCTCAGCTCCTAAATAGGCTAAAGTAGGGGGCTGACTGCTCGAGCCAAGGTGTTCAAGACCAGCCTGGGCAACATAACCAGGCCCTCTATCAAAACAGTAAGAACAAAATGGTGGGGGTCTGAGTATAAATGATGTACTTTAAAAAATGAAATGAGATTCCCTCATATTTCATACAATATATAAAAAATATAGATGAAATGATGCTTTTAAGTAGAAATGCTAGAAAGAAAATGAGATAGATGATTTATTTTTTCTAGTACCAGGGATCGAACTCAGAACCTTGAGCTTCCAATGTAGGTGCAGTGCCACTGAGCTACATCCCTGGGCCAAGATTATCTTTTAAATATAAGGTAAATTCCTAATAGCACAAAAAATAAAGTAAACAAGAAGTGATTCATGTTAGGCTACATTAACATTAAGAAACTTGCTCAACCAAAGCTACCATAACACACACACACACACACACACACACACACACACACACACACACACACACAAAGCTATTAAAGAAATGAAAAAATAAGTCCAAAATTGAGAGACTTTTCCAATATGCATAACTGACAAAGGATTAATAACCAGACCAGCCAGACAGAAAAAAACTGCAAAGAATTATCAATTATTATGGAAAAGCAAATTCAATTCACAGTGAGACTCCATAGAGCATCCTTTCCATCCACCTCATTGGCAAAGCATGTTAAAAATCTCAAAATAGAGGCTGAGGATATGGCTCAGTGGCACCGCCGCCTTCCTGTCAAGTGCAAGGTCCTGAGTTCAATCCCTGGTACCACAAAAAAAAAAAGAAAAAAGAAAACAAAAATCTCAAAATATCCAATGTTAGCTTCAATGCAGACAAGCTGGAACTCTAACACAGCTAACAAGACTACAAACTAGGGCAACACTATAGGGTACAGATGGCAACGTGAGACGGAGCTGCAGCTGGGCATCCTACCAGCCTGGCCTTTCCATGCTTGGGCTGCAGTCCTCAAAACGTTTTGGTCTCAAAACTTCTTTATAGCCCTAAAAATATTTGTTTATATGGTTAGATCCACTGATATTTGATGTATTAGAAGTTAAAACCCAGTGTTTCAAATATGTTTAATTTAAAATAATAAAAATTACACATTACCATATTCTTATAGAAAATATTCTCCAAAAGAAATAAAATTTAGAAAACTTAGAATGACTTTCTCTCACATTTTTCCAAATGTAGTTAAAATGAAACAGACTCGCCAATTGCTTTTGCATTCATTCTGGTGAAATATCATGCCTCAATGTGCTCTCAAAAACTCCACTGTCTACTTGTGAGAGTGCGGGAGAAAAAGTAAAAGCAAACTCTACTCTTCCTATCATTTTCATCCTATGGACTTCACAAAAAAGTGGGGGTGGACAGTCCTCCAGTGTCTCCGGAACACACTTTGAAAATGATCCTCAAAAATTCTTATCTTTGCACAGTGCATGACATTCACTATAGCAAAAGATAAAAACAACAAATTGGGGGCAACCAAAATAGTTATCAAAGAATGAATCAGGTGTTTATTTACAATTCAAAATAAATATACGAGAGCCACATGAATCAAGGTAACATCTCAAATGCTGTTCTCAAAAACAAGTCAAAGGATGACAATGTACACAAAAGAGACTTTACTAATGCATATTTATATGAACTTGGAATATATGTAAAATAGCACTAGTTCTAACTAAAGGATGAATGCCTAAGTGGTACCAGTAGAAACAATGCATAGGAAATATAACCAAATACTCCCCTTGGGCTGTATGCTTAAAAAAAGAAAACC
>PVIR01000293.1:171977-202452 GCA_004026965.1 Petromus typicus
CACATAACAATACTGGGTGTGGAGACCCACACCCAGCAGCAACCAGTACCACATACCACAGTGCCGGGCGTGGTGGCTCACGCCTGTCATCCCAGCACTCGGGAGGCAGAGGCAGGAGGATTGTGATGTGAGTTTGAGGCTGAGCTCAGGGCCAGCCTGAACCACAAAGCCAGACCCTGTCTCAAAAAACCTAAAAAAAAAAAAAGAAAACCAAAGGATGCCAACAAACTAAAATTTGCCAGCGCTGGGAGATGGCTTTCATGAATACTACTTAATTTGTTTCTTTTCGCATACTGGAAATAACCTACAATTTAAAAAGAAAAATGATAGCTCTATTTGGTTTTAGAAGGTAAAAATTTCTCATTATCCTCCGATACTATCAACCCAACCACCTTATTTCCGATTGTATTTTACTTTAACGTTAAATGTGCTTTTAAAATACTTTCCATAATGTATCTTTTATACAAATGAGTTTTTGTAAAAGTTCAAGCACTGATAACTTTAAATTCTTTTTAATGAATTAAAAGGTAATTATTATAAAAAGTGATTAGGAATCAAAAGGCCTCATATTGCTTAGTAATCTACAGTGAATGACAGTTAATAAAAGATGAAAAATCAAAGACTCGTGAACAACTTGACATTAAACGATCCAAAAGAAATTTTCCCTTCTAAAACCACATTAAAATATTAGCAATCTGTAGTTGAACCGGTAAAGAATTAATGGTTTTAGGAATAAAAGCACAAACTAATGTAAAACTTGGAGAGGTATAAATCTGTCCTGCTATGAGTGGACTTTTATAAATATTATGACACGAGGAAATGGCTACAAGCTGTCAATTTAATGCAACTAATATTTTCCAATTAATTTACATTCCAGCACATAGTCATGTTTTTACTGCAAGACTCTATTTAAATAAAACACTATTTTCAGTACTTCTACCTATTCTGCTCTAAGTTGTTTAAAAAGGACTTGTTAAAACTTAAATAAGACCATAACTCAGAGATTTTAAACACACAAATTACTTATTCTGCCGGTTTAACACTAATTCTCAAGGGAGAAGATGGTGTGAAAACAAAGAGGGGCTTTTTCGCCTTTTTCTCAAAAAATCAGAGTACTTACTTCAAATTTCAAATGTAATTAAAAGAAAGCTCAAGCTTTAAGGATCGTGGTTGTTTTAAAAATTGAAACAGCTGCAAGATTTAAAGCCCTTACCTTCAAATTTTTATTAGTAAGTTTCCTAAAAACTGTACTGGACTACAACTGTATTGCCTTAAGATCAATCTCTAGCTTCTGACATTTCTAACCAAACTTCATCTTTAAAAACTGTCCTGTTCTCAATGCTCTCTAAAACTTGGCTATTAGCTCCATTAATTCTTACAACCACCCTCTAAGCTGAGTATTATCATTTTGATTTCATAAGTAAGGAAAATGCATAAAGTAACTTGCTCAAGGTCTCAAAAGTTATAAACAGCACAGTGAAAATCCAGATCCAGAGTCCATGACCAAGTGAAGTTGTCCTTTTAAAAAAGTTTCCACTAATTCAGACGTTTCATGTGATACTTCCACATCATCAACAACTGAAGCAATCTATTTCTGTTTTCTCTTCAGTAAAAATAAACTGCCCTATTAAGATTGGGGGGCAGTAGTGACCATGTTTGTCAAGTCAGTGGAGGCAAAAAGAAAGAAACCAGAGCAAGGATACAAGAACAGAGTCAGAAGACAACACATTCCATTTGCGAACAAACCATCTGGAGGCGGCTGAAGAACATGTAGGGAAAGGAATTGTGGGAGGTGGGAGGCTGTCAACTGGACCTGCAGCTAGAGGGGAAAGTGGGTCCCAGGGAGCCAGAGAGCCTTGGGAGGTCCCCAGGGTCCATACAGGAAGGGGAGTGAGGGAGTGGGAATGAGGCAAGGCAGATTCTGAGTGACATCCCCCCCACCACCATGTTGGACACTAGGCCCAAGGAAGCAGAAGCAGTGAGCTTCGAGTGGAGTCACAAAGCCACCTCGGATAGGACAGGGGAAATCTTCACACTTGGAACAAGCCTGTGAGCCTGTGTTCTTTTCATGCCGTGCAGTGATCAACTGGTCAGGCCTGAAGGCGACAGGAACCTTCTCAACACAAGGAAGTAGCATTTACACTCCAAGATCACAAGTTGAAATCAATGCGTTACCGTAAAAGATGACTAGGAGACTGGTATTAAGTGCCTCTGAAGTTTCAACTCATATACATTCAGACACATTTCCTATTAGACATTTAGGATTCAACTGATTTAATTCAGAAAATGACGGGAAGGCCTACTGCTGGAAAACCACAGCCTGACACAGAAAAGGGCTGGCAGAGCACATCTACCCTTTTCCTTCCCAGCTGCCCAGAGCTGGAACATGGCACCTACAAAGCTACTGGGAGGGGAGATTGACAGCTACCATACTGTCACCATGACACCACCGGGGAAACCTGAAAAGACTTCTGACAGTGTAAGATGGAATCTAATCTTCGGGAAGAGTGGGATTTGGCAAAATAGGATAGACTGGGAATCAGGCATTCAGGACCAAGAGAACAATATGTGGGAGAAGGCAGGTGCCCCCAGAATTGTGTTACTTAACATTTAATGGGTATTTACAAAAGAAGTGGCTTTTCAGTTTTTATTAGTGTCTTTGCAGAACACAATGATCACATTCAACATGGGAAGTGGGTACATGTACATAGCATATCTTAATTCTTCTTTCATTTCCTTTCTCCATCCTGAGCCCCCTCTCTTTTAGCAAAAGATCTAGCTCCCTATTTCCATTGTCTACCTTTTACTTTGCTTTATTTTTACATTCAGTTTCTCATTTAAGAGAAAGTATGCAATAGTTAAGCTTGTGTGTCTGATTCGTTTCACTTAACATTATGGTCTTAAAATGCACCCATTTTCCTACAAATAACCCATGTTGACCTCTCTTTGTGGCAGAATAGTACTCCAAATACCACATTTTCTTTATCCATTCATCTGTTTGTGGACATACAGACTGCCTCCCAGATTTAGCCATTATGAATTGTGATACTATACACCTAAGTATCCAGGAATACCTGTGATACAATGTCATAACTCTTTCAACAAGGCACCTAGAAGGGAAATAGCTGGGTCAAGTGGAATCTATTTTTAATTTTTTGAGGAATCTCCCTCTGATTTTCTTAGTGGCTGTACTAGTTTACTCCCATCAACAATGTAAGATTCCTTTTCCCCCAAATCCTCAGCAGTATTTGTTACTATTGGATTCCCTCATGCAGCCATACTTTTGGGAGTTAGATGGTATCTCAATGTTGTTTCAATCTGTAAAAATTGCTTTTCTTTTTATATCTTCTTACACTTAAAATTTAATAGGTAATACATGATAGACATTTTTTTCAAAAGCTACAGAAAAACAATTAAGATATATCTTGTGCAGGTACAAATTCTCAGTGATGAATGGGATCATAAGGTATACCTAAAATGTATCAATAAACTCAATTAAGAAAAAAAGCTGCAGAAAAGTCACTAGTGAAATCTCCTAACAAGAATCATCCCCAGATGTGTCCTTCCAAAGATAACTTAAGAAATGAATTATTTTTTGGCAATACCATGGAATGAATCCAAGGACTTCACACCGAGGCTTTCGGGTTTTGCTTTTTGAGGCCAGGTGTCATAAGTCACAAACTGTTCGAGATGGGCTTGCACATGCCACCCTCCTGCCTCAGCCTCCTAGTATGCCGGGATTACAGGTGTGTACCACCATGTCCACCTTTGCACTTCTTTAGACTTTTTTGTAATTCTGGCTAGTAAGTCAACTTCGTAATTTTTTTAATTAATTAAATTATTTATGGGTACACTGTATATACACATCATGACCACACTCAACATTAGGAATTTGTACCAGTATATGACATGAATTAATTCTCATTTTTACCTCTTTCCCTACCTACCCTACAACTCTCCCACCCCCTGTATACATATGCTTTCTCTCTTGCGATTTTTAACTATATACCTATAGCATAATGTGATTTTCCACATCCTATTCACAAAATTTGCACTAAGAACAGGAGTACTTTAAAATGTAGGTCAAAGTCCCAGGTGCATAAAAGAATATAAATTTAAGAGAAAAAGTCTACATTTTCCCTTTTAGATTTGTGTCTTTTATTCTCTTACAGGACAGAATTTTTTTTTATATTCCACCAAACTTACTACTGAGTCAAACAACAAACGTTTCCACTGAAAGTCTAGTTTAAAAGGCAGCTGGATGCACGCAGTCATCCATATACAAACATGAGCCTCTAGCATCGGGTCCAGCTGTACCGTTGTGCACAGACAGTTTCCCAAAGGAAGTTCAGGCATCCAGTGACAGCGCGTAAGGCAATTATTTCAGGCAAAGGAAAAATTAGAACTTGGTGACTGTTTTACTTTCTCCTTTCAAAATGCATACTGTAGGAAGCTTTATTATAGATACAATATATTACCATACCAGTACACAGCTGAAGACATACTGGGGATACACTCTATACTGAGTTTTGTTAATAAGGAAATATAATAAATATGAGGTGTTCATTTCCATAATAAAGATTCTGTTGAGTTATTAATGTTCAAAAGTGCTAATATTGGCAGAACTGACAGAAAAAAATAAATTGCTAAAAGGGAGGGTGAGGGTCAGGGATTTAGCTCAGTGGCACTACAACTGCCTGGCAAACGCAAGGTCCTGAGTTTGATCCACAGTACTGTAAGTAATTCAAAAAGGGAGAGGTGAACATCCCTCTTAACCATGTCACTGCTAGAAAAGTAACTGAAAGCGAAGCAAGAATAGGCTCTGAAATCAGACTGCAAGGTTCAAACTGTTGATTCCACCTCTTCCTTTGAGGAAGACAAAATGGCACCCTCTATGGCCCCCCTCAAACATCTGTAGTACTAGCAGCCCAGAACATTAACCATTATTATTAAGAACATTACTTAACAAACATCAGTTTTCTGTAATATGAGAAAGCTCTGAGTCATGTTTTAATTCAACACAATCTTTCAAAATGATGATTTTCAGATCTAAAACTTATTTAAGCAAATACCTTTCATCCCTCTTTTCTGCACCTACTCCCCAAGTTCCCTTTAAAGTCCCTCCCATGAACCATTTGGTCTTGCAACAGCCAATGTAAACCAAGCAATGTCAGTCATTAGCCACAAGGACACAGAAATAACTTATTTATTGAGTCTTCTAGGCTTCACTTTTGCGGGAAACGTGTTTATATTTTGACCTTTTGTCTTTTTTAAAAATTAAGAAACATTTTTAAACAGTAGCAACTAGGAATTTTTTTTTTTAGTTTCCAAACACATTAAGCTACACATGGGAGAGCCTCTTGCTGAAACATTTATAAATGTCACAGCAACTGTGTTTATATTCTTCATTTTTTAAGATTGTTTTGTTTTCATGTAAGGCATGACCTGAAAAATTTAGCTCAAATTCTTTCCACAAAATAATTACATAATGGTACAGTCTGAGTCATTTTGAATTTCTGAGACATAAGAGTTTGCTCCCACAAAATCAAGATAATGATCAGCATCACAGGGAGATTTTTAGTGCAAGGTTTGCCATTCTGACTGCAGTATGGTTACACTGCAAGGGGCACGAAAGGGACCAAAGACGGTAATAATTCACCCCAGGTACATGCATGTTCTTTTCCACTGTCTCCTTTCCAGCAACTGATATGAAAACACAAACTCACAGAAGGCTTCACTGCACTGAAGAGGAATCAAAGAGAAAACAGTTGGGAATTCTGTAGACCAAAAGTACAAAGATGCTCTACTTTAGGCCAGCTCTTTAGGAAGTATCAAGTACTTTGGTGGAAGACGTTAAGCGAGCAAGGTACATTAATATAAACAGCATGCAAATGCTAATGTGCTGTGCAACAATTAACAAGGTCATATGTAAGGCCAAGACCTGCTGAGTTTAGTAATGAATGTTGATCTCACCTGCTTCATCTATTAGACCAAATAGATCATATATTCAATCTATGAAACAGTCTCATACATCTGGAGAGCAAACTTATGGCATAATCATTTCTTTATTCTTAAAAAAAAAATAAGAGAAAGGGTTTTGGGCTAAGTATTATGCAGTCCCAGCATCTTACCTTACATTTTCCACAATTTCTTTTCCTAAGAGGCCATCTAGGCCCAGCCCCCTTCTGAGGCTGCAACTCTGCACACTCCTAACATAGACCCTGCAAGTCAATCGCGTCGGTCTCCTTCTCGGAAAAACTTCCCGTCAACCCCTCCCCTCCACAGCAAGCTGTCTCTACTGCTACCACTTCCATGAACGACTTTCTTAAGGGATCATAAATACATGCCTAATTGACAAATCTGATGGTCTCCTGTTGGTATTTGCACAGCTGAAAGAGAAATACTGTATGTTTGTTTTTTGAACACAGCTATGAATAAAATCTTGACAGCTGGAAATTTACTGGAATCTATGGAATGAGATTTGTAACAATTTTTAAAAACTCAGTATTTACAACTCTTCCAAGACACAGCTCAGCACTACATGCAACCCCAAATAAAAAACTTAACAACTATCTTATACGAAATAATAAACAGCTGGATTCAGACAGCAACATAAAGGTATCTAAGGATTTGATTTTTGTTTCTCTGATTTTACTGCACACCCTCTCTTGCAGACTATGTGAATGCTGCTTACAGAAGCCTTACATGTCTCACACAACTTCCTTCTCTCACTTCCTTCCTCTCCCAACCTTGGAGGGCTTGTTTTTCTCTTTTAACCTCTCTTCTCCTGAAGCACCAAATAATAGACTGGCAAGAGTAGAAGGACCACTATTTCAAGCTCTTTGTCCCCAACTGCAACTCCTAATGCAATCCACACAGCACTATTACTTTGAGAACCACAATTATAATCTCTAACTCAGAGCATCTTTTAAATCCTCTCTAAAATTACGGTATTATGTTCAAAACTAAGGTAATGGCTTCAGTAGCTATTTCTATTGTTATGAATGATATAATCCATCTCTGGAGATTTAAAACTATTATGTAAATCTTTAACAGCCAAAGACTATACTGTCTCATTAGTGACTCACTAATCCTGGAGCTCTTAGCTATGAATTATAACTTGAAAGGATGTCCCATTTATTATTGTGCAGCATAACTTCACTTAATCCTACATGGAACTGCTGTATGAGTAATTTCCTACTTCACCTCTTCAAAAAGTCAAATACTTCAAAAAGTCAAACCCATAAAACACAATGGAAGTGCCATTCTGCAAACAAAGTTTGTATTTCTACAAGATACGCTATCAACTAATCCTGCCTTCAACATACGGTCATTGCTTCTTCATTATAATATCAAAAGGGCCTTGAAATATTAACTCATTTATCCTTCTAACAACCTTATAAGGTACGTACGATTACTCCAATAGCCTGTCAGTGCGGTTAACACACTGCTGGTTACATAAAAGAAAGGCATGCATTTAAAAAATATTCATCAACATTTTTTCCAACTAACTATAGCATTGGAGAGGTTTATAATAAGCTAAAGGTTATCATAACTTTCAGTCATTTGGACAAGAGAGCTGTGACCACGAAAAGGTGTATATTGGTGGCTGTATGCAGCAAGAAGCAAGAGCTAACAACTGGCTAACCTTTAGGGGCCATACAAACAGTACATTCTTCCCAACGGCATACGGAGGTGAGCCCAGGGACTCCACCAGTGTAATTCCATAAAGCCATACCTACTCTCACACACAGGTCACAGAATGATATAGTTCAAATATTTTTCTGTCATTCTTGGGAAATCAACTTGCTGCTTTGTCATCAATTGTAGAGAGATCCCACAAACCAGTTCAGACAATTTCTGACTTTAATTCAAATTAGAAGGCTGAGTCCTTCTCATACTATATCTAACAGAGATAAAGAATTTTTTTATAATCAATCACTTAAAGCTTCTCCAGCTATGAACATTCTCAACTTCCCTTCAACCATTTCTTCCCACAATGACTTCATTCTCTTAAGGTTCCACCACAAGCTCTAACTTTCTAATATTTTCTATAAAATACTTGCATCTATCTTGCAAATTCTCTACTTTCCCCTTTAAACTGTAAAAGTCAAAGGCAGATAGGGTTTTCTGACAAATTTGACAGAAGGGAGGGAGATTAGGGTACAGTTACTACCTGTTAAACTTCAATTTAGACATTTGTGATATGCCTGCTATAGAAGGTACAGGTCTATACTTGTGGCTTATATATTGATTTTGAATTGTAGGTCTTTTACTCTGCAATGTAGAAAATCAATCTCCCCTGTCATATCACAGTAGTTCACTGTTCTCCCACACTGACTGCTCGGCCTGTGATGCTATGTAATTCGCCATTTGTCAATTTATCTAAGTAATGCAAATTTCATTTACTTCACCTTTAATTTCACCAGTTTTCCTGAAGTTTAACACAATATCTCACAACAATGTCAATATAAAACTATTAATTACCAACGATTTTACCCCAAATTAGTAGAGATTCAACTCTGTAGCTTACTGTAATCTTTTAAATAAGCTCAGGTTAAGAACACTAGCCGTTCCTAAGTGGCACGCCAAGCTTTATTTGCTTTCTGTAAAATGAAAAAGAGGAGGCCAGAGTAGACACCAAGAAGTTCTCCATTTTAGCTTCTTTCCAGCCTTCCACTGCTTTCTCAGGTCACCACAAGCTCAACACCCAAAGGTCTTTTCATTTTAACCAGAATTGATCCAAAAAAGTAAAAATATTTAAAAACACTATTAAAATGTATTCTTCTGATACAAATAGAGGAGTACAAGAGAAGAATAAGAAAACTATCCGCAGAGAAAGAGATCCTATGTAAAAGGAAGAAAATAAAGATAACCTTTTCCCATCTGTCTGGGCTGCTGCCCTGTCTGGCACCATCTACAGCCCTGGCCCTTGGAAATCACTGACGCCTGGATAGCTGATTTTCCTACTTGACTGTAGGGCCCTAGCTTTCTAATTAAACCACTGCAATATAGGTTCAAGGTCACAGACTTGATCCTTACGTGAGCCAAGGGACTCAGGGTCAAAGACTTGCCTTTTAGCTCTAACCTGTTATAAATACCACCACCCAAAAGAGTCTAGTGAAAGAAGATATGAACCAACAGTGCAAACCCCAAGAGCAGGTAACCTGACCCACGAATCAGACCATAGAACAAGCTTCATTTAACAACTCCCTGATGAACTTGAACTTCAAGCTCAGACAGATGAAGAAACCAGGCTCTGTATGTGACCTTAGACAAGTCAATTTTCTAAAGCCATGAAGAAAAAACACATTAAGTCTCAAGAAGAGCTTGTACCACTCTCAGTTCTATCTAGAGATAAATCTGACACATATTCCTCATTTCACGATCTACTCGTTTTACAACTTTTGGATTTATTACTGGGACACATTGATCAGACTTATAACCCACCGCTCAGACTTATGATGTCTTCTTTTCTGTACAGTTCCATGTGTTTTGTTTACGGAGCTTCAATGTCTTTTTCTGTTCTTTGGACCTTGTTTATACAGTATAGACACTCTAATGGCTGAGTTACGTTCCAGCAGCTAGGTCATGGCCTAAGTGGGTCACTAAATGAGGAACTGTATACGCTTTGTACATTACAATATTCTGAACAAAGAAATGGTCTTTATTTGCATAACTCTTACATGAAATACTGGAATGTATAACAGAAATAAAACTACAGTAAAATCGCAAAGATTATTGTACTGTATGACTAGATATACTAAATTGTACAAAAAATGGTCATAAGTTCAAGTGGGCAGTGGTTACATCCAGTAATTAAACAGGCAGGTCATTAAACAAGGAGTATCTGTGTATCTGTGCTGCAACTGCTGACTGCACTGTAGAGCATGGTACTGTAGCTTTATATTGTAATTCATTACAATACTATGTGGAAGTTATGCAAATAAAAGCAAAATCACCAAGCTGAAGTTTCCTTTGACCATTTCTTTATTCTGAAAATAGTTACTTACATACTATATACAAATCCTCACCTAGTGACCAATGCATTTAATGATCTAGTGACAGGAATTTAACTCCATCAATAAATGAGGACTGTCTGTAGTTAAGAGCGCAGGGGTGCAATTAGGCTGAACTATGTCCCTATCCTAATGTCGCAGCACACTGGCTGTGAAACACCAGGCAAGTGACAGCTTCGGCTCCCTCCAGAGCTGGGAAAATGAATTAACGCATTTAGACAGCACTAGTGCACAGCAAATGTTACCAAATGACAGTTCCTTTTTAGCTGTTAAGATGAGGAAATATTACATCACTATATATTGATATATTATCATTGCTATACCACAATTTTTCAAAGTATAAAGGGAACTAAGGGTATCCAAATGACCTGAGATGTCTGTTAACAAGAAAATATTCAAATATATATATATAATTAGTATGTTCCATATATTAATATGTCCCACCTCAACCTACTCAAAAAAAGCTCTCCAAGAAGGGTACCAGCTAATCGATGCTTGGCTTCACAGCTAAGATCAGTGAAGAATCGCACCAGATAAACAATTCATTTCTCTACAGGAGGCAGGGAGCTGTGCAGAGGGCAGGGGAATGGAAAAAACGAGAATCAAGATGTGTCATGTACATGTACAAATTCTCAATATTGAATGTGATCATACTGTATATATAAAATGTACCAATAAAATCAATTAAAAACAATTCATCACTCAACAACCTAAAATATATGTGCACATTTAAAAATGACTGCCCCAGGAGGTCTGTGCTATGTCTTCCCTGCTTACTCTCTACTTCTGCCAGGAAAAGTATCCATTACCTACTGGGTTTATCTTGGTACTTGTGTTAATCTGACAGAGCTGTATTTTTCAAGTTCATTCCAGATATATTTTTTCCCCTAACAAAACTTTTTTGACCTCTTCCCCCTCCGTTGGCCAGAGGTCAGCATACTGTGGCCTTGATCTGCAGCAAGCTTGGTACAATCTCAACCTCCAGACAGACATGTGTTAATAGGGTTTTTAAAAAAAAAAAAAGACAAAAAGATGTTGATGTGATACAACATATTAAATGCTCACAAAAATCTAAAATATTTACAATGTGGCCCTTTACAAGAAAGTCTACCAATCACTTCATAGTCTACATTTAAGTGTTTAAGCTGTGAGCTTTGGCATAATTTACTTTAAAAAAAAAAAAAAGAGAGAGAGATTACAATAGAAATAAAATGAAAATAGAATACAATAGAAAATAGAATAGAAATATCAAAAAACAGCACGTAGAAGGCAATATTGTTGCCAAAGCCTCAGTTACACAAATATACATATGTATACATACATATACCAGGATAATAAGCAAATAGGACTTGAGTCAAAAAAGTTTTTAAAGTCTCCAAAAGTAGAACTGGGGAATAAACAGCATGACCAGTTAACAAGTACTTATTAAAACTCATATGGAGTGATTTTTACAGTAAAGATACAGTGGAGAATAGAAAACCATGTAAAAATACTACCCTGCTGCTTATGATTAACAGCTTATTTCTTCTTCAGTGTGAAGCACAAATCACATCTCTTCTGTGCACAAGGTGAAAATCAAGATATTGGTGCAGAGCACCTCAAAGACTAACACCAAATATTTCAGTAATATTAGCATTATATTTTGTAGAACATATGCAGCTTCTTAATCAAGTCCTAGACCCTAGATTTCCTCCAGTCTGGGAGTCGAGTCTTCTTTTCCTTTGTGTGTCTATGGATGTGTCAAGAACAGAAAAGCAGTATGAGACACCATAGACGTTTCTGTCATCCATTATTGGTTCTTCTCATCTACAGAAAATATGATTCCCTCCTCTTTCGTTTCTAAGAATAGCATTTGATTAATTTTGTGCAAAATGAATAATTAAGACCATGACCACTCATCCTGCCAAACACTAAAAAGTCCAAAATTAAAATGTTTAGTAACAATCTTCCCCTATATCTTCATTGAACACTAATTCCCAAGGTGTCTGTGGTTGTTTTAAACAGGCAAAAAATGCTTGACATTGACAACCCATTTTAATATGTAATTCTTCAAAGAAACATCTTCCTGGGAAGGGACACAAGGAAATGAAATGACACTTGAAGATGTTTTCATTATACAGAATGCACTGCAGACACACAAACCACAAGCAGTATAAATAAATAGAAGCGGTTGCATGCTGCGTGCATGTTTGCCTTACAGCACAAAGAGAACACTTGGCCCTTTCCACACCACGGTCTTAAAGCCTGGGTCGCCATAAAAAAGGGATTTAGGCTTATTGTGTAAATACTTGAGGCTGTAAACGTGAGAGTGTGTGTGTGTGTGTGTGTGTGCGCGCGCGCTGCGTGTTAGGGAAAGAGGGTTGTAAGCAGAAGGGGTGGGACTTGCCTGAAGCAGCTATTTGAGAAAATTCCTTTTTCTTTCCCATTCATTCCTTCTAGCTTTAGTGTCTGGCACAGTCCTTACAATTACTCACCGGCTTTTTATTCTAAAGACAACCAACGAGCTTTCCAGAACTTCCTACAATGTCTTTCATACACTTTCCAAAAAAAAGGAAAAAAATATTTTAATATGTTTATATTATCACCTATATATCTATATCTGTACCTACATGTACAGTAAAGCATCGGCCCATCTCCTTCCAAAGACCACATGGGCTGCAAGCTAAATGGGATCCTTTGTTGTGAGTCCAAAAATAACACAGTATGCTATTGGTAAATTGGAAAATAATCAATTACGGCTTCTAAGAATGTCACAGTTACTACCATCAATTTTTGTTCTACCTTCAAGAGACCGATTCCATGCTTCTATCTGGGAACCTATCGCCCTGACAAAGGCAAAATCAACCGAGTTTAATCTTCCTTCGCCTTTTCTCTCTGGACACTCCATTAATAAATTTAAGGGCTGAAAGAGGATGCCAAGTGGACCTGTTTCCTTCACGCACAATAGTGTCCTCCAGGAGAAATAGCTCCAACCACAGCCAAAGTTGGCTGCTAGCAGATGCCCACCCCAACCGGACCAGGCAAGGGGAGCCGAGACTTCGGCAGGGAGGCCGGGTGGGGCGCGACTAGGGGCCGGGAGCAAGGTGGGAGAGCCGGGCCGAGGGCCGAGGGGGCGGCGGCGGCGGCGGGGCGCGGGGGCGGCGGGCGCGGGCTGCACGCGCGGGGGCCGGGCTCACCGTTGAACGCCCCTGCGTCCGCGGCCTCCTCCTCGTCCTCCTCCTCCTCGCCATCCTCCGAGTCGGAGCGCATGGGCTCCGCGGCGAAGTTGACCCCCTTGCTGGGGGTGCCGCCCCCGGCGTCCGCGTCCCCCCAGGTCCTGCCCTCATGGCCGAAGCGCGCGGTGCCTTTGCGCTCGTTCTCCTGCTGCAGGCGCGTGAAGTGCTGCAGCGCGAACTCCAGCAGGTCGGCGGGCTGGTGCCGCAGCACCTCCACCGTGAAGCCCTGCAGCAGCTCCGTCAGCCCCGCCGGGATCTCGATGCTCATCGTGCCTCCCCGCGGCGGGCGCCGGGCGCCCTCAGCCTCTCCCCGTCCGGCCGGCCTCGGGCCCGCGGCCACCAGGCGAGCGCCGACGGCGCGGGCGGCGCTACCGGCTGCGAGCGCGGCTCACTGGGCCCCGGCGGCCGGGCTGGCCCGCGGCTCCCGGCGCGCGGCGGCTCGGAGCGGCGTCGGTGGCTGAGCGAGCGCGGCCCGGGAGGGCTGGCAGCATCCCGGGCTCCTCCCGCCGCCGCCGCGGCCGCGCCTCACCCCGCCCGGCGCCCCGCCCCGCGCCACGTGACGGGCGCCATGGCAACCCGCGCCGGCGCGCAGCGGAGCCCAACGCTCCTGCGGAGAGAGCGGGCTCGGCGCGGGGCGCGGGGCGCGGGGCGCGCCGCCCGCCGTCCACCTGTCCGCCTCGTGCAGCCCACGCCCAGTTCCGCGGCTTCCGCCAGGGCCGCCCGCGGGGCGTGTCGCGGAGCTTCAGCCTCCGGCTTCGGGGGTGGCCTTTGTTTTCCTGCTAGAACCTAGTTGCATGGATAAATGTCGGTGCCTTTTGTTGCAAGCCATATAGTGACATTGGTTTTCTTTTGGACAAAGAGATGCTATCCCATCGTGGTGACTTCTCTTTCTTTCGCCACATTTTACCAGCCTCTCTCTGCCCATCCTGCGGATCGTCTTGCCTTACTAACGCTCTTCCGTGATCCCCTCCATACATTCACCACCACTGTATTTATTGAGACAAAGGCACCATTTATCTGAAAACACTTAACAGCTTATTGATTGATACCCTTCAAACAGCAAAGTCTGATTTGGATAAATGTCTAGTCAGGACAGATTGTCCCACAGCAGAAAAAGCTTTGCCTGATTAGGCTCTCATTGGTTATATATAAAACCTTTTCTAACGCTTTGAGTAATTTTCAATTATATCTTCAAAAGTATAAATATTTCAACATAATGATGGTTACAAATTTGTACTTTAAAGGAGACGTCCTTGATTTTGAAATGAAAGCTGCTCTGCAAATGATAAATTTTGAAGTAGAGAAAAATGTTTCTTTCCAATTAAATGCCATTTTTAATGTACGTCATTTTTTACAATGACTTTTTTTTTTTTTTTTTTTTAAACAGGATTTCGTTTTGTAGTTCTGGCTGGCCCTGAGCTCACTATGTAACCCAGGCGAGCCTCGAACTCAGAGCAATCCTGCCTCTGCTTCCTGAGTGCTGGGATTACGGACATGAGCCACCACGCCCGGCAACTACCATATTTTTAAAACAATGTAGTTGAGGGGCAAGCTCAGTCGCTCTTTTTTTCTTATTCACTTATTCAGATTTATCTTTGCACTCACGCAAAAGGAAAAAAATGCATGACTCAGGAAACTCAAAAGCTAGGAATCTGATGTAACAAACCACTCCCTTTTATAAAAATGCAACTTGATATTACCATTTGATTGTGATGCATCTTGTATTTATTCCGTGAGTGCATTTCTCTAGTTTCATTCCTATCAACCTCATCTGTTTTAAAGTAAAGTGCTTCAAATTGTAATTGTCGAGCGTTTTAAGCAAACTATAAGACATGATGATCCTCACATATGACTGCTTTGAACAACAATGCCGTATTAGTCAAACTCACTACCATACAAGCGTTATGATGTTTTTACCTACACAATAATCTAAGATGCATTTACATAATCTGCCTTCCTTTATGACACTGTTTATATTAATTATTAAAATTGTGCACATGTGACAGAATATGCAAAATGTAGCTTAAAGAAGATCAAATCTTTCTTTGTGATATAAATGTAGATAGTTCAGGGCTATATAGTGCTCCATGGGGACCCAGGTTCCTTCGAGCTCATTGTTTGTAATCTTGCTTATGCTCCAGAATGGTTGCTCCACCGACAGTTATCTTTCCATATGTCAACCAAGAGGAAAGTGGAAAGGAGACAGAAACCTTCCTTCCTCTGCCAACACACACCCTTTAAGGACATTTCCAGGAAATTAAGCATGTGAATTCCCCATCTGTTCTCTTGGTCAGAAGCTAGTGGACGTGCTTACACCCATAGTGTGCCAGATTGCATTTTCCAAAGATGACAGCAACAATATGTTGTGCCCCCAGGTGCTCTTCAGCAGCATGACCTTGTCACACTCCCATCATTTGCTGAAGTCTCTCCTTGAATCTGAATCAGGTTGTGACTGCTTTAACCAGGAAAGCATAATGCAAGTCCCACCAGCCCTGTGATGAGTGTGAGACATTCCGAGTCCTGTTCCATAGAGCCCATGAGCATAATAAAAGGTTGTTTTAAGCCTCTAGATTTTTGGGATAATTTGTTACATGGCGGTTGTAAGCTGAAACACATTTCTGTGAGGAAATGTTGAGACTGTAATCTTTATTTTGAACAGTCAGGTGCCAAGCAAACATTTGGGAACTAAGGAGAACCAAGCCGAGAGGCAGCTGAATCTGGAGGACAGTGTTTAACACTGTTTCCCTGGGAAAGATAGAAGAAAGAAAGCACTCCCCTTTCTAACAGCAACAAGAGCCATGTTTTTTAAATCACCTATCTACATCTTGGGCTTTCACATTCATTCATTTCTTTTTGTTGGTTTATTAGATGAGGCATGCTAGATGGGTCTGTCATCAACTGAAACACCAGGGATGTCTCATTTCTTTAGAAATGTAGAAAGTGACTCAAGCATGAAATGCGTAATTGGATTAGACGACCTCTCTCTCTCTCTCTCTCTCTCTCTGAGAGAGACTTACCATAGGATAATATTAAAAGAAGATATGTTGAATTGAAAATATCTTTGCAAACAGTTCTCTGATAATAATTTTTATTTGCATCAATTCTGAAATCAATAACCATGACCTGAAAAAGTAAAGCTTGATGCTGATAGTACTATTATGTTAATATTGTTTTCAGAACAAACATTTATTTCTCAAATTATGCCCTGGTTTTTATTTGCTGTCACATAACCTTTGTGGTAATATTTTCTTATTGCCTTTCCTTTCATTTTCAGCATATTTACTTTTGAAATGTGGAGCGCAATGACAGTGCCTTGTAAGGTCTATTTGTCTTGAACACTTTAAAAGAACATCACTGGTATTGATTCTTTGGTTGTTGATTTACAAAGCAATTTGCTCGAGTTTCTCGGAGAATCAGACTGAAAGCAACTGCAAAAGAACTCTGAGAGCTCAGCATTGAAAAGGACTAAGAGTGCTACCAAATTTATTTTCACATGAAATTAAACAGATACTGGACAGAAATATCAGTGTGCTTATGTGCAGCTGGCAGAACAAGGCAATAGCAGGGACAAGCCAATGGCCTGGGCAATCGGTGGGATGCAGAATAATAACTACAGCCCCTTGGTCATGTAGTGTTTTATGTCAATAGTTAAGATGCGACCCACTCGTCTCTCTGGTATACCATGAAAGGGGACAAGGGAAGTATTTGAAAGAATGTGGGGCCGTGCCATTCATGTCAGATGTGTATATGCTTAGGATTTCAGCACAGACTACAATTTCAGTGTCTCTAATTACTCTCAAGGGACAGAATGTAGGGGACTGGTCTTGATCCTCCTACATATTATTCTCTAGTCCTCACTGAGACGGTCCAGTCAGTGTGGTCATTGCGGTGCAGGACAAGGATGTGATTGTGGTTGGGAAGAAACCCTGTCTCTTTAGTAGAGAAAAGATCCAAACACTGGGACAGTAGGTAGTATAGCCTCACATGTCTATTAAAATACAGTCACCACATAGCCTAAAATCTCAATGAAGTTTTGGACTGGAACTGAGTAAAATGTTTAATCTCTAGAAGCAACTTTGTAGAGTTGCCTCTAAGAGACTAGTGAAGTTCCAGCAAGCATCTCAATCACATGGGGAGCTGGTTAAGATGGCGCTGCTGCCTCCTGCCTCCAGATTTGCAGATTCAGTGAGGGTGACACAGGGCCCCAGAATTTTCATTCTGTATCGTTAACATATATACTGCCTATTTTTGGAGTCCGAGAAGCACACTCTGAGAAATCAGTATACTGGATTCCCTAGGGAAGAGTTTGAAATCATGCTGGAAAAAAAGACCCCCAAGAGATAATGTTTTTTCCTAACATCAAAGTGTAAACTTTTCTTCATCTAAGAGGAGACTAAATACAAATTTTTCTTGTATTCTATCCTCCTGTAAGGGGTGTTGCAAAGTTACAGAGATTTGAAAAAACGTCAAAGACTAGGTCCTTAAACACCACATTTTGTAGATAGAAAATGGGTCTCCATTTGAAGACCAGATTGGATATACTCATTTATCCCTGCTTCTTTAAAAGTCTTCCAAAATTATGGCTAAGGGGATGAGGGGAGGGAGGACTCATAAACACAAAAAGAACAGGAGGCTCACAATAAGAATAGAATTTTTTCTTACAGATTTAAATTAGTCTTAAAGGGAAAGAAATTCTGATACGTGCTTGAAGACATAAGAAGTACAATAAGTCCATCATAAGAAAGATATATACAGTACTAAATGATTTCACTTAGATGAGCATCTAATATATTCAAAATTCATAGAGAAAAAAATAGAATGGTGGTTGCAGGGTCTGGTCATAGTGAAATGGATGGTTGTTTATTTTGGTTTTGAAGATGAAAACGCTTTGCATTGCCTCCAGCACAATGTGAGTATATTTAATGTTATAAAATTATATCCTTACTGCTAAGATGATAAATTTTATGTTATGTGCACTTTATCACAATTAAGTTTTTTTAACTTAAAAAATAGTTCTTAAAAAGAACAGGAAAAAAGACAAAAGCAGGTGAGAGTTGTCTACCAGACGTTTGGAAAGAGCTTAGCCACCTGGTTAGAGCTGAGCCCTGAGCCTGCGTGAGGGTCAGTAGAGAACAAGATCCCGCTTGCATCACGGAGGCAGAAGCAGGAATCTGAAGTTCACTGAAGGCCTGTGCAGGTGATGAGAGGGTGAGGCTTGGCTAAGTGTGCAGTGGCCGTTGACGCTGTCCACCCTCCAGCCCCTTCTCAGTTTTACACAGACAAGTGATTGTTCCACCCCATTTCCTCTGACAGGCTCAGGAAATTGTCCCCGCAATTGCCACTTCTCTGTCCTGTGTCATTGCTCTCTCCTTTTCTGTGAGTGATCGTGTGGCAGGCTTGCACTAGTGACCTCTGCCTCTTGCCTGGTATCCAAGCCCTCCAGTCCCCTGAGTGACTGTGTGCAGTAGCTGTGACTTCATTCCAACCAATAATATGGCAAAAGTGCAGAGATTTTCCAGGTGACTGAGGGTCTCAAAGCAGTTGGTTTCAAGTTAATCTAGAGAGAGATTATCCAGAGCCCAGCTTACTTAGTGGAAGCAGCTCAAGAAGATGAGTCTGACAGGGGATTTAGCTCAGTAGTTCCAGCACCTGCTTTGCAAGCGCAAGGTCCTAAATTCAATCCTTGGTCATCACATACAACAATGCCAGGCGTGGTAACTCACACCTGTAATCCCAGCACGCGGGAGGCAGAGGCAGGAGGATTTCTGTGAGTTCGAGGCTCACTTGGGATACATAGTGAGCTCAGTGCCAGCCTGAACTATAAAGTGAGACCCTGTCCAAAAAAAAAAAAAAAAAAAAGGAAGAGTCTTTGCTGGTGTCCTGATGACACAAGCAGCACAAGCGGGCAGCACTTCCACGTCTGGACTTTCAGGCCATCCTTTTTCTTGTTTCCCCTCTGCTCCTATGGATCGATCAGTCACCTTTGAAGAAGTCCCAAGACACAGTCAGTGAGTCTAGAGATCACTGGAATAGAGGGAGCAGGAAATCAAAGGCATATTGAAACAAAAAGAGAGACAAAGTGATAAATGGTCTAATGTTTTTGATCATATTGAGAAAAGCTATGCCAATACAGAGTTTGGGAAGTGAATAAACAAGCATTTCAAAGAAAAATGGACAATTGAAAATAGTGCTGGTCCCACTAGGGAAAACAGGTAGAGTAAGGCCGGAAGCAAAAATCACAGACCATGATATGGCTTAGCTATAAACAATGCCTATGTAGGTATAATAATGAAAACATGAGTATCAATACAATCAAAAAGTGTGATATGAATAATGTATGTTTCTGTGTGCATGTGTGTGTGTGTTACCAGCATGTGTGCTGTGTGAGCTTAGGATTACAGCGCTAGGTCCTGAGCTTCTATAACAGCTTGTCAATGGAAATTCTGGATCAGAGAATCAAGTGATGGACGTGTCTGACATAACTGAAAATGACTCAAAGAAAGGAAAAAGAAATACAACTGAGACCAAATTAGGGAGTCCATAGTTCTGTAGCAGGTTCTAAGTAAAAGGGGTTGTCGTATTGCATATGATTCTTTGGTTTTGGGGAATCATGTGGTAGTGAGTGGGCTAAATGTTTAATGGGAAACCCAGGCTTGCATTTTCAAGTTTTAGGAGTGTAAGGAACAGGACACTCTTCTGGTCTTGCAGATATTCTTGAAATGCTGTTTACTGTCCCACTTAGTTGAATGTATATGAAACTTTGTTTTATAATATCTTGTGCTATGTCTTTCTTTGCTCTCATTTTCTCACTCCAGCACAGTTACCCCATTGCACTTGTGAAACTCAAGAAAACAAGATTCCCAGATGTCGAATTCTCCCACTAATCTGGATCCCTGTGGGGTAGAATGTTTCCTTTTTGCTTTCAGTCTTCTTAGAGAAAATGTGTGCTTTATTTGAAGAACAGTTTACCATTTACCGTACTTCAGGGTCACAGTATCTTTTATTTGTTGAACTGTATGGTCTACTAAATTCTATTTGATCTTTCTCTGGCACAGAAACAAAATTACACATGGACCAGAGCACAAGGGGACACTTGGGTGAATAAACTAGGTTTTGTTTTGTTTTGTTTTTACCATTTTGAATACAGACCTATATTTTCCAATTCTCCTTTAGTGCACAAGATCTGGAACTTGTAAAAACACATGTAAACCAGGCCTAATAGCGCACAGAGAAAAAGCCTTCATTTTAACCGATGTTTAGCCCTTTCTACCTGTGCACACTGTACATTAATTTTTTGTTCATTCCTCAAGAAGTCTGAGATGCTGTCATGTGGATGTGGATGTGGATGTGGATGTGGATGACCATAAAAGAAAAGAGATTTTTAGTTCAGTCTTCTTTCTTAACCACAAAACCCATGCCTCCATTTACCTGCTGGAAGACTATACAAAGCGATGTTAGCAAACCTCAAATTCAACAACAGAATTTTTCAGATACAAAAACAAGCTCTGCCTCTTCAGAATTATTCTCCCTTCTCAGTTGTGTCCTAGTGCCTCATAACATCATCCAACCACTGGCTCAGACTCTCAAAACCAGTGCTGATGTTTGCCCTCACCTCCCTAAGCAGATTCGTGATCAGATCCTATTGATTCTACTTTCATAGTTTTGGGGACATTAGTTCTCTCCCTGAACCTCTAATGTCACTATCTGTTCAGAAGAGGTTGACATAAGAAAACTCTATGGACAGTGGATTATCAATAGAAGTTTATTAACTCCGCATTTTGATGGATGTAAGTCCAAGTCCCGGTGCCAGTGGAGCTGGGTTCGGGAGAAGGTTCCAGGATTTACTTGGCTCACAGCTGGCCACCTTTTCATGATGCCTTCATATTATGTGTTGGAACCTGCACATGGGGAAAGAGAGAGAGTGCACTCCTACACCCCGATGTTTCTTCCTCTTCTTTTCAGGCTACCAATCTATTGGATTAGAACCTCATCCTTATGACCTTGATTAACCACATTCTTACTTAAAAGCCTTATTCTTATGTGTAAGAACATTGAGGGTAGGGCTTCCGTTTGGGGAAGGTGGTATGGAAACAATGCAGTTTACTGCTGTGTGTTAGAATGGGACTCCTTCGCTTTGACCAGGGCTGTGGTTTCCAGTCTTTCCCATTTCTCATCCCATGTTATTACTTGAGAAACATTTTCTAGGTACCTTTCTGCTTCTGCCAAAAACATCAAAGTAATAAAGCCCCGGTGGCTTTTAATCTCCTGGAGAAAAAGGCAAATCTCATATTCACGAAATTTGAGGATTCCATAATCTGATTGTAACTAATGTCTCAGCTTTAGCTCAAAGCATCCACCATGCCATTTACAGCACAATAACAGAGGCACACTTGTTTTCCTTTGGAAAATGCCTTTCAGCTTCTGGCCTCTAAACCCTCACTGTGCTGTCCCCTTGGAAAGCCTTTCCCATCTCTCCTCATCGACACTTGTCTCTGCTGGTCCAATGGTACCTGCCTTTGAAGACTTATTTGGTCCTTCAGCCAGAAATGACAATGCTCTATTTGAGTATCCTTCCATATCTGTATTATAACTTCTTATTTTGTTTGTTTATATAGTGATTTAGTCTCTTTCTGGAAAATAATCTTCTGGAAGAAATGAGTCATGCCCTGGTTCATTCACAGAATAGAGCACAGGCCTTATGGAGCCTAACACCTCACAGGCCTTTGGTGAGTATTTCTTACTATGAACCACGAATATATTAGTGAGAATTATAACATGTTGTAGCCATATGGATGTAAGATAGTACTTAGATCTGTGATTTTCAAGTTATGTTAATTCAAGTCATATTCTATTCCATATCTCCAGAAAATATTTTATTTGAAGAAAGGGTTTTGTTGCTAAATATTTTAAACCATAGATTTTATTCAGTGTCTGTATTTTTAGATGAGAAAAATGAAGTTAGATGGAGATTTTAAATGACATTTCCAAGATTTCCAAATATGTAGTGGCAGAAACAGAATATACAGAATTTATATAAACTATATCAGTTTAAAAGGCTTGTTTGTAGAGCAGCTTTGTGACCTCATCCTTTTCTAAAATATTACCCTGCTCCTGGGAAAATGAAGATTACATCTAAAAGAAATCATAATAATCGGAGGACACCTAAGATCCTAGCTTGATGAATCCTTTTTCTCAGACACTGTTGGCACAAAACCATAGATTTAATTTTCTCAGGATATGTGGTATTAAACCATAGATTCTAAAAGAATAAAGCCATTGTCTTAAAAGGACAGACAGGAGGAAGAAGAACCCGTAAAGCCTATAAAAGAAAACAAATATTGACAGGATTTAAACAAGTTGTATTCCTCAGGACTATTCAGGGACTGACTTTCTCAAAGTAAGACTATGCAATATTTAGAATATCAAAAATATCTCCTCCATATGTACGCTCATGTGTGTGATAGCATTAATGTATGTGTAGATAAAGTTAATGGCATTTCTATCTGTTATTAGTTCTCAATTCTTTTGTTTTCAATTTATTTAAACCAAGCCCTAAATTCACAAGATCTCCAAAAATGAAGAAGGATTGATGGGAGACATAGAAAGCTGGCAGAAGTATTGTTTTTACTGCAATTCTACTGTACGGTAGTGGTTCACTCTGAATAGCAGCACAGCCTGACAATGGTTATCTCTGCATTTAAATAGAACCTGCTGCTGGAAGAGCTCAGGGAAGCATACCTTTTTTGGCATGAAATAATCCAAGGAGGATAGGAAGCTACTGGGTAGAGTTGAAACCTGAGTTTATCAATAAGAATAATAATATATCCAGGGTGCTTCTTTCTGGGCCAATTTAAGCATATAGATTAGATTTCCTGTTCTGGGTGCTCATCCCAATGAATCAGAAATATTAATGCTGAGAAATGTCCTGAGCAAATAAATTAGAAAAAGCCTTAAAAGATGTTTGAAATGCAATGATTTTCCAGGATTAAAAAATATAGAAAAGTTACCTGTTTGACATAGATTAAGGAACCTTTCCTTGAATAGCTGCAGTGGCTTTTTGAGAGAGAATTCATCCATAAAGTTGACAGTGTTTGTAGTACCTAATCTGTGTAGAGCACCATGCTAGGACTTGTAGTTACACAAAGAACAATTAGATAGTGGTAGAATGCTCCTGTCTTCATATGCAGGCTGGGGAGATGGACGTGAAACAAAGAGAGGACCAAACTGTCTAATTATAGAGAAACACGGGATGACTTGAGCGCATAAACAGGAGATCTAATTGCTGGAGGTGAGTGGAAACTCGTCCTCTTTGTTGATTGCTGGTGTTGGTCACAGGCACTCCCATCATTTGCTATTAAGTGGAGCACGAGAATGTTATTGGCAGGGCTTCTCCAGCAAGATCAGCTGAGAGCATTATGCAGCTCCTTGGCACATGTCCAGAGCCCTCACCCTACCCCTGAGAAAGCAGTTGGCAAACAACCATTTTCCAGAGGGCAGCCTCCCTTAAAGCCCATCTAGCTCCTCACTGCTCACAGGCTCCTGTCTGGTCCTCCCAGCTGGACATAGTTGCTGGACATCACTAAAGGGAAGTGGGACACAGGTCAACGCCAGCTGTGAAAAAAATATATTTGAGTAAAAAAAAAAAAAAAAAAAGATTCTCTTATTTTAATTTTGTGTGGACTCAGAGCCTTCACACTGACTATTTTCCCAGCCCCTTTTTAATTTTATATTTTGAGACAGGGTCTCATGAGGTCACTAAGTTGTCCGACCTGGACTCAAACTTGGCAGTCCTTCGGCCTTAACCTCTTGAAGTTCTGGGATTACAGGCATGCGCCACCGTGCTTGGCTTCAGCCTCCAACGCTTTCTTCAGAAAACTTCACAGATATGTTTTATTTTAGGGGGTGATATAAAAAAGAAATACGAAGCATTCAAATTGTTCTTACCAAATGCCAGGGTTTTTTTGTTATGTATATTTAGCTGAGTACCTTCAATGAGCTTCTATTCATGTTTTTTGTTCACATTATTAACATAATAAAACCTAAACGTGAATATCTCCAGCTTCCTTATCATACTTTTGTTATTGTTGTTTTTACGAATATTTTTCTTTCTACTCATTAGATAAGGAGTTCCTCTCTAAAGTCTAGTAACTCCTTAGCTTTGTGAGTTACTTCTGTGCCCTTGTTTGTGATCTCTGGCTGCCCTGTCTCCTGTTTGCATCTATCTTCTTTCTGCTTCCTACTTCAGTAACAGTTCCCTGAACAGAGCAACCTTGTTAACCATCTGTTCTCCTTTCAAAATGTCCAGAAAACTTAGCTCTTTGTCTTTCCATAACAAAACCATTTCTAAGTCTATTGATCTTTCTGCAAATGTGGACCCTAAGCACTTGAAATTATTTTTCCCAAACCATCTCCTGCCCCTAGAGAATTGTCACGGCCCATCCACCCTCTCCTTAGGTAGAATGGGCCTCCCTGGGTCCCCTCTTCTATGACTCAGAGCATTTCAGGTGTATGTGAGTTCCCTGCTCCAAACTGGTACCCACCCCAGCACGGATGTTTCTTCCTGTAGACTTACCACTTGTTTTGATTTCTCTATACTTAGCCAAATGTTTTCAGGTTTGGAAAGGTTGAACTCATCCCTTTAAAAACTGTATGGAGTCAGGGAGCAGCTGTAGGCAGATTTCTTCTCTTTTGGAAGTTCAGGTGGACGACCATTAATGCTCACAGAAGGCCAAAATTACGATAAAACTAGGCAAGAGGAGAACTAAATACTGAAGCTTGTCATGTCTCAAACTCACTCTAGTTTGCGTATCAGACTTTCTGTAAAACAAAGGGCTCGGGCACTAGATGACAAGATATAAGATTCCCTTTAGGTCTAGGCTTTAGGTGTAGACTTACCACTTGTTTTGATTTCTAAATTTTTTTAGGCTTCTGAGATTCAGTTTATGTCCCAATAAAAGTACCTTATGGCTTAAAGAAGAGACACATGCATTATGGTTTTAAACTCTGCAGGAAACCAACTCTGCCCCCCACCCTTATTCAACAGCCATGCCAATTTTTGACTTACACCATTTACCTTAAACAGTCCTATTCTCATGATTCTGATGAAAATTTCTTCCCCATTCTTTCTTTTTATATTTTTCCTCTTCTCAGCCTCAATCTCTGTATAGCTGTTTATACTAAATCTAGACCTAAATTTTGTCACCAAAATGAAAACAGAATCCATCTGTTCCTGTCATCCTTATAATAATATTATTTTTGTAGGTTACAACTTACATATGCTCTTTCATTTGTTTATACAAAGAGCTGGCCTTAAATCCAAAGTACAATTTTTAAAAATAATATTTTCAGTATAATAATACTGTTCATCAATTACAGATATTTGGAAAAAAGAAGAAAGTATAAGTGAAAAAAGAGAGCTGCATATTCTAATATTGAGAAGTATCCAGTTAGTTTTAAAATTAAATTTTGGATCATACTTTTACATTATTTTCCTTGGATGCTTTGCCAAAGCAAAACAGATTACCTCTGTTGCTTCTAACTCTGTCCTCTTTTTATTTATAAGGCTTCACCTCTCCATAAACAATAGATTCCTAATATGTAATAATACCCCACTTTCACTGATGCTGCACAGAAATTTTTTGCTTATTAATGTTTCATTAGCCTTTCCTCAGGCAGCACACTTTCAGAGTTTCTATTGTTATGCATATTGCAGAGGGCTGCATGAATATTCTTGCCTTATTTCGAGCTTTATCCATTAAGTATCAGAATTCTAATCACATTTTACCTAACATTTTTGTGTCTTTCACACAATCAGAAGACAAACCATATGCTGGTTCTATTTTTACAAGATTTGTGCCTCATTGTATTGACAACTGTCTCCTGATACAAAAGCACTAGTTCCAGCTCTTTTTTGGCATTCTCTGACCGGCTTTATAATACTGGGAAGTCTAATCTGTCATCTTCCTAGTGGCATAATTTTAGGCCTAAGGTATTTTCCTGTCACTGGCTACCATTAGTCTTTGCAATGAAGTCAGGGAAATAATTTTAGTCTAAATTCAAACACATTAATTGCCTCCCATGACCGCTATCCTATGCTAGCCTCCTTAAACGAGACTGTAAAAAGCACTAGTGTCACGGATTTTATTATTTCCCCTTCCCCCAGAATCAAACTGAATATATGTGCCAAAGTCTTATTTAACAAGAGGGGAATTATTTGCAGACATGGTGATAAGCCAGCCTGTTCCAGGAACTCTCTTTTTTCTCATGAACTTTATGATGCTTTCTAACTCTCAGACGTTTGCCTCTGCCACTTAAAACCTTGCCTCCTATTAGGAAAACAGAGAGTAAAATCCCAGAGCATTAGAAGGTGTCCAATTCCTTCCCCACTCCTTGCAAAATCATCAGAGCCTTTTTTTCAAAGCCAAACTGTTTGGACATTAGTCATTCTGTAGCAGTCCTGGTGTCACTCACAGTTTTTGCTGATTTCTCTTCTCCAGGAGAGAGGAAAACATGATGTAAACTCTCCTACTGTTTTCCTCTTTATCTGACTTAAACAGCAGTGTGTTTCTGAGGAAACTGTGCTTGGGTCAGTGTGATTTTTCACCTTTCATAAACTCGCCTGCTCATTTCTTCTTCGATTTCAGTCATCTTTCTTCTCCCTGGTCAACTCCCACGCTCTTGGCCACTCCCTGGCTGTCCCAGTCCCCTCTGCAGTCTGCCTTCCTCCTGTGTGAGGCACATAAGAGTGATGGATGCAGAAGTGTCTGCCCTGACTGTCACCACATGGTGGCCTTGGGCCTGCGGACCTTCCAGCTGCCTCACTTCCTTTGCCATTATGTTCTCTTGGAAAGATCCTTTGATGGTGAAGTGCCCCAACACTGATGTTTATGGAGCGAAAGTACTGATCAGAGTACACAAACACTCACAGCTTTCCTCTTTGTTTCTCAAGTTGATCTGGTGGTTGTGTCTTTGTTAACTCGGCTAAAGTGTATCCACCCCTGAGAGATAGAGGTCAGCTTTCTGCACCTCCAAAGCCCCAGGGAGGCCCCGGATTGGAGGATGTGGAGCATGGAAATGATGCAGGCCTGCTGAGGACCTGAGGACTGTCCTGTGACTCCCAACTCTTGCACTCACCCAAGCTTGCCACTTTTCCTAGTGAGACCTGCTTGTGTAGTTGCCGGTCTCCATCTCTGTGAAGACAGAGACCCCTTAGTAACTATGTGTTCAAATGAATGAATGAAAGAACTTGTCAAAATATGTCTAGCGATCTTTCTAAAATTGCCCAACTTCACCCTACAAATTTTCTTTAAATCAATACATTTGTGCATTCCTTGTCTGGAGCTGTTATTCCCATTCTGTACTGTAGTTAGTTTCTTTAGAAAGCATGCTTCTGTTTCATCTTTCACCATTTCACGTTTGAAGCTGAACACGAATCTCCTTTCATCTCATAGTTTTTTGCTTGTGACAGCTCTGTCCTAGCGCCTGCTTTGATCTGATGTTCTTCTCCCATCCTTTCTTTATTCTACCTTTGTAGTTGATTTGTAAATAGGTGTTCAGAATTTCTGACTTTTAGTTTTTCTTTTTGGCTCTTATTTATTTTTTCATGTATTTTCCTTGTTACATATTGACGTCATGGCCTTGTGGCCCACCCCTTCCCTTTCCTCCTGCTATCCCCCCACGTGAGGCACCCCTTTTGTTTAAAGCTTGTGAGTTCCTAATTCTGGCTGTTTATTTGTCTTGTCGGTCTTTTCTGACTCTGAGAAATTAGATGTGATATGCTGTTAAAAATATCATACAGTAAATATTGGAAGATACATAAAAGTAGGGAGAATAATAGAAAGGATTCCTATCAGCTTTAACCACTGTCAGCATTTGTTGGTTATGTTTCTAGATGCGAACGTCTATGATAACGTGTTACTGAGCCCCTCTTCTCTATACCTCAGACTGTAAAGATGAAGCAGGTCATGGTCAAAAGTCCTCTGGAGCCACAGAGCTCCAGGTGGACGTGGATGCCCCTGATGCTACACCTATCATGCTCTCTCAGCAAACATCTATGTCCTTATTGTACTATGGATAACAAAGGTGTTTTCTTCTAATTTCCTCCTCTTCTAGCCTGTGAGCTCTTTAAGGGCAGAAATTTTATCTTCTTTATCTTTGTATCCCTACTACATTGCACAGAGCACCTGGTGCAGAATTGTCTTTCAGGAAGAGTTCTTGAATGAATAAATGAATGAATTAATAAATGAATGAAAAAAATATACCTTCCTAGCTTATCTCTACTTAAAATTAAAAACAAATATTTTGATTTGTTCTGGTTCTTCCTGTTTTTGTTTTTTTTTTTTCCTTAGAGGCAACATAGTTTCATCCTCACCTGACTTAGGTTACATGCAATATTAGGTTACATGCAATATTATTATCATTTATATAGTATCTCTGTTGCCTGTGGCAGCCATTTTGTTAAGTGACATCACTGCCATGGCTTGGATATACTTTGTACCTCTGAAGGCTCAAGGGCTGGAAGGTTACACCTCACCACGGCTGAGTTTAGGTAGTGGAGCTTGAAGATATGGGAGATGACTAGATTATGGGAACTCTGCCCCAGAAGGCATGAAGACTTCGCTGTCAGGAGTGAGCTCTTGTTCCCCACGAGAGTGAGGTGCTATGAGCAAGCCTACCACCTTCCCCACTGTCTGTTCTCAAGCCCACTTCCCCTTCTACTCCTGGTTACATTATGTTGTAGCCAGAAAGTCCCAGAGGAGTGTCATGAAGTTTGAACTTTTTAGGGAGTAGACTCATGAGCCAAATGAACCTTTTCTCTTTCTGAGATAACCAGCCTTGGTTATTTATTATAACACTACAAAAAAGACTGAGACAGTCACCAACATTTAGGCAGCACCATGTACCAGGCGTTGCATAATCCTTTGCAGATGTTATCTCTGTTAATCCTGAATCAAAAAACCCAGGGAGGGGAGTCTGTTATTATTTTCACTTTCCAAATGAGGAACCCACAGCCCAGGGAGAACCTGTAACTTGTCAAGATTATCTTCCCACTGAATACAGGAGTCACTATTTAAATTTAGATCTATTTGATTCCAAACAGTTCTTCCTACCACTATGCTTACAAACTTACTACCATGGACATGCTCTTTATCTCGGGTTGGCTTAGTGCTATTTGTGTCCAGTAAGCAACTCTAAATCTCTCCCTTTAGAGGCTTTGTCCAAAATAAATAAGAAATTGCTCTACTCGTAAAGCTTAAGGCTTGCTCTGCTCTTTCACCCTTGGCAACTAGCACACTGCAAAAATGTCTCTTGAAGTCTTCCCTAATGACTTCCTAATCTAGGTTCCCACACAGCGTCCTCATGCAGACACTTGGTGACTACTGTTCAACTTATCCTGATAACAAATAGTACTTTGAGTGGCGTTTTAATCTATCTCCTTTTCCTCAGGGCTTTGTGAAAGCACCAGTCCACACCACCAAGAGGACATGTCTCTCTTCTTTCCTTTCTTCCTTCCTTTCTCTCTTGCTTCCCTCCTTCCTTCCTTCCCTCTCTTCTTCTCACCTTCCTTTCTTTTTCTTGCTCTCTCTCTCTTTTTCTCTTTCTCTCTCTTTCTTATCCTTGGATTTTCTACTTTTCTCTTGCATTATGACCCCAGCCAATCCTGTTGTCGAGCCACCCTGTCTGGAGCTTGCTCATCACTTCCTGTCTGCCCTTGCTGGAGCCGACACAGCTGGTACATGCCTGGTTCTTTGGACATCACTGTTCACACGCACTGTTCTCAGTCTGTGTGCTGCGGCAGCACTGGCCTGTGTTTGGGCTTCTATCTGGACAGACAGTCTCACAGGCCTTAATCCCCAATGATAAAAATTGCTAGAGTCTGAAATCCCCAGAGATCAAGATCCCAAAAATAAAATTTGGGAGAACATAATTTAGCAATTTTTATAAATATGTTTATTTACATCTTTTTTTTTTTTTTGGTTTTTTGAGACAGGGTCTCGCTTTGTGGTTCAGGCTGGCCCTGAGCTCAGCCTCAGACTCACATCACAATCCTCCTGCCTCTGCCTCCCGAGTGCTGGGATTACAGGCGTGAGCCACCACGCCCAGCGCTGTGGTATGTGGTACTGGTTGCTGCTGGGTGTGGGTCTCCACACCCAGTATTGTTATGTGGTTACCGGGGAATCGAACCCGGGCCCTTGCGCTTGCAAGACAGGCACCGGAACCACTGAGCTAACTCCCCGGCCC
>PVIR01000294.1:6840-202102 GCA_004026965.1 Petromus typicus
CCCTGAGCTCAGCCTCCAACTCACATCACAGCAATCCTCCTGCCTCTGCCTCCCGAGTGCTGGGATTACAGGCGTGAGCCACCACGCCCGGCACTGTGGTATGTGGTACTGGTTGCTGCTGGGTATGGGTCTCCACACCCAGTATTGTTATGTGGTTACCGGGGAATCGAACCCGGGCCCTTGCGCTTGCAAGACAGGCACCGGAACCACTGAGCTAACTCCCCGGCCCTGAGTTTCTCTGATTTTTTAAAACTGGTTTTCCATGTCAAGGTGTGATATTGCACATCTATAATTCTAGTTGTGTGGGAGGCTAAGGTACTGAGGTTGCAAGTTCAATCCCAGCATGGGCAACTTAGTGGGTCTCAAAATAAAATTGCAAAATCTAAATGGTTTGGGGATGGGGCTTAGAGTAAAACCTTTGGGCTCAACCTTCATTACTAGAAAAACAACACATGCTCAGCCACTTTTCATTAGTACCTTGTTAGTATGATCAGTATTATTTCAATTTCCTTTTGGCCATCCAAAGGCTAACTACCATCACTAACAGCTCACAAGTGCCCTCAACATCTCCATTGCTCTGCTTTGTCAGTCTTTAGCCCACGCCAGACCCCAAAGCATTTCAGGAGACCAGTGAGTTCCTTTCTGAGAGGAGATTTTTGCTGGCGACAGACAATAATTAGTTATGTAAGCCTACCATATTTAATGGCAAGTTTGGCATGTTTTTCTTTGACAGGTGAAGCTTTTCAGTTCCTTATATTTTGGCAAATGTGGTAAGAGACAAAGCCATTTTCTACAATTTCCTTTTATTCCTGAAGTCACTGTTGAAACTATTTCCCAGGTGTCTTGAAGTTACCTATGACTACACATGACTCATTGAGCCAAAAATAAAAAATGTGAATGAGTGAATATAATTGAGAGGGATGTCTAGCCAGAGGGTCTTCTCAGTTAAGCTAAACAGCTCACTTCTAGATCTAAGACACAGTGTGGCCTCCCCCATTATCCTTTCGAGTGGCAGGAAAGTGGTCCTTATTAAACTGAGAAGAATGGAAAAAGCTTGCAAGATCACAAAAGTGAGAATTATGTCTAAAACAGGACTTTGTCTATGTTTACAGGGGCAGAGCTCATTCCAGAAAAAAAAAAATCAAACACAAGCCCTGAAAGCATCTGAGAGAAATCAGTTTTCAAAGGATTTTCAGTTGGAGACTGAAAATGCCTGACTCCTCGAGCCTTGAATAAACCCAAGGTCCACAGTTACACAACAGGAAAAAGAGTGAAGTCTGTACAGAGAAAGAAGCTGTCCAAGCCTACCTCAGCTGTGAGCGGGGATTACAGAGGAAGTAGAGCGGGAAGAGACCACAACCACACTGAAGTTGTAATTTTGTAAAAAGAGCTTTCTTTACTACCAGGACTCGGAGAGAGTGATTTTGTTCAGCAAGATTCACAACTGCTGAGAGATGAGGTATCTTCCACTCTGGACAGGGATTTAGCTCAGTGGTGCAGCTGCCTGCCTTGCAGCACAAGGTCATGAGTTTGATCCCCCATACTGCCAAAACAAAAAAAAACAAAAATGTTCTTCTATTCTTACTTTTCTGAGTATGCTTTCTTTCTACCTCTTCTTCATAATTTAAAATGTGTGTGTGTTCATGAGTGGGTGTTGAAAGAAAGTGAAAGACCAGTTGGTTTCTTTAGAGTGTAAGAATTACATTACAAAATTTTAGAGCTGTATATCGTGGATTGACTGTATATCGTGGATCAATTCCACCCCAAGAAGTAAAGATGAGTGGCAACTGACATTAATTAATTTGACTTATCTGATCCACAGTTTACATATAATTTAAAACATCATGATATATACCACAATATGCATAATTTTCATTTGTCATCTCATAATACATTTTTAGAAATAAATTTAAAATAATAAGCAAAAATAAAATAATAATAAGTTAGCTCATAAGTTATATCAACTTATGCTTTGAGGACTGGAAATTTAGCTCAGTGGTTCCGGTGCCTGTCTTGCAAGCGTAGGGACCTGGGTTCGATCCCCGGCTAATCACATACAATACTGGGTGTGGAGACTCACGCCAGCAGCAATCAGTACCACATACCACAGTGTCAGGTGTGGTGGCTCATGCCTGTAATCCCAGCACTTGGGAGGCAGAGGCAGGAGGATTGCTGTGATGTGATTTGGAGGAGTTCAGGGCCAACCTGAACTACAAAGTGAGACCCTGTCTCAAAAAAAAAAAAACAACCCAAAAAAATTTACCCTTTGAATCCTCAGAGTGCCTGGTAGTTACACTCCTCAGTGTTACTTCTACTGAAGAGTAAACATTTATATCAAAATTGGGGTTTTGAATAACAACTTTGTTTGTATTTGTACAAGATTAAGCATATTGAAAAGCTAATTAATAATCAACTAGCTCTGATTATTTTACTGAAGCAATAATATTTCCTCAAACAACCAAAACATTTTTTGGATTTATTTAGTAGGCAGATATCACACATCTCAAAATGACATCTTCCCCTGATATATTCCTAAGTCTAGGTAATAACATACAGAGAATTTAAAATTATTTGGAGTCAGCACCTAATTTCTATAAAAATTTATTTTGAAAAAAGTTGTATGCATTGTATTTTCCAGGAATGAATCTACATGTTTTCAGAAGTACACACAATTATTAAAAATATACTAAAAGCTATTCACCATTTAAAAATATCACATTGCTGATGGCAGTGATGGTTCTGAAATCTAAGTTACCAGTATAATACACCGACATCAACTTGAATTTTTAGCTGTTAAGATCCTGACCTGACAGAGACTTGAAAACCCTCCTGACAGAAAAGAAACATTAAAGGTTGTTCCATTTTATCACACTCACGCACACACATGTATGGAACAAGTAGGAAATCACTACTTTGTCTTCTATATCTGAGTTCTGCACTAATTTCATTTAACTATGAAATTCTCTGTGGGATCTCCCTCTATCCCTTCGGCACCATCCTGTATCACTTTGTCTTTTCCAAGAAATTTCTTATCACAGTCGGACTCCTAAGGGCTGCTGTCTCATGGCATTCTGGGTACTGGAAGCTGAATTTAGAGATAAATGATACAGTGTTGATGATGATCAATAACTTCATTCCAAGCCAGACACTAGGAGAGTGATCATCTCAGTTTCCTCACTTTAACTTATGAGACAGTCTGTAACTCTTATTATATGTTGTTTTTGCTGAAATTAAAGATGATTTCCTCCACTCCCAATACACAGATAAATTAGTCTGGTTTGCATTTACTACTCTTAATTTCATCTTCAATTTAAAGTTTAGCAATATTAACTATCTATTGCCCATACTCTAAAAACTTTCATTTTAGCTGATACATAAAAACAGATTTTACATATTTATGAGACAGTGTATGATGCTTGAACATACACATGCATGATACTTGTATCAGGTTTAAAATTCTTAATTTTAATTTCTCCTCATGTTTTAACATTTTTGTTGGTGCCACATGGATTTCTTACTTACAGTAATTCACTTTCTAAATATGTTTTGCTGCTTTTTCTCAAAATCTTAACTCTTTAGATTCCACTCTGTCTTCCAAAGACTACAATTATAAGTAGGAAGTTACTTTGAAAACGTTAAGAAATACAATTTGTCCTGCATTATATAGATATGTCACATAACTGGGTTCTTGTGGTAATTTTTTGAAGGCCACAGATACACATCGGAAGCTTACAGAGTCTCACAATTGAACAAATGATAAATGACAAAATTGAGCACAAATAAAAATATTACCACAGTCAAACTGAGCTTTACCGGTCACGGATCAAAGAGGTAATTGTACTCTGTAGGCTCAGATCTTAGGCTGCCAAAGCCGTCTCTGAATGAAGCTCATTCTGGGCTTCGCGTCTGGCACTATGGGCACTGGGCATTTGCACTCAGGGTAAGTAGGACTCCTAGGGAGGCTCAGTGCATCCTTCTGGTAGAAAGCTTATTTTTTTAAGAGCCAGAGAAAAGAGACAACACCAATATCTTGGAAATACAGCACATCTGTAAGGTGGCACCGATTAAAAAGAACCCACCCTAAATTACATCACCCATCTCTCTACGAACACATCAGCTACACCTGGGAGAAGGCTGTGTCTTTTTCCCTTTTGTATTCTCAGCACATGGAACTGGTATAGAAGAGGAATCTGATAAAAATGGATTTTGGATGACAAAAGTATTTCACAGGTGAATTAAGACCTAAAAAGTATTTAGTGCTTTAACAGGTTGAATATATTAAAAAACAAAATATGAAGGAAAGTCCAGGAGTACTGCATTGGTAATTTGAAAATTTGTGTTTCTACAGACCTGTTATGAGCTGTGTGTGGTGATGGACACCTGTAATCCCAGCATTCTTAGAGGCTAAGGTAGGCGGATTATGAGTTCTAAGTCAGCCTGGGCAATGTAGCAACATAGTGAGACCATGTCTCAAAATGTAAAAAGGAAAAAGAGACTAAAGATGTAGCTTATTGTGAAAGTCTTGAGTTAATCCCCCTTCCACCACAAGTGCTCTCCCCATCTGCAGGAATCAGAATGGATGGACATTTTTAAATATCATAGAAATACATCATTCCATGAGTGTTCAGGGAATACTTCAGAGAAAAAATGTATCACACAAAACTTTGAAGTGATTTTTTGAAGTCTTGTGAACTCTGGGTTTATCAAACCAGTATTTTCTCAAACTCTAAACTTCCTAAGTCTTTGACTCAAGAGTTGTTATTACATTCTCTCTTCTTCATTAATCCTTAGAGCTGGTGGTGATAGGCAAAATAATCATACAGATCAATTTGGCAATGTCAAAATTTTTACAGACTATTAATGTAAAGATTAAATATTCACCAGCTCTTTTTGACTCACTCTAAAAACTTACTTTTAATTGGATGTGGTGGTGTATGCCTGTAATGCTAGCACTCTGGGAGACTGAGGCAGGAGAGTCAAAAGTTCAAGCCCAGTGTGGCCAGATTAGCAAGACTCTGTCTCAAAATTTTAAAAAATATCAAATAGCTGAGGGTATATCTGAGTGTTTAGGTTCAACCCCTCATATCACTACAGAAAACATTATTTCTTTGTAATATACCATGTACCTTGTTATGGCTTGGGTCTAGATATCTCACCAAAGGGACATACACTCAGAGGTGGGGCTTTGTACAGGTGGCTAGATCAAGGATGCGTGTTGCTGGGACTAAGAGTGTGTGATTACAAATGAGCTCACTGATGTGTCAGGATAGTTCTGGGTGTGGAGAATGGGAGGGCCCACCTGGGTGTGAGCAGAACCACCCAAAGGGCAGGTAGTCTGGAAAGGATAAAAGGGAGAGTGAAGCTGTTGCTGATGCTGATGCTTCTTCCCCCTCCCCCCTCCCCTCCTCCTTCCCTACCCCTCTTCCATATCCACCTCCGACCCCTTTCCCTGTCCCCTCCCTCTTCCCCCCTTCTTTAGCCTTCTCTGCTTCCTTCTTGCTGCCTTCCTGCCTGTGCCCACCATGCCCTCTTTCTCCTCTAGGATAGCCCCTGCTGCATTTCCCTGCCTTGGATGGATTTGGCTGACTGTGGACTGAAGCCTCTTACAAACTGTGAGCCAAAAAAGACTTTTCCTCCTTTACCTTTGGATGGTAAGTATTTTATCTCAGCATCGAAAAAGTGACTGACACACCCTTAATTATTATAGGGTTCAACAACATGCTCCATGTGGCATGACTAATGTGTCAGAGCAAAGACAAATTCTATCTTGGCAGGAATGTTTTGCATTGGTTTTACTGTTTTTAAATGCAAGTGAAATCCATATTGCTTTGATTATATAGTGCTGAACAAATCAAGTCAAATCCTAATGGCTTAAAACAACACATTAATTTTCGAAAAGTTTCTCTAAGTCAGAGATCGAAGGTTGCCTTACCTGCATACTCTAGAAGCCATGAGGTGGCTACTAAGTGGGTTATAAGTTGCCATCGAGGCACTCTCCTCTCAAGGGTCAGTCAAGGCAGGATCTGCTTCCAAACTCACTAGGTGGTTATTACCAGATTCTGTTCCTGAGGATGAAAACTCTGTGGGCCTCAACTGCAGACTTGCTGTTGCACTGAAGTTTCTGGCTAGGGTGATCTCTTCATCAGAATTGGCGTATCTGAAGAGCTCAGGACAAAACAACAGAACAACCACAATCTTTTACAGCCTAACCTTACAAGAGTCTGCTCATCAGTTTTCCAGACTGTTTTCATTAAAACAAGATATTATGTGTCTGTTATGGTCAGCCTGCCCAAGAGGATGGACAGCAGGAGGCTGGGATGATTGGGAACTGTATCAAAGTGCCCGCCACAAATGGACTCAAGTTACACTGACTTTTTAAACTCTAATCTTACACATAGAGGTCCTCGACCGATGAGTACATGTGGTGTTTTAGAGGATGTGTTTATTTGGTTTTCCAAAAAGCATACCATGTTTGCCAGACCCTGTGCTAAGAATACAGACATTGACGTCTTCTTCTTTGTCCTCAGGGGGCTGAGTTTCTGTGTCAAGAAAACGTGTAAACAAGCTGAGAGCAAAACTGGAGGAGGAAAAACGGAGAAAGTTGCAACGGGCTACACGGGCAGCTCCACCTTGTCACAACTCCTCTCTGCACACAGCCTGCAATAAGCCAGGCAGCAATAGCCTCTGTATGTTTGTGTATTCAGTCAACTGGCCAACAGTTACTCTTCATTCTGCTGCAGTGAAGTTGAGAAAGCAGGATAAGTGTGAGTGAGAATCATTCCAGTGCTCTGGTACGAGTCTGGACAGTTGTCGCATAAGAAGGACTGATTGTATCCTTGTTGGTGAGAATCAGATTCATAGGAAGATGGAGCTAAAGAGTCTTGAAAGCCAGTAGCTCCTGTGATTTTATGTCTGTGAGTAGAGGAACCTACCCACAAGGTAAATTCATCAAAAGAAGCAGGTTTAGTTGTACTATAAAATGTTTCCTTATTATTGTATTAGTCATCATTCAGTGAAAGCAACTGAAATTCACATGGTGTACTCCTTCAAAAAAATGAGTTGATAAAGGTAATTAGTGCTTATAAAATTCCTATAAGGGCTCCAGAGGATTGCTGTGTGATGAGTTACTGTAAAACACCTTTCTACACCAGAAAAATATTCTTTACCCGGCATCTCTAGAAATATCAAACATAACCAGATTTTCATTGGTTTCATCTGTATATCCATAATTTTCAGGACATCTGGAAAATACAGTCTTTTATTCCTTCAACTGCACTAGAAAATTGGACTGAAAATATCTATTTCTTAGGCTTGATCACATTTTGATTTTGGATATGTTGTCCAAAGTGCCCATGGAACACCCTGATGGAAACTCCCAGTGTGCATGTTACACTCTAGTCTGAGGTTCAGGAACAATACAGAAATGAGATTTGTTGGGAGTTGAAATGACAAGTGTACATCACCCAAGGAGAGCATGGAAACGATAGGAAAATGTCTTCAATGATTCATTTGGGATTTGTACACTCATTTTTTAGGAAGAACCAGGAATGCTGAGAGCTCAAAGTCTTCCAGAACCCATCAGGACATCTTTTTGAAGTTTGACCCAGTATTTGAACTTGATGGTTACTACATGGCCAAAATATTGAATAATTACATTGAACTTTGTATCTGTAAAATCCACCCCTACTCTTGACAGACTCAGCTATATGAAATTTCTATGTTGATTCAGCCAAATGCATCCTTCATCTAACTTTTCTGTCTGTTCATTCCTCTGTACCATGAAGTCTCTCAGAATGTCTGTGCCAGTTTTCTTTAATATTTACCAAAATTTTGAAAGCAGTTGGCACAACTGGGAGGCTCTTGTCTGGATTATGGCCATGGTTACTTTAATTACTGGGTGGAAACCTTTTGCAAAGGAGTCAAGATCCTAGAATATGCTGTTTCCTAGAATTCTGGGGATTCCTGTACTTCAAAGAAGCCACATTCAGAGATTTAATTAATTGCGCAAGATACACAACATCGTGGCGTCGAAGAGCTTCTACTGTTCTTCCCCCATTTGCCCAAAAAGGGGCCACCAACGGCCTCTCTGACCAGATGAGCAGACTGAGGACAAGTTTTAACTACCCAGCATCACGTAAGAGAGTAACATATTGTTCATTGGCCACTAGCAAATTGATCTCTTCTTCCATGCTCCACAGACCTCTTTTCAGCTCTTGAAAACACTCAGGGTGTGAAATCAGGAGAGATGCACTAGGGCAGAAGAGATGGAGGCTCCGTGGAAAGGAAGAGTGATGTGGCTGCAAAGTCTGCCCTGTCTTTGCATTTTAATGTCTTCATTCCCCCAACAGCCAGTGGGGGAGAGCTCTGAAAACTATCTGCCCTTCTCCACCTTCCATAACCTAATGAGAAAAAACAACCACCCCCTTTTCTCTCTGGAGGTTCAACTCAGCCTTTCTGCTTATTAGGTTTGTTTTAAATTTATTTTTCAACAATTCTGCCCCGAGCAGTTTCCCCCTTAAAGACGTCAAACACCATGACAATTGGTCCTTGTTTCTTACCTGAAGAGTTTATTGGCCTCTCTGTTTTAATCTGGCCCTGACACTTGGCTGTGTCCTTCTCTCTCGACTAGTCTTTTATTTGATTGAAAGCAAACTAATGAAATAAGCTTAGGGCTTCCTGTTCTGTGGCACAATACGCTGGTCTTTTCCCAGGATGCCCAGATTTGTCAACTTCTTCCAATTGTCCATATTTAAACCTTGTCCCCCCCCTTCCAAATGTAAAGGGGGCTGCTCATTCTGCTCCTTCCCGCAAACTAGTATTGATTGTCTCTTCTTATATAAAGATCTGTATTACAGGTTAAAGATGTGAATATCAATGAAAACAAGAAGAAAGCAAATGAGAGGATGAATATAATACAGGGGCATGTTCAACAGAAGTGCACAGAAAACAAAAACCATTAAGGTCCACAGAAGGTAGGAAGGAAATGCTCCTGGAAAGCTGTTTTTCTTAGGAAGAGATAGAAACTGAGCCAAAATTTTGGAGGATGGCAGATTAGTCAGGTAGACACTAAGGAGAAATGAGCCTTTTTTCCAAGTCAAGGAGAATCAGACATGCAAATGCACAGAAACAACAAGAAGATGCTGCCAGGGATTTGGCTCCATAGCTCTGGTGCCTGTCTCACACATGCAAGGTCCTGAGTTCGACCCCTGGTACCAACAAAAAAGTTGATGGCTCAGGAGAGGTACCACTGCTCAGAAGAGGTACCACTGCTGGGAGGGAGGAAGAGGAATGGGTGGAACATTGAGAAGATGCGCTGGAAGAGACGATGGCTACAGGAAAAAGTAGTCTGACCAGGTCTCCTTCAGGGGAACCTGAAGGCTAGTGGATCTTACCTTGAGGTCCACCTGCTGGTAAGCACCCATCAACTAGCTAAAATGTCATACATATGAATACATGCAAATTTGGGGGTAGGGAGAGAAAAGATGAAAATACAAAACTCTGTTGATGAGTTTCACAACAACATTCTTTGCCCCAAAATTCTGAAACCACTTCCACAGGCAACAATGTGCCATTGTCAACTATTAGACACAGAGGAAATGATCCAGTTGGGGCTTTAAATTCTTCACTCGTCATTAAATCCACTTGTTTCCTATGACATAAACAAGAGTAAATGTGATTTGTTGCTTTTAATGTGAAAAAACTTTTTGCGATGAACTCCAAGAATTTAAAGATTCTGAGCTGATATGTAGACTCATTCAGAACTGGCAACCCCTGTTTGCTTCAAAAATTAGTAATCTAGGAGCTCTTGAAAAAGGTATTATTTGAAAACAAAGTACTCTGTTTGCAAATTTGTGCAAGAAATTTGTCATTTCAGGAAAGTGTGAGTCTCCAGCAGCTCTGGTCTATGGGCCATGGCCCTGACCAGATTTCTGAGTGACTGACGTACCCACTGGCATTAGGAACAGCATTTCCATATTCATAGCTTCTATGTGGGTTTCAGACAAATACTCATTTTTTTCCTTAAGGGAAAAAGCCATGTCTAGAAGGCCTACTGGGAGCTCATGGAAAGGTTTTCCGCTAGGGTTTGAATGTTGATCTTTTTCTCCTAAATCCACATTATCTGTAATGCAAATTCTCCACAATGCAAAGAATGGGAGACACGTTAGGAATAATTAAGATTTGGCCATGAAATAAACATTACCTACTTTTGATGTGTGATGACGCAGGATATCCAACAGAGAGAGCCTCTCTCATGTCAACTTGATTCAGAGAGAAAAGAAGGGCTGTGATGGGAGCTGTGAGGAAGAGGGTCAACGCTGGCACTCTCTAGACCTAAAGATCAGTTCTTGAACTCTGTGACAGTCTCTTGTACTAAGTCAACTTGAAGCCGAAGAGTTCTTTAGTCATGTGAGAAGTTAAATTGCCAGTAAGTACACACATCTGCTTAGAAAAGGCAATGTCCAGAGCAACTTAAGTAGGATTTCACTTAAGCCTCACAACAATCGCATCTGTGAAGTTATGCCTCGATTCAGAGAAAGGCCCAGACTTGGTAAGGGGGTGAGTGTCTTAGTCCTGAACTTGAGTTCTGTGTATAAGTTTGGCAATGGTGACTGCTATGAACAGAATTCCCCAAATCTCAATGGCTCCTCACAACAGATGAGTCAACAAAATTCAGCATGGAACGTCCTACTCCAAAAGTCTTCATCTTCTTCTGTGTGGGATTCAGTGCTTTCTGGTTCACAAGTACTTGGTTCTCAAGTCTGTTTGGTTTTCCCTGTTTCTGGCCAGGGAAAGGGGAGAAGGCGTAGTCATCTTTCAACATTACACTGTCAAGAGCCATCACATGATCTTTCCTAGAGAGGCTCCCTTCTGAGAAAGGATTGAATGCTACAAAAGAGTAGATCAGGGCCGGGGAGTCAGTTCAGTGGTTCCGGCACCTGTCTTGCAAGCGCTAGGGCTGGGTTCGATCCCCAGTAACCACATAACAATACTGGGCATGGAAACTCACCCCAGCAGCAACCAGTATCACATATCACAGTGCCGGGCGTGGTGGCTCATGCCTGTAATCCCAGCACTCGGGAGGCAGAGGCAGGAGGATTGCTGTGATGTGAGTTGGAGGCTGAGTTCAGGGCCAGCCTGAACTACAAAGTGAGACCCTGTCTCAAAAAACTTTAAAAAAAAAAAAAAGAGTAGATCAGCAGCTGTGCCTGTTAGAGATCTGGATTGTGTCTGATTATACTGTTAGCAGTATTCAACCGAAACGTGCAAATGTCCCTATTTTATAACAAATAGGCAATTCTTTTAACCTTCTGGAAATGGAATTCTTAAATTACATAACCTAACTGAGTAGAAGTTTTTGAAAGTTAGAGCTTTTATGTAACACAAAGGAGAAGAAAACATTTAATATGAGTCGTGAATGGAGTATGTACAAGAATCCACTGCCTACAAAAAACGTGTTGCAAATAAGCACAAATCAAAGAAGGACAGATGACTCACGTGTGCACACTGAAGAGAGTCATGGTAAAAGAGCAGATTATATCTAAGATGTAAATATTGGGAAACAACTACCCTAGAAGTAAATGTCCCTGATACTTGATCACATATGTAACATCACTCGACATGATGACTACTGACACAGGCTCATTCATGTGTTTTATATTAAAATTTCAAATTTCATTAGCACAGATCCTTTTGTTTACATGAATTTCTAGTATACTAGAGAAGTCTTAACAGAGTTCTAAACAAAAACATTTATCATCTCTTGACTTATACCAGAATCAGATTTAGTCTTGTGCATCAAAACCAGGAAAATGTTACCTTCTCTTAAACATGCACAATTGCAGTGTGTTTCTGTGTCTCCATATCTGTAAGCAGTAGCTATTTCTGTTTGCTGACCCTCGGGAAGATTGGGGAAGGGAAGTTGCTGTCATTGCTCAGGAGTGGCCTTCCTACAATAGAACATCTGAGAACCTGACCTCTTCTTGGGCCACTATATCCAAGCCCTATATCTTCCCAGTTGCTGTGACTATATATTCCCCAAAATTTACAAATATCACCTAGAAAATGATATCCCCAGGTCAACACACACACACACACACACACACACACACCTTTCTTTCTACATGTAGCTACCTGTGTTCACACAACTCTGAGACTTTACAGCTGCTGGCAGCTCTGGTCCAGTGAACATGTGGGAGTTTAACACTCTCCTACTTCCCTGGAAGCCTGCACTCAGACAGGAAGAGCTTGGCTTTCTCTGTGTCTCCCATGCACTTAATTTTTTATCAAGTCCAATAGAGATGGACAAGAGAGTTTCTTTGTTTTTGGTTTTCAAGGTCCATTCATTTCTATGGTTTCTTCTGCCCTCTTTTTTTTTTTAATCTTTATTGGTACATTAAATATACACATCATGATTGCACTCCATAATACAGATTTGTACCAGTATAAGACACAACTTAATTCTCGTTTTTTCCCATAGCCCTACCCATCCTACCACCCCCCCATATACATAAAATTTGTTTCTTTACTTTTTTGTTACAATCTCAACATTTTCCCCCTTCACCCTATTTTACATTGAGCATTTTCTATTTCACAATATATAACATACAATGCTAGGACTCATTTACATCTTTATTTTCTCATACCAGAGAAAAGATGCGATATGTACCTATCTGTGTCTTCCGCCCTCTTAAGGGAAACCATTTCACACATTTATTATAAGTGATTTGGCTGATTTCATCAGATTGGGCTTTCTGCTTCAGGGGTCCTTGTCCTTCTCAATATATTTTGGTTCAGCTTCTCTGCTTTGCAATTTGCTCTTCCTAGTGGAAGTTTCTTTTTTTTTTTTTCTGTCCCGGAGATCAAACTCAGGACCTTGTGCTTGCGAAGCAGGCTTGAAGCCCCTGAGCTACATCTGCTGTAGATTTTAATAGGCTTTGACAAATGCACAGTATTGCTGATGTACCTTTAACACAACATACAGGATTGTCTTAACACCCAAAAATATTATCTGTGCTCCACCTGTCAACTTTTCAGAACCATTTGTGTTTTTACATTGTCTTTTACTAAATTACGTGTAAATAGAACCTTGTACATCAGGTAGTTTTTGAGTTATCTTTTTCACTTATCCATAGTCATTTAAGATTAGTCTATATTCTTGGCAACTTAATATAGTTTATTACATTACGATAAGATAGTATCTGATCATATGAACTACAATTTATCTGTTCTGCTGAATGACATTTTTATAACTCCTAGTGTTAAAGAATTATCAATAAAGCTCCTATATAACTATAGGTGTGGTTTTTGTAGTGTAGGAAATTTTCTAATGAGTTGAGTGAAGAAATACTTAAGAATGAAACTGCTTTATCATATGATAAAACCGTGTTTATCTTTAGGAAGACTAGGACAAACTCTCTTCACTAATAACCTCAACCAATGGAAACATATATGCCATAATACAAGCAAAGGTTAACATATCAACAAGAGTGAAAAACAGATGGAGGAATTGGAGGATTTTTCACTGACAAAACGCTCTCCATCACCTTCAAGGACAGGAGATCCATACCACCCCAAGCTAAAAACTGTGACCCCTACAACAGTTAAAGTTTAAAGTTTTATGCCATTATAATCTGTAAAAGAATACAAAATGCCTTCAAATTTAAGTGTGCAGAGCATCTGAAGAGTTCAAATCCAATATAAAGCTCACCACAACTCTACATATTGGAAGTAGAAATAATTTCTCCTTTACGTATACTTTTTTGTAGTTAATATATAATGCTCTTTTAAGAGAAAATCAACACTGCTGAAAAATGTTGTAAGAACGAAATGACTGTCCAGTCACTACATTATACGGAATACATTGTGAAAAGCTTTTTCTGGGAGAGGGATCTTCATATTTCTAACATTTACTTCATGGCTTCTCTGAGGCAGGGCCAATATTCTGCTCACAATTTCTTTGATTGAAACAAGTGACAAGACAGCATGAGAGAGAGACACGAAGTGACAGAAAACCTCCCCCAGGCCCCAAGATCTGTGTGTGGTGTGTGTGTGTGTGTGTGTGTGTGTGTGTGTGTGTGTGTGTGTGTGTGCGCGCGTACATGTGTGCATTTCCCAGTGGATTCTCCAGGGTTAACCGACCATCTCCACAGATAACACTGTCCCTCTCCAACTGTTTCAGAGGCTCCGATGTCCATTTACAACCCTGTGCCTTTTTATTTAAGATATAGATTTTCCTGGCCTTGCATTTCAGAGGGAAGAAAAGAGCAAGACTGACAACATAACGCATCTTGAGAGGATAAGGTTTGTTAGCTCTGTTTTAACTTCTTCTGAGACAGGCGATTCTAGCATAAGATGTCTTTCCTGGCAACTGTTACTAGGGGACTCTGAATACAAAGAGGATTTCATAGAATATATTCTCTCCTTTATTTGTCCATTTATTGATGAAAACTTGTTGAATCCACTGACAAGAGCAAAATGACACGTGCAGGGAGGGCTGGGCCCATTTGCAGTGAAGTTAGGAAAAGCAAGTGCTTTGCTTCCAGGGGATCTGAGTCTCAACCTCTCCTTTGGTTCTTTCCAGCTCTGACATTGCATAGGCAACTCCTCTGGGCCTCAATTTCTTTGTCTTAACGTGCTGATTCTTACAGGGTTATGGAAAACAATTAAATATGTGTGATTCTTATTACCCTGGTAGGTTAGATTAATATTACTCATATTTTCCCAGCACCTGAAATTAGGAGTTGGTGGAAGCCTCCATCAGTATCCAACCAAACAATTAATTTTCTGTTCTTTAGAAAATTATCTTTTCTTATTTGTTAGCACGTCTGCAGTACACGGTGATTACATTCACTGTGGCAACTTGGCACATGGACACAGTGTGTTTTAATTATTTTTTGTCCACTTTCCTTCCTCTCGCTCCTCCTCCATCTCCAGATCCCTTTCCCATTTGCAAAAAAAAAATCTGTCTCTCGGTTTCCTATCATCTATCTTTCATCTAGCCCTTTAATTGGGTTTCTCATACAAGAAAAAATGATCATGAAATACTGGAGCTTGCATGTCTGATTTATTTCACTTTACACTGCAGTCTCAATGTGCATCTATTTTCCTATATGACTCTTTATGGCAGAGTAGTATTCCATTGTGTATAAACACATTTTGTTTATCCTTTCATCTATAGGCCTCCAAGATTCAGTACTTATGAATTATTCTGCTGTAAACACAAATGTGTATGGATCACTGTAATATAATGTCTTTAGGTTTTCTGGAAAAAGTTCTGCTCTTATCCACCAGTTTGTCTGTAATCAGGATATTTTGCTGCTGCTGCTGCTGTTGTTGTTACACAGGATCTTGCTTTGTAGTTCACACTGGCCCTGAGCTCAGCCTCAAAATCACAGCAATCCTCCTGCCTCTGTCTCCCAAGTGCTGGGATTACAGGCATGAGCCACCATGCCAGCACTGTGGTATGTGGTATTGATTGTTGGTAGGCATGAGTCTCCACGCCCGGCATTTTTGTACGTGTTTACTGGGGATAGAACCCAGGGCCTTGAGATTGCAAGACAGGAGTTGGAACCACTGAGCTAAATCCCCAGCCCAATCAAGGTAGTTTTATTCAGTGACTTGCAACACATACTTCAGATTACATCTTTAAGTACCTCTTTTTGAGGGAGAACCTATTATTCTTTTCCTTCTTGAATTTTCCAAATAAATAAGGGGAACACTATTACAGTCAGGATAGCAATGCTAGGAGTGGAGACCTTTCCCAGCTTACCCTGGATGTGGCCAGAAATGGTATTCCTATAAAAGCTCTGAAAATATTCAGACAAGTTTGAAAGTTAAACAAGCCACTTAGTGAAAGCCACTTAATTGCGATCCGAGATGTGGCATAAAGAGAAGTGTTATTGGTGGGCCCGAGGAGGGGGTGGTGGATGGAAAAGATTTCTCCCCTCAGCAGGGAGGTCCTAGCTTGGGTGGTCCTCACACACATAGGTATTGAACCCAGTAGACCAAGTTTTGGACACCAGTGCTGGTGCTTACTTGCACTTACTTGCACCAAGAGAATCCTTCAGGGTTGGAGGTAGAAGAAGGAAAGTGAGTAAATCTAGATTTGGGAGAGTAGCTGGGAAAGATAAATACTGGAAAGAGCTCATACATTAATTAGTTATTAGTAAAATTCAGTAAAATATAAAGGCAATATTCATTGGCGAAAATATCAGATGACTGGAACAGGCTGTTTTATAATTTGAATCCTACACTGTGGATCAGAGTTATGTATCACCATCATTTAAAGAGGAAGAATCAAATCCCCGAGTAGGTGACTAAACACCCAGAGCTGTGTACACCTGAGCTGACCACAAACCCTGTGTTTTCTTGCTCTGAGCCCAGCATCACTCTCAACACAGTGGGATAGAAAGGACAGACTTCTATTCTGCACGTTGGACTAGAGTGTCCACGTGCCTTTCTCACCATCAGGACTGCCCAAAGGGGAAAGCGGGGTGAATACCACAGGGCTTGTTAACAGAGTAAGTGTGAGGGTGACAGATCCCAGAGGAGCTGGGCTGTGGCCAGGACGAATACAGCCTCTGATCCAGAGTGAGCAGAAGAGGAGCCTGTGGAGCTGGAGCCTGGGGAAGATACTGTTGAAGGAGAGACAGTTTTTCTTATCATGCTAGGGAGAGGAGATTGTATCTGAAGGAGTTGGAGGGAATATTCGGCTCACACAGTCTCACTGCAAAGTTCAGGGCACTGGTCTGAGGGTTGAGCCTCGCTCCATCTCACTCAATTCCCAACTGTCCATCCTTTATCTGCTAAGTGACTGCTGAATTCGCAGCGCCCATCTCTTGTTTAATGAGCACTGTACGTAGTGTGTGTGAAGACGCTCTGGTTCCTGTTCCACTGAGGTGAATCTACTATGAACAGTTAGGCTGGAGACAAGCTTAGGAATGTCTGAAAAGTGTGACAGTGGTGATGCTGGGGAATTAGAAAAACTTACAGCCAAAGGTATCCAGAGGGCTTTACCCAAGGGTCCGACGGGGCTGGGAAAGCTAAGATCCTTCTGTTTCCAGGTGTCGCTTGACAGCTTGGTAACCAAGCATAAGCGCTGTGCAGACAAAGCCAGAAGTAGACATTAAGTGGCAAAAATGGGATCTGGTTCAATAACATAAACAAGTTCATGTAATGGGATGGTTTAGGCACTGGTTCCAGGAATTTGGGAGATGAAGGAGGAGTCTCATATTTATTGAGCATTCTGGAGAGGAGCCATGGGTCCCAGGTTGTGCTGTAGGATCAGGTTACACGTGGCCTTGCACAGGTGACCTCCTGTGACTGGACAGGTTGTGTACTCCACAGAATAGTGCACGCACCCCGCGCTCAGCCAGCTTCATCTCCCCACATCACGGTCACCCATCATCACTCAACCTCATCTTGTTCGGTCAGTCCAGCCTTGGTGACTTTTCTATCCTGCAAACTTGGTCTCCTCAGGATCCAGCTAAAAAATGGCAAAGTCACTGAGGAATCAGTTGCTTTGCCCTGAGTTCAGCATTCTTTGCATCTTGGGAGTCTTATTTTGAACTTAAATTCTGAGTGTATATTTTCAAGATTTATTTGTAAGTTAATCTGTGATGGCCCTCAACCTACATAACAAAGTGTAATTTTCTTTTCCAGTGGAATACTTCATTGTTCCAACCCTGCTCACGTGTAAACAGACAAACAGAAGGTAGTATGGGCTGCTCAGCTTATAAAAACACATCTTAAAATCTCATTTCAGCTGCATGAGTTTCTCCATCTTATTTTTGCAGCGACAGATACGTCCGGCATTCTGGTCCCCTTCAATTTCCAAAGACACCTAAGCATGTCTTTGTGGTGATCCTTGAGCATCATTATCTTTGAAATATGGAAATTAATGTCCTGCAACTTCTGTTTGTACACAAATGATATAAAAATCAAAACATGACAAGTTAGCATTTGAATTATGTTCAGGTTGATGTTGTAATGTGATTTAGGCAGCACCTTTCTGAACAGGGTATGGAAGTTAAGGAAAATAGAACTGCTGAGTGACTCACCCAGTCTGAGTACTCATTGTATCACAGCTAATTCATCTGGATAGTTCAGGAGAAAAACACTTGTCCAGACATTGTATTGATGAAGGGAACAGCCCACCACCAAATGTACATCCAGATATGAAAAGTTGTTCTTACTTCAGACACAACAAATTGTTTAATGTAGCAGTACAACTAAATATCTGAAGTGAAGGAAACTGTATCCTACTGATTCTACACATGCAGTAGGGTAGATCATGTGGTGTGAGAATGCTCCAGTGAAGCACTGGAAATACTGTTTCTGGAAGTCACCACGAGGGCTCACAAGTGAGAAGCCGTTGGAATTCAAGCCTCTGCAAACTAGGGTGACCTAGGGATTGTTAAAAGCAGATCCAGCTGCCTCCCAAGTAGTGAGTTCCCCATCACAGGAGGGATTAAGATACAATTCATATGCATCTCTCTCTCCAGCACTGATGCAGTTTTCCTTTTGGAGACAGAGCTTGAGTTGTTTCTAAAAAGAATACATTAATCACTGTTCACTTTCTCCCTTTCTGTATACTGATTATGTGATTAAACTCTCGCACATTAACAAGCAAAGGGCTTTTCAGAATAAAAAGAGAGAAAGAAGTCTTTGCACACAGAGGAAACTAATTCACTGAGAGTGGGAAGGAAACAGACATGGTGATCTCATTGTTGTACTTCTAGGAAAGATGAGTCATACCGTCTGCTCAAATGTAGGGTAGCTGGAGGGAAGCCGGACATCAGCGATGCTTTCTTCCTCTTAATAGGGACCAGAGTCTCAAGTTTCTTTTAAAAGCAAGGGGAGGACAGCTCTGAGAAATTGGCCTGAATCAGGACAACTTCACTAAAATGTTCTGGAAAAATAGAAATAAATCCTGTTCAATTTGACATTAATTCAATTGAGTGTAGGGTGTGGGGTGGGCAGTGGGGATATTATAAACCATCCAATACTCAGGCTCCCCTCTTTCAGGCTCTTCCATCCCCCCTGAGTTCAATTTCAAATTCCCTTTGATTTCTAGGCAAGAACAAAGAAACAATTGAGAGCTGGGCCGCGTTAGAGGGGACAGGAAGCAGCCAGGGCCGTTCACAGATGCACCAGCCCCACCAGGAGCCCGTGTCAAGTCCTTGCTCTCTCTAGGAGGATCTGTTTGTCTGCTAGAGGTGCAGTACAGAAGCTACACTTTTCAACTTCAATATTGCCCCCAAACTATACACTGTGTTTTTATAACCCCTTAAACTAGTGTTAGATAAAAGTCTACTCTGGATCAGGCACCAGGGAGCAGACTTATGGATGCAAAATGGCCAGGCTGCTTACATAGCATTCAGTTTCCAAGTAACGATTGAGTCCTGTAGGGATAATAACATTGGCTTCACCTATTCTGAGTTGAGTCGCTTAATCTGTTGATAGAAGGAAAGGAAAAGATAATACTGGCCTCTATGGAAGGTGGGCACATGAAAATCACATACTTTCTTGATATTTCCACTCTATCAAATTCATAAGAATGAAGCAACTAAGGTGATTATTTAGATATTTCTTACTTCAGTATTATATTTATGAGGGCCTGAGATTTAGCTCAGTGGTTCTGGCATCTGTCTTGCAAGTGCAAGAACCCGGGTTCAATCCCTGATAACCACGTATAATACTGGGGTGGAGACTCACCCCCAGCAGCAGTCAGCACCACATACCACAGTGCCGGGCATGGTGGCTCATGCCTGTAATCCCAGCACTCAGGAGGCAGAGGCAGGAGGATTGCTGTGATGTGAGTTAGAGGCTGAGCACAGGGCCAGCCTGAACTACAAAGCAAGACCCTGCCTCAAAAAAAAATTATATTTATGAGAAAGGGTCCAGATGAAGAATGAGAAATAGTGGCAGTAGCTGGGGAGGATACCTCAGGCCCATGACCCTCTCACTCTGAGAGGCTGAGGCTAGACAATGACAAGTTCAAGCCCAGTTTAGGTAATACAAGAAAAATAAAATTATAAAATTGAAAACTAAGAAATTGAGGAACATGTAGCTCAATGCAAAGATTTTGGCTTCAACTTCTAGATCCTCAAAACAAAAAAGGATAATAATATTCAAAAACAGTAACTATATCCATTTGCACTGAGGATGTAGTGCTTTTAGTAGATTAACAAAATCTTGGCCTTTTGAAAAAAGGCCTTATTCTAGGACAGTTCATGCAGTTTCTTTCTCTGTTTCTCTGTCTTTCTGTCCCTCTTTCTCTCTGTCTGTCTGGCATTAGGAAACTTACACCCAGCAAAGATGATGATTGAAGACTGAAAGTTGATGAACTATATAACTCAGCAGAAAATATTACTTAGACCAACGTGTGGAAAGTAAATTCATATTATTATTTCACTTAATATTATAAAATTAATTTTACTTTAATAAAAAGTATAATTAAATAGAGTCAAAGCTGTTTAAAAGTTCAATAAACTATATAAGAAAAAGTCATTTCTAATTCTCAGGGACACATGCCAGTTCTAACTCTCTCCAGTGACTGTTTTTGTACGAACCACACTACTTTCATACAGTGACTCTAAAATTCTGTCAGTACTGCTCAGAGTACAAGACAGTAACAGAAGAAAGACTCTTACAGAAAAGAAACAAACAGAACACAAAATTTTGTTTTCCAGGAATCAGGAGAAACTAGTAGCATAAACGAAACAAATTAGCATACATATTATCCTATTGGACAAGGAGAGTCATTATTTAAACTTCTCCCCATTGAATAACTACTTACAAACTTATCACACATGGTGTATTGATTATTGTTATTCTCTTACTTGGTCACGAAATTCTATTTTTTCATAAAATAAAATAGTTTGTTAACATTGCTGCTCTTCGATGTTCAGTGTTTTTGTTGTTGTTGTTGTTGTTTTTTGTTTTTTGTTTTTTAGGGGATTTTTTTAGGGTTTTTTTTTTTTTGAGACAGGATCTCACTTTGTGGTTCAGGCTAGCCCTGAGCTCAGCCTCCAACTCACATCACAGCAATCCTCCTGCCTCTGCCTCCCGAGTGCTGGGATTACAGGCGTGAGCCACCACGCCCGGCACTGTGCTATGTGGTACTGGTTGCTGCTGGGCGTGAGTCTCCACACCCAGTATGGTATGCGGTTACCGGGGATCAAACCCGGGTTCTTGCGCTTGCAAGACAGGCACCGGAACCACTGAGCTAACTCCCCGGCCCTCGATGTTCAGTTCTGACCTTTTGGAGTGGCCTCGTGTGCTAATGGGCTCCTGAGATGTAGCATACAGCACTGTCTGGAATTAAGTGTTTGTCAAAGCAGCTCCACTTTTTAGTTGATCATTTGCTTGAGTAGAGAGCCCCCTCTGCGAAGGGCAGAGTAGAGGACTCGACTGAGTCAATGTTAAGAGTGTTTCAAATTTCCTTGAAATTCTAGAACCTAATCCAAAACTCACAATGATCAGAAGAGTACTGATGAAAGAGCATAATTGGTTAGATGTGAGTAAGACAGCATTGTGGCATTACTAGAGGTTGGCATGGTGGCAGCGCTTGTCCCTGGGGCAGCTTTCTGGGTCCAGAAAGAGCAATAAGAACTTCATCCTCAACAAATCGTGACTGTATAGTTTTACCTGTCAGGATTCCCCTGAGGAGTAGACTCAGAGACCCGCCTTTGTTTACCCCACTCCCGTGAGAACATCCTTTGCCTTCTGGGTTGTCTATCAACAGCATCTAAAGATGTAGGAAGTGTGATCAAAAAATAAAATGCACTGTGTGTTTCAATAAAAATTATTACAGTAAGTGATATATTGCAATGAATGCACCTCACCTGGAGCACAGTAATCCCACCATTTTCAGCATTTCCCACAGCAGCTCTGAAGTTTTCCTTCCCGAAGGTCTTTAGCTGCCCTGTCCAGGCTGCCTCAGTGGATCCAAAACGTCTCCCTTTCACAGTCATTGTGACTTTGGTGAAGAGCCGGAAGTGACGTAAGGCCACATCCGGTCACTGAGGTGGACCAGGATGCAGCGTTGCGTGTTTATGATCTGCTTTTCCAGTGGGTGGCTCTCGGCAGCAGCAGTCGCCGTGTTTGTGATCACACCCAGTGAGGACCCTGTGGAGAGAGGACTCCAGAGCTGCTGCGGGAAATAGGAAGAGGGATGGGAGGACTATGTTCAAAGCACAAAGGAGAACTTCGAGGGAAGTAATGACAAGGCATTTTTAACGGTAATAATTTTTTATTGTAAACATTCACCATATTTTCTGATCACTTCTTGTATGTTAGCTCCCACCACAAGGGAAAGAGGATAGAGACAAATCTAGAAGATCATGCACATGCACAAAATAGAAACAGGCTCTGGAGCATGATTTCTATGCCAGATACCCGGCTTTGCATATTTGTCTACAAACCTTCAAACATAGGTTTTTAAATAAGTGTTACATCTGCAATTTTTTTTTAAAGCAACACCAACACGCTATTGGCAAAATTCCATTAAAGACAAACCTTGTGTATTGAAGTACTGAATGTTCAGGAGCCAAAACAAGGCTCAGTGAACTTCTCTAACTAAAATGCATTAGAAAGAAGTACATTTATTGTATTTGGACACCGTGTATGTGAACACCCATATCCATTTCGAAATAGCGTCCAGCATGCAAAATGCCAGGTAGGTTCCACTGAATGGTATAACTGCTCTATAGTTCTGACACTCCAGAATCTGTCTCAGGCAAACAATATAGTGATGGAGCAGTCAATGTCACTACATTTATTTTTCCCAAGTGGGCAATTTGAAGTCAACCCACGACACACTAGGCAGAAAGACAAAATTAATTCTAGAACAGTTCTGCAAGCTCACATTTTGTGGCGTGGAGGACCAAACTCACATCATTTTGCTTCCAAGGTAGGTGTGGTGCCACTTGAGCTAAATCCCCAGCCCCCTCATGGCTTCTTTTGTAAGCCTTGGTTATCAGGCAGAAGTGAGGAAGGCTGGCATCACTGTGACACTTTATTGTTGGTTCTTTCTCTCCGAATCACTCTACATTCATGGCCTGTGTGCGTGATCTTGCCACACAGAACAGAGCAAGACTCTGATTTTCAAACTCAGGGAGGTTAGATGTTACTGAAGAGGTGGGATACACGGATGCAGAATGCAGGCCCTGAATTGAAAATTTATGAGTGTTTGAAAATTTGATGTGTAGAATCTACAACAAATCTGGATATTTAATCACTGTAAACATTTCTGTAACAAAAACTGAGAAGGTTTTCAATATCATGTTGGGGATGTTATTTTCTCAGAAGAAATTTAAATAAACAACATCAGCCTCATCACCCACCAGGATTTTGTACCATATTAATGTGAAATTTGTCCTCTGGAGTCAGAGTGTTTTGAGCTTCCACGGGCAGCATACATTGAAGATGAAGCCTAAAATGTTTTCTATATTGGATGCTGCTGTTGTTCTCTGGGGGGGAAAATTTAGAAAAAAAAAATCTTGGAGAAAAATTGGGTCTTACATTAGCAGGGGGGTGGGAGATGGAAGTCACCCAAGACCCTGCTTCCCACCTGGGACAAATCAGAGCTCTTCTGGCTTCAAAGTGAACCAGAAGTTGACAGGTTTTGTGACATACAACACAGAAAAGGACACTGCTAAAGCTGCAGGAAAAAGATTCAAAGACAGTGGACAAGACGAACCCTGTTTCTTTCCCAGAGAAGCCGGAACAGGTGGCATTTGAGATTTCTAGACACACAGCCTGTCTATTTCCGTTTTATTTTCAAACTAGTTTATTTGGTTTTGCAAAAGAGCACTTTTGAATTTAACACTTTAATGTTTTGTATGTAGACTGCTTATTAAATTCCTTCTCATGATCTCATACTGTTATTTAATTCTGTTTTTTTTTCCAGTTATGCAATCTTATCATCTGAAAATAAAGATCAGTCTGACAGATGCTTGCCAGCATGTATTCCTGTGATTTCTGCCTCTTCACTGGCTGTGTGGAAGGTCAGAAAAAATAATGAGTTTTTAAATTGTTTTGAGAAGAATGAATTTGACAACTGAGAAAAGAATGAAAGCTAACAAGAAAAACTCTCTTGCATTGTCCTGCATTTGGAACATGATAATTTGTAGGGACAGAATGATGCTTATATGTGTTTATAAAGGACGGGACACATGAGGGAACTGTTGGAGCTGCACTTAATAATTTTAAATAAATAAGGATTCAAAATGAGGTTGAACAAGAATGATGAAACTATTTCCTACTTCTGAAATGAGATACAAAGTATCTCCAGGGCTGAGGGAGATATAGGCTTTCACAAGCTGTAACAAAGCAAAGTACTTCCTGTAGAGAAAGGAACTGAATTAATTGCTTTGGCTAAATAATTTTGTTTTCTGAAAGATTCCATCCAGAGAGTGAAAAGCCTGGCCACAGATGATAAGAGACCCTTGCCCATCTTTGTCTGACTTCATTCTAGACACTTGTAGACTTTCCTAATGTAAATAACAATGTGCTGAATTTTTTAGCTGTTTGCTGATTTTCATACTAATTGTCTTTAGACATTACATTTGTCTCTGGCGACCTTGCTAGAATCCAATTGCTGCCTGTAACTTACCTGTAGTCTTTCAAAAATTTTTGTCTGTGTTCATTTACATCATCTGTGAATAAAAAATTCTTCCTAGTCTATTATTATCCTTACCCTTTTGGGGTTAAGCTTTTCTTATTGTTTCACTGTATCAATCAGCAGTACACAGTAGACAGAAGACACGCAGTGGCATAATTCTCTAGTTCTGAGCTCAGTTTGCAAGCTATCACTGATTGACTCTTTAGTGTTGATTGAAGGACCACTGTTACCAGGTTTGACCAGGTTATGCTCTCCTATTCCTGTTAAGAGTTTAATTTTTCCAAAAATCACCACTGAATTCTGTCACATTCTTTTTTCTACTGCACTGAGATCATCGCAATAATTTTTTCTTTTAATCTGTCAGTGCACTGACTTAGATGGTTTTTGAACATTTGCTGCAGGTTCCATTACTGAAGTACACAGTGTGGGTCTGGAGTGATGTTTCGTGTGTGTGTGTGTGTGTGTGTGTGTGTGTGTGTGTGTGTACACATGCTTGTGCTGTAACTGATTCATTTGCTAGGTAATATCACTATGAAGTTTTTTAATTCTGACGGGTTTTGAGGGGATAGAATGGAAACTGTCTGGAACATTTGGCACACCCGTTAGTAGGTCTCCTTTTATTTCTAGGTGAGAACATGCTGTGTGGAGAACACATGACACGGAGCGTATTTCCTGGCCTTTTGTACAGTTGTATGTGGCTGGATGACTGCGTTCATGCCAAGGAGAGATGTGAAAACCAATGATATCCAAGGTAGCTGACCAGTTATGTGACCTACCCAGAGTAACTATGACCAAGAATTTAACATTTACAGAGACAAAGCTCTACTCTTCAGCAATGGAGGTGCCTTAGATTCAGATAGTATAGAACCAAGTCAAACCGCCAAAGAGAGGTTGAAAGAGAAAAATTAACGGCTCAGAGATGGGAGCTGGCCTTGATATTTCTGTCTTCTGCCTGTGTTCCTTCTTCTTCTTTTCTTTGCACTACAGAGAAGCTTCATTCACGGATCTGGAGACATGTCTGCCAACCTTCCACAATTCTCCTAAGCCTGGGGTAATGTCTATGCTTCTGGAACGGACTGAGCAGGCTGCTTCCTTTCCAAAAGACTTGGCACACATCCCGAAAACCCAAACTACAGCCCCAAACTCATTTGTTTATTGCCATATGCCAACCCCCCCCACCCGATAAACCCCACGTGCTCAGGTTTTAGTTTAGAAAACATGACTGTTTTCTGATGCTCTGCTGCTTTGGTGACGGTAGAGAGGGCTCTGTGTACCCGCTGTGGCATGTGTGCACAGCTTTGCCACCACCAGACTGGAGGCGAGGACTGGTCTTTAATTCCAGGGTGGATCAGTTCTGAAGGAACTGTCTGTATGTGAAACAGAAAGATATGTTTACAGATGAGACAGAGATAGGGAGGTCACCCCAGTGGGGAGACCGGGGAGAGTGCACAGGTGCAGCCCCATGGGATGGAGCACATCAGGCAGAGGCTGTCAGATGGAGCAGGGGAGGTGACCTCTTGCTCCCCTGCAGGCACAGGCTCCACAGATGCATCTCTAGAGCCTTTCCTTCCTCCCATGTTGAATTAGCCAATATATAATCACCTTTGCTTTCTGGGGAAGGTGACCAGGTTTCCTATTTTCTGTCTCCTGTAGACCAAGTCAGCTGTGAACACAGACCTGTGTCGCCATAGTGACTTCAGATGGAACGAGTAGAAGCATGAGACAGTGTCCTTCAGCCCCTAATCAGATCCCCTAGTGGAATCATGTGTGCATTTTCTTCTTCTTTTCTTATTCTTTCTTTCATAGAATCTGTGCTACAGCTCCTGCTTGTCAGAAGTTCCTTCCCTATGTAGTTACTAAGTACTTGGGACTTCAATGGACACATGAAAGAAAAAACTAGGTGCTTAGGGTATAGCTCAGGGGCAGAGAATGTTCGTAGCATGTACAAGCTCCTCCCAATGAAGGAAGGGATGGAGAGAGAGAGAAACAGAAAGAGAGAGAAGGAGAGAAGAAAGAAAGAAAGAAAGAAAGAAAGAAAGAAAGAAAGAAAGAAAGAAAGAAAGAAAGAAAGAAAGAAAGAAAGAAAGAGAGGGTATGGAACCGGAAGGATGGAAGGAAGGAAGGATGGATGCAAGGACGAGAGAAAAGACAAACATTCTCAAAGTTCTCTGTAATGGATCCATTCCCAAATGCCGTCCCATAGTTTTAGACTTTGTCCTGTTTCACTTTCAGCCATTCATTAAACACCTCAAGCTGAATCTGTGCCTGTCCAGGCATCAGACTAAGCTCCTGTTCCAGCCACATGGCCATCCATTCCAGCCACCACTATCATTCTGTCTCAGCTTGAAAATTTATAGCTTTAATATTTGAATCTCTGGAGAAGGAACCATAAAGCAAAATGTAAGGTATAAAAATATATATTTCCTGGTTCTGTACATTCAGACATATGCTTTTAATTGCAAGAGAGTCATTTGGTAAAGAATTTCCAAGCAGCATTACTACCACTGCAAATGGTGTGGAAAGGTGAAATTACTTCCTCAACCAGGAATAGAACCAATGGCCTGAGTATCTGGCCCGTCATCCTCTCTGACATTTCCTGCAGGGTAGTCTAATGTCCTGAGACTTGACAGAGCATTTCAAAAAGTTCACAACCACACAGCATTTTCATAGTGTGGGGGAAAAAATCACTGCCTCTTGTCTGAGGAGAAAGGAATTCAAAGTTCTTGAGAATTGTGATTTTTTTCAGAGTATGAGGCAAAGTGAATATTTGAATACATCAGACAGATGTAACACAAGACTGGTGGACCAAGATGAGAAAACCCTTGCTCAGTATCTTTTATAAGAGTAACAGTGCATTCAGGGGGCAAATTCAGCAGTGGGAGAAGCTTGATAAAGTTAGTCCCAATTAACAGATTGAAGGGAGATTTCATGGTGAAGCAACCTATTAGACTCTGGCAAGCTGAGTTTGCTCCTCAGCAGCTGCCTGCCCTGGAACACAAGGCTTTCGGATGGACGAGTTTGAATGCTGCCTGGACCCGGGGGTGATGGACGCACACACATTTATCTCCCCAAGGTGGGCCCGAGAAGCAGAACGCTACACCACATCCCACCCATCCATAGTGGCTGGAGGAAAGGGTGGGTGATTTTCACCAGGTTATGGTGCTGTGACAGCTACCTTACCAGTGCCACTCAGAGGTGTCCTTGGGGAAAGAGGAGGAAGACGTGAAATGTTGGTTTTACACCTCTGCTCTATTCCTGGCTCTGGGGAGCTCTCTAACTTTCATCTGATGAATACAACAAAATTTGATGTCATTTTCATCGGCTTCACTGAATTCCTGTGTGAACAGTTTCCTATGGGGGGATGTGCTGGCTCATCGATAGACCCTATAGTTAGTGTTTGACAACACAGAGATTTAATTCAATGTTTGTCCTCTAAGCCAGGACTCTTTCTCTTCACCATTCATCCATTTGCCCTGAAAAAGATTAGGAGACAAAATGGGAAAAACACTTACCCATGGCTGTTCTTTCAGTCTGTTCCAAAAAACAGTGTGCTAATAAATAGTCACCATTAACTCAGAAGGCCAAACAAACCCTCATTTCTAGTCTTGTATTTAGCAATTTGTTCTAAATGGCTTGATTTCTGGCTTTCCATTAGATTGTGGTCTCTGGATGATTCTACTTATTGATCTGTTTTTCGTATCCTGTTTACACCACTAGGAATCAACGCCATTTGTTTAATGACCCAATGAATGGAGATGTGAATGAAGGCGACACTGGACTCTCTCCTGAAGGTATGATCGCCATAGCCAAAGTAAAGGCAATGTAGTATAACACACACTGTTTGGGAAAGGTTGCTTTTGTAGTGGTGCAGAGATTAAGGAATCACTTCAAAAGAGGGACAATGTGAAGCAGAATTTTTAAAGCCAGAAAGAGGGCAGGAGTTTCAAAGATACAGTGAAGATATTACTTTAGATTGTGTCTCCCTTTGGGTCTATCTTAGAAGTGGAGAGAAAGAAAAACCAAGAATTATTACTATAGTTTACTTGTGTTTGGCTGTTACCATTTTATCTCATCTGATAGTTATCATGCATTTAATTGAAGGATATCAAGATATCTATCTTTGGTTGTAGAGGAAACTTAGTCTAAAAAGATAAAAGTAATCTCATCGTTCTGTGGTAAGTGAGGGATATAAAATGTGAATAAAGGTCTAAAGACTTCCTAACTAGATGAAAGCCACTTATGATTTTTTAGACTTGCTGCTATAACCTTTATAAGGCAGACAAAGGAAGAAGAAAGAAAAGCTGAATTCTGAAATGGAAAACATGACAGCGTACATCACTTGGAAGTGCATTGCTGATTCAGAGCCATACAGAGGTCCAGCTAACAAGCTAATTAAGTGCGGCTCGAGACAAGCTAACTCCACTCGGCAGAAGTGAGCACAATCTGTTTATTTTTCCATTTCCTTTCTGTGGCTAGAGATTCAGAAAATAAAGTCATTAAAGATCTTCCGGATGTTTCTCTTTATGACTGCCACGCAAGCATGTGGGGCCTGGAAGGAGAATGCTCTAATTAGCAGGATTTATTTATACTTGACGACAGTGATGTATGAATCAATTCAATCCTCCTCTGTATGCAGTGGTCTTGTGCTAGTGCAGAGGTGTATGTTTGTACCACAAATAAACCAATGCTCTTTCTAACCTAAGCAGGCTAAGCTGAGAGGATAGGAAATGCTCACTGTGAACAAAGCTGCGTGCTCGCTTCACAGCTGATCATATTTCTAGCTGAAGGTGGCCAGATTTTGCACACAGAGGAGGGGAAAAAGTAAACTAGAAATTAGCAAAGGAGAAAAGAAAATGATCAACCATTGGTCAGACACCAGACAGCCTCAGACACTGGTTTGGTAGCTTTTGTAATTGTGGATAGAAGGGAGCAATTATTTTTTTTCCCCTCACTTGAGCTGTTGATGATGAATTTGAAGATGAAGCATGCCAACTATTGTCAAGTTGACTTGAGGTCATAGGTCTCTTTAGTGTCCTTGGCCTGCATCTGATTGGGCAAAGGCTGGTCTTCATGCCCAAGACTGCAGTCAGACTATTCATACTCAGAGTGGCAGTTCCAGAGCTATGGCTCTAATTCTTTCTCAGTTGCAACTCCTATGCTTAGGCAAGAGAGATGTCCAACCCCTGGAACTGTACAGCTCACAGATGCCCAATTTGCATCTGAGCCACATACGACTTAGATAATGCAACAACATGTGGCCTAGCCGAAGACCCACAGGATGCAGCCTTTGATGGAGATGTTCCAACTGTGGCTAATGGAGGCCAGATGACATCAGGTCCAAAGCGACAAATGGGACACCCTGCAGTGCCATGTGCTGCTGCTGTGGGGTTGAGTTTAGTGGATGCCCAGAGGGAAGATTCTGGGCTCCATATGTCCAGATTCTAAGTGTGCGCTCTGCTGGGATGTTAATCTCCCCTAGAGAAATGTCGGAAATGCCCTCCTACTGCACTAGGTCACAGAAGGGCTATTTCTGCTGAGAAAATGCAGATTTTGACTGAGCAGGGAGAGAGAGCGCAGAGAAAGTTGTACATAGACATCGTCATTGCCCTGAGGACTTAAGGATAATGTAGGAAGTGATGTTTTCAACAATTTCATCAGCATTTATTGGTTTTTTTAAAGTCCTTCATAATGGCTTTTCTTACCAGAATAAGGTGGGATTTTAGTGTGCTTGGATTTGCATATCTCTATTGGTCATGAATATTTTTTTCACATATTTATTCGCTGGTTGTACTTTTTTCTGAGAACTATTTTTTGATTGAATATTTTATTTGGAGGGCTCTGTTTTTATTGATTATAAATCCTAGAGGCGTACATTATTGGTGGGAACATAAGCTAGTGCAACTGCTATGGGGAATCAGTATGGAGATGCCTTTAAAAATAAGAATAGAAATTCCATTTGACCCAGGTACACTTCTTCCAGGAATCTGCCAGAAAGAATTAGTCAACATATCACAGTGACCCATGTATAATCATCTATATAGCACCAAGTCACAGTAGCTGGACTATGGAAGGGGCTTATATGTTCATCAACACATGAATTATGAGTCAAGAAATCATTCATACATGTACAAACACACACACACCTACATGAATGCATGGATCTTGAGATCACAGTACTAAGTAGAAGAAATCAGATAACAAAGATTAAATATTGAAGGAGCAGAGCTCAGAGGGCCCTAGTAAAAGATATAAAACACCCAGTCGATGCAAACTCTGCCACCAAAACCTCCTGTCTCAGGCTCCTCTGCCTACACCAGGTGCTGAGACTTTTCCTGCAGAGTCCTATGACTGGTGTAACTGGGTGGGAGTGTGTGGAAAGGTGCAGCTCCTATCCATGCCTGGGTGTTCTCAGCTGGATTCCCAAGCTATTATGGAGAATAGAGGGTGAGATGTTTAACCACCACAGCCCTGATCCTTCCATGCAGAACTCACATGCACTTAACAGAAAAGAAACCTAACTATTGCCAGCATCAGCCCTACAGTGGGCAATCCTGACACAGCCAGAAACCCCACCTTCTGTGAATACTGTAGCATTATTCTTGAAAGCCAGAATTCCAGCTCTCCATGGCACATGGGGAAGTCTGAGTCCACTGCCCACAGAAGAGCTTAGACATCAGAGAGAGTAGACTCTTAATTTGAGAAAAGTGTGGCATCACACTTTTTTCCTCAAAAGAGGAAATGAAACTCTGGATTTAGATCCTAAAAGGCACTAAATCAGGGACAAGGAACACAAGAGAGATAAGACAGAGGAAGAAAAGACAGGGGCAGTGACAGATAAAAAGAGAGATGGAACAGAGAGAGGGGTAAAGATACAGAGGGAGAAAGGTGGAAATGGAGAAATGGTGGAAAGGAGAGAAGTGGGAACGGCTGTCTGCAGACTACAGCTCAGCAGCGCGGCATGTCTCCTTACTGTGGGTCAGAGAAAACCCTGAGCACGGAGGAGTCCTCCTGGGTTTAAGGAACAGAATCAAGGCAAATATTACACATGAAAAGGGCTTCACCCTGACGCTGGTGTCTGCAGCCAGGAGACAGACAATAAAACTCATTCTTTCCCCAGTTTGTGAAACTCCTGTGCTGCGACCCACGTCATGATCACCAGCATCTCAACAATAGTGTTCTGCACTTTCTCCACAAGTTTCCTCAGAGTCCCACTTCAAGCCCCCTGTGAACATCCTAGAAATGGACACTATGATCATCCTCCACCTGTGCCATCGGACCCTCAAGTAAAAGTACAAACAGCTGCTAACTGCTTCTTGTAGTGCTTTCTGTAAACAACCAGTGAGTGGATGAAAGGTTTGGCATTCAACACACTCTCTCCAACACAGAGAACAGCTGAGCAATGCTCCATGCTGCTTTTGCTACCTGAGGAAATAGCCCAGGAGCTGGAATGTATGTGGATTTAGCATGGCAATCATTTCTCCAATTGTATCAATGCTGGGTAACTGTTATGGAGGCCTCTGGTAGGCTCAACTAACTTCTCTCTGCAAGAAGACGAAAACAAGAAGATGACATCATTATGGTAGTCATGCTTTGATCTTCCCAAGAACCATGAAAATACTGAACTAATGAATGTTTGAAAAGTTTGGAAATTTTGGTCCGGCCTTGAATATACATAAAAATGGTTATGATTTCACTTCCCTGTAAGGTCATTTACAATTTTAATGTGACAACATATGTCTTTGGTACATGGTAGACACTCAAACTGTTGTGTTTCACTTCACCTTTTTAATCTTTATTTTTTATTAGTCATGTTTGTAGTACATAATAATTACATTCCTTGTGGGAGTTGCCACATGGATGTGTCACATCCTAATTATTTTTAAGCTCCTTTTCCCTGTTTCCCTCACTCTCCCTCAATCTCCTGGTTCTCTTTCCAGTTTTAGTTTTAGTTCTGGAGATTGAGCTAAGGACTTGTGGTGCTGATGAGCTAAATCCCTGGCCCTTTTCTTGCCGTTTGTAAAGAATCGATCTTCCCATTTCCTATGTTTTGGGGCCCTCATATAAGAGAAACCAGGCACTATTTAACCTTGTGTGCTTGGTTCTTTTACTTAACATTATGGCCTTAAGGTGCATGTATGTTAGTATTTCACTTCTCAACTTGTTTCTCTTCAAATGTATTCCTAGGATTAATAAAAATTGTAATTTTTTCCCCTAAGTCACTCTCCACTTTCCAGAAAACTTCCCGAACTTGTAAGAGGTTCCTCACTCCAAGCTTTTGTGGGCGTGAGGAAGATCAGCCTATGGTAACAGCAACAATGTCATCTGTCTGCTTGATTCCTGGGAGAGTGGGCTTCTGAGAGAGTGCGCCTCCAGTGACCCCAAAGGGAAACTGAGTGTTGATACAGAGCTGCTGAAGCCGATGGAGGAGCGGAGACTTTAGCGATCCACACCAGAGAAAGTTAAATCCCAGTGCAAAGGTGGAGGGATGGGGAGGAAGAAAAGGAAGCACAAATGGAGGAAGAGGAGGAGGAGATAGAGGAAGAAGAGAAGAAGAAGTGGAGGAGGAAGGAAGGAAAATTCATAAAAATATTTTCTATTTCACAATGTCAACTATATATACTAGAACTCATTTGCATCTTCATTTTCTCATACCAGAGAAAAGATCCAATATTGACACATCTGTGACCTATTTATTTCACTTATGAGGATGTCCTGAAGGTCCATCCATTTGGTATGAATGACTCAATATAGTTGATATTGTGAAATAAAAAATATTTAAAAGGAAAGAGGGTGCAGGGGTAAATAATGAGGGGGAAAAAGAATGTGATCATAATAAAATAAGGAAACAAAGCTTATGTATATAGGGAGAGGGGGTTGCAGGGTGAGTGGGGGAAGGGGAAAAACGAGAATCAACTTGTGTGATATTCTGGTACGAACCCTCAGTGTTGAATGTAATGATGATGTTTATTTATAATGTACCAATAAAGACTTGATTTTATTTTTAAATAAATAAATATCATCATGAGTTTTCAGTTCCTGCCTCTTATTTCCCTGGCATTACTGAGTTGCCTGATGCTAGTGACTTGGGGAGGAGTTGGCCGATGAGGAGTGAGGCCGTGACAGCTCCTTCAGCTGAATTAGACACCATCTAATGCTTCCCCATTTGTCATGGTCAGAGAGCCTAGGACAGACATGGCCTTGGCCCCCAGCTCCTGTACTTCCCGTCACTAGTCATGTATTGGTCAGGTCGCATTATCTGTCTAGTCATCTGCAGGTCAAGGGCATTAGTTTTCTTCTCTGAGAGTTTATGAATTATCCAGGATCAAGGAAGTGCCCTGCACTCACCTCTTACCTTTGAGCCTCAGGAATTGAACTCTTGGTTCTTTTTATTCACTGGAAATATCTTAGCCCTTAACAGAAGGTAAGGATTAATTTAATCCTCAGAAGTGGAAAAAGAGGGTCACCTTCAACTTAATCCTCTAACAGAACTTAACTCTCCAGAATCACATGTCACCCAAATGGACTTTGAAGGTAGCATTTCTTTTGCTTCTAAAATGGTCTTTTCAGGAATTTTTTGAATCCTCATTGTATATGTAGCTATTCAGGTAAGAAGTCTCAGAACTTACAGACACAAAGCCCCTAATACTTAATGTGAATTCTATCCCTCTGCTGCCATAGCTGACTAGTTAATGTATGACTGCTGTGTCCTCTTCGGATTGTTCATCATATCACTAGCAGGTGAAAGATTCAGATGGCGCTACATAGACCTGTACATGTCAGTCCTCAGCAGAAAGACTCAGAAAATGATTGACTGTATAACTGCTGCTCACAAAGTAATTTTAGTTTGATTGAGTTGAGTTCTATTGGATCAGGTAAAATTAAATTCATGGTCTTTGCTGATAAGGTCATTAATAACCTTGACCTCTGGGAAAGCCATACTTAGTTATAACTGACATGGACCTCACGTTGCAGGGCACTGAGCCTGAGAAGCTCTCCCTGATGACCGCAGTGAGTCCAGCCTCTGAAGTGATTTATCTTTGCCTCTCTCAATTTTCAGGGGTCAGAAAAAGTCAGGGAACAAAATGTGGCTTTGGATTTGAAAAGACTTGGGTTAAAATCCTCACTCTGCTGCAGGGAACCATACACACACTAGCAACTTGTGTGACATCTCTGGGTCTTTGTCTCTGAGTCTATCCAAATGGTGATAATAGCACTAGCTGACAGAGGTCCAGGGCAGCTTGAATAGGAAGACACACTTGACCTATACCGTGGTATTTTATTTCTCTATTTAGTTTTCTGATATCCTAGAAGCATGTGGAGTGGACACTCTAAGTAAGACAACAGAGCAAAGCTTTGGCTGATGGGACTGTGCTTAAGACTTTTTCTCTAGTCTGATCACACTGGCAGGAAGGAATATGATAGAAGTAAACATAGCTGTCTTTGGATGAAGATCTGCTACTGCTACAGCGTGCACTGCTGTGATGATGTATTAGGATACACCACATAGCCAGAGACTCCCTAGATTGGTCTCATTAGAAGAGTGAGTGAGTCTGAAAACATTAAGAGAAATTCATAGAACAGCACGGATGATCCCATTATTAAAATCTGCAATATTGAGCTTCCATGGGTCTAAACAGAAAGAACTGAACATGTCCGTTCTTTAAGAACCAGAAGACAATGGCATGAGTGAATGCAGAGGACTAACGTGGCACTGCTTTTGTTCTGCATAGGTGTCCACGTTTTGCCCTTCACTCCCCAGTCTTACCATCACCTGTCATCTTGCCAACCTGACTTTGTCCATGATAAGACAATAGATTGGACAATTCACACAGAAAACTGAAGGTGCATTTGAGATATGTTGCTAAATCATGCATCTTTTCTATACAAAAAATGAGAAGTTCTTCCAAACTGCACACTTTTATGTTACAAAGATGCATGAGTAACAGTTGTTAAACCATTGTTCTCAAAGTTCCCACAGAAATACTCATCACGGACACTAGTCTTTGTTCTCATGGACCTCAGAAAAGGGTTTTTAATGAACACTGTATACAAAACTTTTCAACACTCACAAACTGTATCCCCCAAAATGTGTTTCTACACCCAGAGTTGGTGGAAGCAGGTCCAACACGGTCTACAAAACACTAAGGTTATTCACCTCACCGAAGGTTCTGAGGCTGATGAAAAGCTGCCAGAGAGGAAAGGACATCTGCAGAGCTGTGTTCTGTTCCACTGAAGAGTGGCTGCAATGTCACACCTGGAGACAGCACACCTGAGAGAGCGACACCTTCCCGCCTCACCCTTTGTCTAGAAACAGAAAGTACTACTGCACTGCTTTATGAAGTTTGCTGATTTCCATGATTCAACACTACAAAGAAATCTTCAGCCATTAAAAATAACTATATAAATGAATATTCATTGACAGTAAAATGTATTTGCCAGTGATTAGTGGAAAAGTATGGCACATGTAATGAATGTAATTATTGTATATTGTAAATGTATACTAATAAAAACAAGCAAATTTTCATGCATAGTGACTACATTAAAAAAGACAATTTTAAGATTAACTGTGTTTGTTGTGGATATGAATGCTAGCTTTTCAAGTTTCTTAACTTTTTACTAACATCTTCCGTGTATGTGTTGTACTCACATTGTTCACTAAAGAAAAAAAAGATAAGTCATTTTCAGTACTGAGCATGAGCTCTCTGAATATAATTCCAAGTTGCAAGTCGTGTGTATGTGTGTGTGTGTGTGTGTGTGTGTGTGTGTGTGTGTGTGTGAGAGACGGTGTTACTTTATAGTTCAGGCTGGCCTTGAGCTCAGCCTCAAACACACAGCAATCCTCCTGCCTCTGCCTCTGCCTCCGAGTGCTGGGATTACAGGCATGAGCCACCATGCCTGGCACTGTGGAATGTGGTTCTGATTGCTGGTGGGTGTGAGTCACCATTCCAGGCACTGTTGTATGTGGTTACCAGAGATCGAACCCAGGCCCTTGCACTTGCAAGACAGGTGCAGGAACCACTAAGCTAAATCTCCTGCCCTGGAAGTCTTTATTAGAATCAGGAAGTAGCCAACATGAGATCAGAACTCCAATCCAAAATCTACAATGGTAGAAAATGGTATGTAGCAAGAAGGACAAGAGAAGTTTCTATATTATCAACTCATGACTCTATTGTCATTTTTATTTTATTCTGGGCATGTTATCAATGGTAAAGATGTCTGTAGAGATAAAAGGACTTCAAGGAGATTGGAGTAAAACCATATTTTATCCAACCTATTGACATCATAGATTCTAATGAAAACATATTTTAAATGCATATGAATTATGCACTTAGTTAATTCACAGTGAAAGAAGTTAAATTGGCTAGCAAGATGACATGTTGAGTTTATAAACAGGAAATGCCAGGTCCATGAGAAGAATCACAGTGTGTATTAGAATTTTCAACTTCTTAGAAGCAAGTGTCTAATGGAGATATTATTATTTGACATGTTAGTGATACACAGTACAATGAGCCCCTTGGATCTAAAGAACTTCCTTGAGTTTTGGATTTTAAAACTTCAGGGTAGAGGTGTTTCTTCCAGACTTGCCCTGAATTCACTTTGTTGGAATTGCCTCTCAGGCTCTCTGTATCATTGTTCTGGAAAGAGCCCTCTGGGTAGAGTTTCATCAACAAAAAGGATTTCCTGAAAGGAGATGACTTAAAGCTCTTGTCTTTGATAAGAAGCCACTGCTAGAATTACAGGCCACTAGCTTCCTAGTGGCACAATGGTTCGATGGGTTTGAATTTCAGAGAAACTTGAATTTGAATCTTTTGAAGTTTTAGTTTATTTATTCATACATGTGTTCATTTGTGTCAATCAGCATTCATTGTAATTTCACAGGCCTTTATGTTCAGATCTATAGACACAAATATGACTAAAATATATTATACATGTTGAAAACTACACTTAGCCCCCGCCCCAATGTAAAACTGGTTGGGGACAGAAGGGCAAGAGAGGCAATAGGGAAAGAAAAATTGTGCATGTGCACATCTGCCAAAATAAAACCCATTCAGCCATGCAACCAAGGTGTGCTGAGAAACATGAGGGGAAGATTTAAATTTACAAAAGAATTAAATCACAAAAATGAGATGATAAAGTTATTACTATGCTGGGCCACTAGAGACAGTCTCATATTCATATACAGAAAATACTTACAAGACTTGTTGGTGTATGATACTTGTATGAGCTAAGGTGGTGGACAGAATACTAAGCTAATTCTAGGAAGTTGTTTGCAGTGCTTCATGCTGTCAGGAATCTTTGCCCCCATGAGGGTGTGAACAGTGTGAGGCAGGACATGAATACTTGTGAGATGGAAAGTCAGATACAGTCCACCCACAAAGACCTAGAAAGAAAAGACAAAACATAAATGTGAAGACTCTTTTACATCCAAAGCTAAGCCACTAGAAAGCAAAGAAAGTCCGCTAAGGCCAGTAAGAGGCAGACCAAGTGCATGAAGGGAACTGAACCCTGAAGTTGCCACCTTCTTTCAAGTTGCTTCCAACTTTAGAAGGTCTGGAACTCAGGGTGATGGACACACACATACACTAAGACAGGAAACAGATTGAGAGGATTTACCGGAAGAAACTGAGACTGAGAGCTGAGAAACCGGAAGCAGAAAAATGCGCATGTTCCAGGACCGGGTCGAGAAGTGTCTGCCCATTGGCTGTGGTGGAAATGGGAATAAAAAACACATCCCTGTGAATGTAGGCCTGAAAACTGGACCCATATTTGAAACTCACAATCTGCAAAAAAAGAAAAAAATAAAGTACTGAAAAAATTAATAAAGCTCAGAACTTTAAATACCACTGAGCTAGTATTCTACTTGTCTGACAAGTAGACGAAAATTTCTAGACACTTTTGATCCATTGTCCCTAAAGAATGCCCAAACTAAAGTATTAAAAACATGATTTAAAATTTCATAAAACTTAAAGAAATCAGCAGTAAAAACCACCAGCAACAACAAGTAGTAGGAATGTCCATATATGTAAGAATAATGTGTCCAGAAATTTCAAACACGTGAAAAAGAAAGAGAAAAAAATGCTCAAAATTTGGAGAACATTAAAGGTGTACTGATCCAATTTTAGTAAAATTAATAGACTGAGATTGATTAAAAACATATCAACCTATAGAGACCAGAAAATCATCAGATAACTAAGTTTGATAGTACATGGTAAGGAAAATATTTCCCACATCATGCAAATATTAATAACAAGAAATCTGCCTGTGGTTCACAAAATATGATAACAGGTTAAGTGAAAAATAAGAATATTACAACATATTTCACAATATATAAAGCAAACTTTGAGAAACAATAAAGAAATTTATTTTTTCTTAGTTCCAAGGATCGAACCAGGACCTTATGTACAACAACAACAACAAATTTATAAAGTAATCTTGACCCAGGGATATCAGAAATCAAAAGACAAACAGAAAATAAGAATAAACGGATTTAAGGAAAAAAACTATTTGCCAATTTGAACTCATGAACATAAAGTCCTAATAAAAGGACCCCAAGAAATACATAATTTTCAAGTAAATGTGAATGTTTTCTATCAAATCATTCTTTCGCGAGCTAAAATAACTCTCAGTAAGTTTAAAATAGTAGCATCATATTTACCAGCATATTTCATTTAGGATTTGATAATATGAAATATACATTTAAGAAAATATAGAGGTAGAACGCGTTATGAAATTATTCAAGTGTTTGAAGTGAAATTACGATGAAATATGGCTCGGCATATTCATCTCGTGACTCAGCACAGAGCGAGCCACAGGTCCCCAGGAAGGGTCACCTGACACGTGACATCACAGCTCAGTGAGACAGGGACTATTCAACAGATGAGAGTTGGAAGTAGGTTTATACACATTTTAATGGACAAGGAAAAATTAGGTACCTCCCAAACACCAAGAATCGCACTCATGCGGAATCAAGGCTTAACTGCGAGTGGTAGAAGCTGTGCAGTCAGTCAAAGGCAGTGTGACACGATGTAGAGCTTTTTCTAAAAGGAGATGAAAGTGTTGTCTTTTTTTTTTTTGAGTAAAGATTGAATAGGGCTTCCTAGCAGGAAGAGGGAGGGAGACAAAAGGAAGGAGATGAATTTTATCAAATGAAGAGCCGTGCACATGGTGACACGCACACGCACGCACGCACACACACACACACACACACACCCCTAAATGGTCAAAACCAACTGGAGAAGACACTCAGAAACTTCCAAGTCACCGGGTGGGCCTCCGCCTCGTGCAGAGGCTGAAGACAGGATCAGGATCCACGCTCAGACGCCACTTGCTGAGTTACTACCATGCGAGAGGGAAGGGACAGAGGCTAGGGTTCATTCTCTCCCCCTGACTTATCTGAAACTGGACTGTCCGCCTCCCTAGCGAAGAAACGGCCCGCGGGGGGTGCATCCCTGACCCAGGGGCGCTCTGCGAAGTCCTCCGTACCCGTGCGGGGTAGCAATGGGACCCAAAGGACACGGTGGCTATACACTCTCCTCTCTAACAGCAGCTTAGAGGGCAGAGTGAGGGCAAAGATGAGAGGGCTGATGCCGGCAGGTTTGACCCCAAAACTCACACACTCCAGCCTGATGATCGTGATCTTTTTAAGCCTTTATTGCTCTGTCTCGATGTCAGTGTCTGTTAAACTCGGTTCACACGCGGCACGTGAGAGTCCAGTGCTGAGCAGGTCCTTGGGATCGCCCAGGACAGCACCTGGTGTGAACCGGTCCTCAGAACCGTTCATCTCCTCCAGCTTCATCAAGCTGCGAACCTTCAGGAGCCCAGGGGCTCAGCAAGCACCCCTGCGAAGAGCGGGCAAGAGCGAGCAGTCGCTGTTTGCTTTTGAGACTCCCTCCTGTCAGCCTGGGCCCAAAGGCGCTGCGGCGCTGTGCTGGAATGTCTGCTGGTGGAAACATTTCCTGCTGCTCTGCCTGGGTGGGTCAAACCCTGACCACGCTGAAACACGGACCTTCATAAGCACCTCCAAGGTCTGAATGGAATATTTTCTCTGGCTCTGGACTCCAGCCCTGGATTAACAGCGGAGACATTAGCAAAACACTGACCACAGCTTTTTATTTTCTCTGCTGTGGAATGTGGCTTAATCCTCTGGGTTGACAGTGGCTTATTGCTTACTGTTCCTTACATAACCAGCGCTTCTCAAGGCACAGCCTCGATATTCATAGGAGAGATTCTGTTTACGTCCTTGGAGTCCCAGCCACCTATCAAGAGGCGCCCTCAAAATAGTAAAGAGGCCAAGGTGCCCCACTTGGACGTGGGCAGAAACATATTTGCACTCCAGGAAAAAGAGACAAGGTAGTATTTGACATCCCGGTCTTGTGCAGCCGCATGCAGCAACACACATGTACACAGTACACACACACAATGCGTGAGTGCACAACGTGAGAGTGGGAAGCTGAGAAAGATGCCACAGCATCAGTGCCTTCTTCCAAACCTTTATCTCGCTTTTTGCTGAGCCGACATGTTGGTTGCCATAGCAACCTCAAGTGGCCTGGATAACATGTGAAGTTAATTTCAGAGAGATCTGCAGAGCCCGGCAGAGCATTTTCAATGAAACTCCCTTCTTTTCTCCCAGGACCTGCAGTCCCCGGACTCTGGGATGTGCTAATGCATATGAATTCAGTGCCAAAGATACATTTTAGCTAGGAAGAAAGAAATGTCCTTCTTTAGTTTTGAGACTCCAGAACTAGCCACCAGAGAGACAGGCTTTACAAAATTCATCCTCTCTGTGCTTTGAGGGTGAGATGCAATATCCTAAACAGATCATTGCTTCCCCTAAAACACACATCAGAGAATGGGGTAGTGACACATGTCCATAATTCCAGCACTCAGGAGGCCGAGGCAGGAGGAGCACAGCATGTTCAAGGCCAGTCTAGACCACATGGTGAGACTCTATCTCAAAACAATACAAATACACAACAAACAGGGCTAGAACTGCTTTTGCAGCCCACTGTTAAAGTGAAGGGTAAGGAACTGGACGTGGTGACGCTGTCCAAGATGATACGGGTACAAGCAGCAAAACTTGACAAGACTTATATAGCCACTGAAACAGGCAGACTCTGCGGAGCCGTGAAGTTATACACCAGTGAAATAGAGCCACAGCCACCATGGAACTTTTTTTTTCCTTGTTTTTTTGAGATACAGTCTTGCTTTGTAGTTCAGGCTGATCCTGAGCTCACTATGTAGTCCAGGCAAGCCTTGAACTCACAGCAATCCTCCTGACTCTGCCTCTTAAATTCTGGAATTACAGGTGTGAGCCAACATTGCCCAGCACTGTGGTATGTGGTTCTGATGTTCGTGAGTGTGAGTCTCCACACCTGGCATTGGTTTTTTTTTTTTTTTTTTTTTTTTGAGACAGGGTCTCGCTTTGTGGTTCAGGCTGGCCCTGAGCTCAGCCTCCAACTCACATCAGCAATCCTCCTGCCTCTGCCTCCCGAGTGCTGGGATTACAGGCATTAGCCACCACGCCCGGCACTGTGGTATGTGCTACTGGTTGCTGCTGGGTGTGGGTCTCCACACTCAGTTTATTATGTGGTTACCAGGGATCGAACCCAGGTCCTTGCGCTTGCAAGACAGGTGCCATAATCATTGAGCTAAATCCCCGGCCCACGCCTGGCATTGTTGTATGTGGAACCAAACCTGGGATCTTGTGCTTGCAAGGCACCAGAACCACTGAGCTAAATCTCTGGTCTGGAACTTCTCGGTATCAAACACTGGCTCCCAATTATTAATCGATGCTCTTCAGTGGACAGGTGGTGATCATGAGAGGGGCAGATGGGGAACAGTGGCTGAGTTGGTCCTCACACAAAGGGGGTGTTAGACAACGTAGAGTGATGAGGAGGGAGCCACCGCTCAGGTGCAGGGAGAGCCAAGTGCCAGCTCTTCCATGGGGGTTGAGAAAGATGGAGAAGCTGACGGAGTGAGTGACTGAGGCAGCATCTGAAGGAAAGCAGAGCTGGGGAGATGGGTCAGGACCAACCTGCAAAGGGCATTTGCTCAGAGGATCTCCTCTTTCCTGTGCTCGGGGATGAAAAATAGTGGGAAAATGGGATCAGGGTTCAGAGGATTCCTGGGGTGCCCGGGAACATGAGCAAGACCAGCTCAGGGCAAGCCCTCAGAAGGCCACTAAATAGCCATCAGAGGCAGGGAACACTCAGAACCAAGTCCATGGGAATCTGGAAGGAGCCACAGGTATATGGCAGCATGAAGTACAACAGCACCTTGGAAACAGCCCATATGCTGAACAGATGAATGGGTAAAGAAAATGTGGTATTTATGTACAATGGAGCACTACTCTGCCCTAAAGAAAGATAAAGTTGAGGCATTTTTAGGGGAAATAAATAAGACAGATTAAATATTACCTTTCTTATGAGATAAAACCAAAATATAAATAAAGAGAAAAGCAAAAGATAGATATGAGGAACTAGGAAGAACTTTCTCAGCTGGTAAGGGGAATAAGAGATGAGTAGAAGATAGAGGGAAGGAAAGGAAGTAGGATATAAAGAAAGAGTTGGAGGAAAAATGGAAATAGAGCTTTGGCAAATTGGGAGGGAAAGAAGGGTTGGAGGAAGGGGAGGAAAAGGGGACAAAAAATGAACTAAGGTGTGTTATGAACATGTCAAATCCTCCATGAGGGGTATGGTCATCGTGCACTGAAAGCGTGTGCCAGCTCCACAGGGTCGCCAACTGCAGCATGGCTGTGAACCGGACAAGGCCACCGGGACCTGGAAAGACAATCCTTGGTGTCCCTAAAGTTAACACAGTCCTTTGATGTGTTCTCACGTTCACACTGAGCAAGGGAAAGTCTACAGTTGAACTAAAACATATTTATGGCACATTAAAAGAATACACTATAAGACTGTTCAAGAAATTTTCCAGAGTGATGGAGGAGAACTGGGCTTATCAGGTAGTAGAATGTCATAAAACTCCTAAAATAAAGATTGTATGAGGAATCATTCGTGAGACAGAAAACACTGAAAATATTTCAAAGTCTTTGGAAACAGTTAAGACATGGTGAAATATTTGGTGTATTCCTAAGTAATGGCAAAGCATCTGGTTATAAGTCTGAAAAAATAAAGTAAAATCCCAAAATCATGAGCAAGAGAAGTATTCGCATAATAAAAGTAAGTTGGAAGGGTGTGTGTATTATTATATGGGCAGATGAAAAAAGGGTCTCAGCAGTTTATTCCAAAGATAGACCCTCAAAGAAAACATGAAGAAAGTAGGTCAAAATAAAAATGGGAAATCCATCAAAATGCCATGGAAAAATTTTAAACACAATGAACTGGATTCGAATTTGCAGTGTGTATGTCAACAAACTTAATATCAATGTATTTAAGAAGTCCAGTAAATGCTAGCAAGACAGCAAAACAGGAACATGAACCAATACTGTGACTAGGAACAGCATACATTTATGATGTATCCTCTGTCAGTGTGTGTGTGGGTTTGTGTGTGTGCTGATGATGTTTCATATATACGAGAAAACTTTCAATCTCACTAGAAATATTTGCAAAGATAAAAATATATTGGCAGGAATGTTGGTGGGTATAGGCTTCCCAGGCAACAGTTTAATATCACGTACTTTGGACCATAAATTCCATTTCCCAGCTTCCTTCTTATAATAGTGCAAAAATATGCTCACTGCTACGTTATTTATAAGTGTAAAACCTGGAAAGAATCTAAACTGTCCAATAATTGCAATTGTTTACTTAAATTGTGCTAATCATATGCAATGGGAATATACATCCACTAAAAACAAATGCATACAGACACATTCTCTGATTCAGTATAGGCAATATCTTTCAAAACACCATAGTCAGCTTTTTAAATTCAGAGTTTTATCCATTTTCCTTACAGCTCTAGAATCTAGTGCAAAGTAGACCCTTAGAAGATAAATATTGAGAGAACAATTAGCTGCAAGTGGCAGAATTCCACAAGTTTACATGACAAAGGGGTTTTGCAGATGTAATAAGTCAACCAGTCAATTGAGCTTAAGGGAGAGGGAGGTCACCCAAGTGAGCCTAATTAGTGACAAGGGTCCTAAAAGAGATTTCTCCAGGTAGGAATAGAAGAGACAGCTGGGGAAACTGGATGCCTGTTGGAGATTCCTTTGATGTCACGATTAAGCTTTAGTTTGTCTACTTAATTGACTTGGCATCTGCCTCAGGGTCAGCAAACTCACACCTGAGTGTGTGTTGGCGGGTCTGGAAGGTGACTTTGGGTCCACATATGCACCCTCTCCTTCCTCTCTGGTCCATTCCCCTGCTCTGCTTCCTGCCCACCATGAACCGAGCAGCTCTGCTCCCCCAGGCCCTCCCGACATGATGCTCCTGCCTGGGACCCAGCTGTCCCTGGGCGGCATCCCCTGAACCATGAGCCGCTTGTTCTCCTTTAAACTGGGAGTGTTGGGTTCCATACGTCAGTAATGGGAGCTTGAAAAGTCATCCCGACCAGCAAGAATAAAAATCCTCAGTCCCAGGACAAACTGAATCCTGGCTTCGCCCTGAATGAGCCCGGAAGTGAGTTTTTCCCAGGACCTCCAATTGAGAACCCAGCTGGGCACAAATATCGGTGCTGGATCTTGGGGATCCTGGGGAGAAAGCCTAGTCTTCTACGTTGGTGAGATGAATGAGGGTTTTTTTTAAAATTTCACACTAAGTTGAATAACAAGGAAACTAGCAAATTGTTAAAATAATAAGTAACTGAAGGGTACCTTGAGTGTAATTCTTTTTTAGTTTAGATATTCATGTACTTAGGAGTTTACAGAAGAAACCTAAAGTAATGATGTTAACTGTGGGCTTTCATTGGCAAATTGAGTTTAACTGAACAGACTCTAACCACTGCACACCTGAATATGATAACCTATTATTCTTATTGTCTGACTCACGTGGGAATAAGCTGCTTTTCTTTTTTTTTTTTTTTTTTTTTTTGAGACAGGGTCTCACTTTGTGGTTCAGGCTGGCCCTGAGCTCAGCCTCAAACTCACATCACAACAATCCTCCTGCCTCTGCCTCCCAAGTGCCGGGATTACAGGCGTGAGCCACCACGCCCGGCACTGTGGTATGTGGTACTGGTTGCTTCTGGGCGTGAGTCTCCACATCCAGTATTGCATGTGGTTACTGGGGAATCAAACCAGGGCCCTTGCGCTTGCAAGACAGGCGCCGAAACCACTGAGCTAACTCCGCGGCCCTAAGCTGCCTTTCTTTAAAATGATTTCAATGGCCACCTGGTGATTGGAATTAATTTTTCCCTGCTTCTTGTTCACACAGAAATATAGTTCTGGCTTTGAGAGAATTTTAAAAATGCTTGATTCCAAACCTAATTTCATTTTCATCTCAGCCCTCTGGGCAGCACGCTCACAAGTTCAAGCCCAAGCGAGACAGATCAGCGACCTAGTGAGGGCCTATTCCAAAGCTGAAAGGGGTGGCGATGTAGCTCACAACAAACACACACCCTGGGTTCAACCCCCGACACCACCTACCAGAAAGGAGGAAAACCTGACTCCACTACTGTCAAAGTATTTAAACTTAGATAATTTAAGTAAACGGACATAGGTTTAGTTGCCTCCAATGTGAAATGTGCATAAGAATCTGCCACTGCCGGGGTCACCGAGACAATGCCAGGGAACTGGAAATGGAGAGAAAGCAGGTCAGTATCACTAAACACATTGCACAGCTCACGGAAGGTGTTGTGTTGGATGGTAGATCTTTATTTCTCAAAGTTGAGCTGCTATGATCCTTTTCAGCTTGGTTTCGTCTATGGCCCTTCTGGGAGCATGTCTTGGAATTCACCGATGCCTCCTGTGCTGCTTAACATAAAATTCAACTCACGTAGGGATAAATAAAAGAAGAAATTCACAGAATATCAAAGGTTTGGCTCCGGACACAGCACAGGCTGCAGTTGCGGGGTGCTACCGCCAGGTGTCAGTCTAAATAGCAGAGCAAAACACGTCAGGACCATTCGGGCGGTCTCCTAGGGGCACGGCGACCACGCACAAGAGCTCTCCTGCCCAGGCAGAAAACGCATGGCCCCTGGTCTGCACGCCCCCTGTCTCCCCTGGACAGGACAACGCCTCAACACCCGACTTCGGGAGAATCTACTTCCTCCTCGGGCTGTCTGGCCATAAATCCGCAGCGCTCAGCCTGGCTAGAGAGACGACGGGGATGAAAACGCCGAGTCCACTGGGATTTCTTCACTTATCCTCTGGAATAAACCCGGTACCTAGAGAAAGACTGCAGATCTCTGGACACAGACACGAGGCCGGAGTGAGCTCAGAGCGAGTTGCCAAGGAAGCGATTTCTGTGCAGGCCCGCATGGACCAGGGCGGGCGGCCACAGACTCCCTAGCGCGTCTCGGTGATTTCCCCTCTAAACACACTCTGCTGGGTCCCAGCCGTGACCCTCCCCGGACTAAAAAAAGCTCTGGATGCGATTGTCTCTCCGGCTTCCTGTGGTCTCCATAAAACCTCCAAGCACAGTATTCTGGGCTCATAAAAATGTCCGCAGCCAGTTTCTCATTTACATGAATGACATTGCCTAATGCTCACAGGGACGCGGGCATATTTTCTCTGGGGAAAGTGTCGGGAGACTGGCTTTCCCCTTCCCCAAAATAGCTTGTGCAAAGCCCAGCCCAGGACTGGAACGCGGCCCCTTCCCTTCCCATGAGGAGCGACATGGTGCATCCGCCGGGACAAGGAAGCCGGCTGCCTCTCCCCGAGCGGACCCCTGGCTGTAGAAAACGCCCCCACTGCTCGCTCCTGAACTGTGCTGTCCCCTGAGCCCCCCTGGATGGGACAAGGCAGTAAATAATCCAGAAAGTTGTCTCGCTAACATATATTTTGTGCAAAAGAGGTTTTAGTAGCTGTATTTCCTAGATAAGGAAATCTTATTTTAGAAAGAAGCACGTTACTTTTTTAATGAATCGGGACCCATTTTACTGGGCCAAGTCCTTCAAAGGAGCTGACAGGAAACTAGTCGTGAGTGTAAACAGCTCTGGGGGGAGGCCATCCCGACACAGGGCCATGGTGAGACTGTGTGGGCTCACAGCGGGGAGCAGGGGTGCAGCGAGGTCACCCGAGGATTCAGGAGAGAAAGGCTGTTGGAAGTGCTTGGAAGCGGCTGCCAGAAACAAAGGCCTTCTTCACCCTAGCCTGCAGAGCGCTGCTGTGAGGGGGACCCCATAAGAAGCGTCCTCCTCCTCCAGCACCTACACCGGGGCGCCCCTATATAGTGGGGTCCCCTCTAGCCCAGGGGAAGCACCCTGAAGCACAGGCAGGGTCTTCCTGAAGGCTGGAGTACCAGTTATCAGGGTAAGTAATGATAGAACAATACAACCAGTACCCAGTACCCCGAGAAGGAGGGGGGGAGGGGAAGAGAGCGACAGGAAGGAAAGAGAAGCGTGGGGAAGAAGGAGAGGAAAGGAGGGCGAAGAGATGAAAGAGAGAGAGAAAAAGAAAGAGAGAAAGAGGGAGAGAGAGAGGAGGGAAGAAAAGAAAGCAGACCCAAGTGTTCCAAGGGGTGTTACAGGTCCCCCAGGCTGTCACCCGCTCACTGAGCATCTTTTGGTCAGTTGACCTTCCTCTGTCCTCCTCTGTTAAGTGACAGTTTGCAGGTTCATTTAGTGTCCAGTCTGGTTTCGGTTCCAGCAGTGATTTTTTCTGACGATTTTGCATGGCGCTTGCACATTACAAGGTAGGTACACATCCGTCACGTACCCTGAAGACCTCAGTTCAAATCCTGGCTCCTCCCTGTCTGGGTTTCAGCTTCCAACCCCTACAAATTAGGAAAACAATGCACCCGTGTTTTACATGACCATTATTGGAGAGCCGGAAACGGTTGTCCAGGGCTCCACTGCGGTCCGAGCCACTGCTGTCCCTGGCGCCCCCTCTTGGACTGTTTGTCTTCCTGGGCTCCTCAAAATGATTTGCATCCCCTGAGTGGGAAGAGGTACCTGTGAAAAGGTCTAACCTGAGGGCAGGAAGGTGAGGACATCACGATCGTTTTGGAGGCTGGGCTTTTTTCTGTGCTGTCCTCCGCCTGCTCCGAACTGCACAGCATCTGGACGCCTCCATCCCGCGCACAGCTGGGCCGACGTCTCCTCCACGCCTCGCATCTGCTTGTTTGTTTTTCTTGGTGTGCATTTGCAGTCTGCTATTTTGTATAAGCAAAATTATCCTTTCATGCCTTCCCCGTTTCGACGATTTCTTCGGAATATTGTAAACGGCAGCATCTGTCGTGTCTGTCTCCTAATTATGTTTCCTGCCTGCTAATTGGAAGGGGACGCGGGCGTGCGGAGCGAGCTGCAAGCCAGAGCCCCTCGTGCTGCTCACCTCCTGGAGGCCGCTCTGGTGTTTCCGGGTCCTCAGGAAATTCTTCACCCAGATGAGTCAGGGAGACTCAGAGAGGGGACTCCATAAGTCCATCTCCAGCCTCCTGGTGTCCCAGATGTTCCAACTGTTACTTCCTCTTAGTGTTCTTTGGCAGTGAAATTAGAGGGAGATGGGAGATGTGGATCAAAGTCTTGCATTAGAGGCGCAAGATAGATACTAACTATGGACCGGGGCTAAGGAAACATTGTGAAACTTCTTTAGCCTTGAGTTCCAGACTAGTGACATTAGCAGCTAGACTAGGTGCTTTGTGAAATATTTTTGAAAAACAAAACACTGGAGCTTCGTGTGGTGCTGCATGCTTCAAACCCCATGGCTCCAGGAGGCTGAGGCAGGAGGATCACAAGGCTGAGCCCAGCCTGGGTAGCTACTCAGCAAGATCCTTTTCAAAATAAAAAAACAAGACCTAGGGGTACTGTGCAATATGAAGGCCTTCGATTGAGCCCCAGTATTGCAGTAATAAAGAAAGTAAGAAGAAAAGGATCTTTGGCAAAAGAGCAGGGGCGTAGTGATGGAGGGAGAGTGGAAGGAGGAAGCAGGAGGGAAATAAAGAGAGTTAAGGTGTGTTGTATGTGGGCACCAACTGTCCAGGAGGAGTGGGCCACGACGGATCACAAGCGTGGACTAATACAACTTAAAAGAACGAAAGAAAAGGAGAAAGGAAGGGCCCTCCACTTGTCATTGGGTGAATGAAGTAGGCCGAGTTGGGGAAGCAGAGCCTGGGCTTGGCCTCATCCCACCTCCGGGCGCAGGACTGGGGATGGGCAACAACACGCTCTGTACCGCGTGTGGGGTGACCTGTTCTGAGACCCTGCAGCTATTGTTTGAAAGGGGTTCCGGGGTTTACCCCCCTCTGATCTGTGTCCCAACTGTGCCCCGAGCTGTGATAGTGTGGGACCAGCTAGAGAAGATAAGCAAAGAGACGCCAGTGTCCAGCGCTGGGGAAACCAAGCTCACTGCCAGTGTGGGGCAGGGTTTGGCCACCACCCACACAAACTCAGTAGAGTTTAACCTTCATCTGTTTCTCACTGGCTCAGAAGAAAGATCAAATGCCCAACACGAGTCAGGCCATGTGTAATCCAGACCCTCCATACCACAGCATCTCCTCCTCCTTACACCATGCTCCTTGTGCTCTGTCGCCGGCTGTGGCTCCAGCCAGGTGGCTTCCTGTCATCTTCAGAGGCTTCTTACCCTGTGTCGCCTTCTCCAGGAAAACTTTCTGGATTCTGCGCGCCAGGCCACCCCCAAGACTGGAAGTCCCCAGCGCATTGCAGCCAACTTTGCATCCCTATCATCGGTGATTCTGCCCTGGATCTTAGGGGCAGATCTGGACTTCTTTGCCCCACTGGCCAGTGCCAGGTCCTGGGAAGAACCCTCCCGGGCACGGCGTCCCTGGGACATAACAAACGCTCTGAGAATACAGCTCCCTAGATGGGGAAGAGGAGGGTCCTGCTCTTCTCTCAGGGCCCAGAAAGTCTGACACTATGATCACGCTCAAGTGTTTCACGACGACTTTGAATCCTGAAGAGCCTATTTCTACTCCATTTTTGCAGCGATGTTTGGGGGATTGCTGTGCTGGAGATCAAACCCAGGAGCTTTGAACTGAGTTTCCTTTTTCATTTCTTTTTTGGGATAGGATGGTCTTGCTAAGTCACTGAGCCATTCAGGCTATGCTCAGACTTGAGATCTTCCTGCCTCAGCCTCCCATAGTGCCAGAATTACAGGCATGCGCCCTCACACCCAACTTCAGCATCAGGTCATTAGTATTTATTCTACCTCAAGACTCACCGTGCAAGGGGCTCTCTCACCATCTTCTTTACTGTGATGTTCGCTGGTGTTGTAGGATGTGTTCATGGTCAGTCAAACTCCTGGTCTTGCTTCTGCCCATTGAGTCTGACTTTCTTCTTCGGTGTTGGCAGAGTGCGGATGCAGTCCGCCACACTCCAATCTCCACCACGTTAGCCCTTAAAAAACAAACAAACAACAACACCAAAACAAGCCCCTTAACCCCCGCTCCTCCTTGATCTCCCCCCAGAACCTTTTCTCCTTTGTTCCCCCTGACTTAAGCTCCTTGGTCAAATCTGATCCCCAGCACTTGCTTTTTACCACCTTTGATTTTCCTCTTGGTTGCCGTCCTCAATCCAAGAAACAAATTCTTGGATAAAGGCCTAGAAAGAAATGGATATGAAATGAATGATCCAACGCTCTCTTGCTGGATGATGAAACGTCTTTACTTCTCATACCTGGTAGCCGCTTCGGTACAGGCACCATCGATGCCGCAGTGTGGGGCGAGCGATGACCCCGCCTCCGTGGGCTGAGTCGCCGCAGCCTCGTCACTATCTCCAGCAACAGGAAGTGTGAGGTCGACCGTGCCAAGCGCGGGCAATGGCTGCCGTGTCATGAGGGACCCTCTGCTTCTGTGACTCCACCCGGCCAACCCAGTGTGTGGCTTATTACCTTCTGGTCACGAGACGGATGATAGGAGACCCCAGAATGATAATCTATGCTGAGTGAGTTTCAGGCAGGAAGAAAGCTGCAGAGGGAAAGAGAGCTTCCCAAAGAGCTCCATCTTTGTTAAGAAAACAGAAATGTCTTGGTTAGAACTGTATTATAACTCCCCACTTCAACACAAGGACACTCCTGAGAGCAGGTTTTAGAGCGTTCAATGTAAGTCAAACCCAGGAGTGTGAGAGGGGCTCTTCCACCTTAGTATGTGCAAATCTGCAAATACCTTAATAGAACAGCTGGTGGTTGGGAAACAGGAATTTCCACCCAAGCTAACTGAAGTGATTTTCTGTTTTGTTTTCGTTTCTTTGTTTTTTGCTGCAAGAAGAGAGAGCCAGCTTCCCTAATTGTGAGCTATATCCCCACCCTTTGTTTACTCTTTTTATATTATTTATTTATTTCCATTTAGAACAAGGCCTCACTAAGTCACCACGTCGCTCAGGCTGAGCTCCATCTTGAGATCAGACTTCTACCTCAGCCTCCCGTGGCACGTACCACCACAGCCTGCTCACTCCAGCGCTCTGTGTCGAAACCCCTCTTAAACTATGAATGTGCCATTCTACAGTGTCTTGATCTAGGTGTTTGAATGGAAAACCCAACCTCTGTCAATGTTCATGCCTATGATGTTTCAAAAATTGTCTTTATTGCAGCACTTAAAATTTCATAGTGTGTGACCTTCTTTTGTCCTTTTCCTTCTCTTTCTCTCCGATGCTTCTCTCCTGTTAACCATTAGCTGTTCCCACCATGGCTCATTCAACCCTATAAAGTCAGTTGTTGCACAAGACCCAGCTCTAGCTCAGCCGCCTGAGCTTTAACCGACTCCCCTCCTTGCTCTCTGCCACCCTGGTCCTGGCCGTGCTTCACTCCAGGGGAGCGCCGGCCGGCTTTGTGACCGCACTTCAGGCGTGTTGGACGGCTCTCTGGTGTCTCCTGTCTGTCTGGCATCCTATGCCATGATTCAGATTGCCCTGGAGGGAGGATCAAACACTCTAAAAGAGAAGAAGTTGTGTACAAATGTGAGCATCATTAGTTATGATCAGTTGTTACTGAGTTTAGTTCCAGTGCTATCATACAGCCTGATACAGTGTTTTTTCTTCTTGATGTATGTCATCTTATTGCTTAGGAAGCTTTTTCTCCTCTTATTATTTTTAATAATTATTTGGGGTTTTAAAATTTTTATTTCTTTTAATTTTTTTAGACAGAGTCTCACTCTGTACCTCAGGGTGGACTTCAACTCACAGCAATTCTCCTGCTTCAGCCTCCTGGGTGCTGAGATTACAGGCATGTGCCACCACACTTGGCAATTCTTTCTTCTTCTGAAGTTTTTTTGTTTGTTTGGTTTTGGTTTTTTTACACTCACCTGCCATGCTCCTTCTTTATAACACAAGCAGTAGAGTTAACTGCCCTCTTTTCTGTTCTGACAGTGCTGTATTCTTCAGGAAAGCTGAGACAAAATCCCACCAAGTGACAGATCTCTCAAGACATGACATGATCTTAAAGTCCAACCAGGAGCTTTATCACCCAGCTAAGGACCATCTCTCCATGCAGAGGAAGGCACTAACTTAGACTAATACACAGTATTTAAAGATCTACTACCCTTCAACCTGTTACCAGGTGGTTTCTGTGTAGAAGCGATTCGGTCATTCTATTGTTAAAGTGCAGAATCGAGTCATTACAGAAGCCAATAGCAATGATTACACCACTGGTTACCATAGAATAGTACATTTTAGAAACATACAGTCTGCGGCTGCGCACATCGGTTGGGTGGACAGTTCCCAAGGAGACAAATTCCAGGTTCACAGGGATACAAGGTGGAGGCTTTTAACAAAATGGGTGTTTTTATGTCAACTTGGGTCTCACAGGAATGCACTTAGCCATGTGGTTTTCTTACCCTGGAGTGGCACCTGTCAATCACTATGGCTGCCTCCTGCACTATTGGAGGAGAGTGCTACTGAATGAAATAACGATGCAGAATTTGAACCCCAGTGTAAGTAGAAGGCGTCTGTAAACTCGATGTCTCTCATCCTGCAGCTGAGAGTTCCTGGCGTGGGCTGCAGGAAGAAAACAGAAGTGCATCTCCTACACTCCCCACATCTTCCAGCTCGCGGGACAGGGAGCAAAGCTCTGAGGAGTCTTGGGCAATGTCTGTGTGCCCATCTTTAACAGCCAGGAATTATGGGGCAGGATGAAAATCAGTCTTGGTCAGCCTGAGACACAGCTCCAAAGCACTGGGACATGGAAGACGATCTCCTTACCTCTGTGCCCTTCGCCATGGGGGAGCTTTGATACACAGCAAAACTTCAAGCAGCTCAGAAATCCAATGAGGAGGTAAATCTGCCACAGCTCCTGAAGTGCACTGTGCACATGAATCGCAAGAAGAAGACCTGGGTGTGGTGACACACGCCCCTAATTCTAGCGCTCTGGGAGGATGAAGCAGGAAGATCTCGAACTCAGGGCCAGCCAAGGCAAGTTAGTGCCTCAGTGAGACCCTGTCTCAAAACATAACTTTATAAAGGGCTGAGGATGTGGCTCCATGTGAAGAACCTTGGTTTAAATTCCATATTGACAGGGAACAAAACCCAAATGTACAAAACGCAGGAAATAATTTGGTGTTGAGCTGCGGGAGGACACTTAGTTTGGGCTTCCACAGCTGCAGGTTGGTTGCATTCGGACCAAGCAGATTGTCAGGAAGAGCCTGCACCACTCTACACACTGGTCAGAGGCTGCGCTAGGATGCTGGGCTTACTGACCATGAGGAAGCCAGACAAGTGGTGGTTTCCCTCTGGGGCCCTCAGTGGATGACTGCTCCAGCCCCTGCTCTCAGGGAAGGAGAGAGGCTGAGCCACGTCCCACTACATAGAGATTCGAGTCCAGGGCCTCAGGGTCCAGCTCACGCCCTTCTGACCTCCCTGCATTCTCTTGTGTTCAACTTTTGCCCAGACTTTTAATGTGATTCCCAAACTCCAGCCTGTCTTTCTCCTGGGCAGCCAACTTGGGTTCAGTTTTCCATTAGTTCAAGCCAACCAAAGGGCATCAGACCCAAAGAGGGGAGAAAGTAGAAATCTCTCCCTCTTCAGGTCTTAGGTGGAAAGTTCATTAAACTAAACAGACTTCTTGCAGTGGGTAAGGTGCTGTGTTGTTGCTTTGGTCACAGGGCACAGCTCTCAAAAAATTTTGAAATAACTTCACTGTTCAGTGGGCCAGACTTCATGCACCTGTTTACCAGGCTCGTGGGAAGGAGGTTGGGGGATTCACAATGTTAAAATGCAGACAGAGGCGAAAATGATCTGCCTCCCAATTTCCCTGACCCAAATCACTAGACCCATCAGATAACCCCCCTCTCAACTCTGAAAAATTAGAAATCTCACAATAGTCTTAGAAAAGGACATTTATCTTTAAACCAGCAGCTTTAGAATATAAAAGATATTTGTAAGCATTTATGAATTATTCAGAAAAAATCATCCTTATTAATTTTTTCAAACAAATATCAAATAAACCTTGTGAAGTTTCACCAAACGATGTTTTATGATCTCTTTTATTAATAAGTAGTTAATACAGTAGTTGTTTCTGTGTGTAACAGGATGATTATACAAAATGAATATGTTTAAGATAACCACATACTCCTTTCTTCCCTCTTTTTTAAAAATATGAAGTATGTTTCCTTGAGAAGCCAAATTTGTGCTTTAGAAAAGGCAGCTGAACAGCCAAAGTTGTAATTTTATGAAAGTACAAAAGGGCTCCTCTGAAGGACTCTGCCTTGAATTCACAGGGAAAGGAAATTAATAGTCTCAGTTCAAACGACCTCTTTTATCCATCACCGTTTGAGTCTCCTAAGCAGAGAAGAATGCAGTTGTCAGGCTGACTTGGGAGAAAGATAAGTGTTGAGCAACATGCTGTTGGCAGGAGGCCACCCAAGTTCTTTCTGGGGTATCTCAGCAGGCTTCAGGGAGCAGCCAGGCGGGGACGTGTTGTGTGTCATTATCAATTTGCACTTGATTTCCTAGCAGTTCAAGAGGCTTTTTGACAAAAGCCTCCATTTAGGTCTAATAATAACTCTGGGTTTTTGCTGAGCATCTCCCAACCTGGGAACAGGCCCAATTGCTAAACATACTTACTCTGCATGAGTTTCTTTTCAGAACCCAAAGAGAACAGCTGAGCAGATTAGAAAATGTACATGGGGGAAATGTTCTCCCTTCTGAAAAGTTTTTCTTACAATAATCTTTCCCATTCTCATATGCATCCACCTGAGCTATTATTGCTGTCAAGGGTCACATCCATATGAGGGTCACAATTCAATACCTCCCTGTTTCCTGGAGCATCACACAATTAGAATATCTAATGGATCAGACTGACCTACTTCCCCTTATTTGGTCACAGAACATCTAGTCCATTTCCAATAAGTTTCAATGTCCTCTCTAACCTTGCTCCCCATCCCCGAGGGACATTTCCCATATCTCAGTTTTTTCCATTAGAATCTCATAAGTAATTTCTGCTCATTTTGGTCCATGGAGATACAGTGGTACCCTGGATCATGAATTTATTCTTTCCACAATTCGGGTTGCAGACTGAGGTGGAGGAGAATCTAATCAGATTCAATGGTTTGGCTCCTGAGGATGTTTAATTTGGTCCTTAGGAAGTTGGGTTTGTGATCGGAATCATGGAGAGAAACAAGTTCATGAACCAAGATACCACTACACGAAAGGCCTCTTACCCTTTTTTTCTCTTGAAAGATTCTTGAATGTATTCAAACAGAACAGCAATTGTCAACCCTTTTATCCACAGAATTTTCATTGGGGAAAACATCTAACATTGACACACGGGTCTAGTGTATAATGGATGGAGATTTTTTTCCCACCACTTTCATGTCTTTTATTCTCATTCGCTGCCATATCACCATGAGGTAGTGAAGAGGCCCAAGGAATAACCAAATAAACTGAAACCAATCGAGAAAAACTACCAAGCTCCTCTTCTGTTGCTTTCAATGGCTCTTTATGAGAATTCATGGAGGATGAAGGTGAAATAACTCATTAAAATTCATTTTTCAAAATCATCCCACCCAAATTTAAAGACCTAATCAATAAATGGGCATCTGAAATGAACAGATACTTTTCAGAGGAAAAAATAAGAACAGCTAAGAAGTATATGAATAAATGCTCAACATCACTGGTCATTCGAGAGATGAAGATGAACAACACTGAGATTTCATTTCACTCCACAAAGAATGGCTGCTATTTCAGAATTAGCCAGCAACAAATGTAGGCGAGGTTGTGGAGAAAAGGGAACTCTTCTCCACTGTTGGTGGGAGTGTAGACTCGTACAACCTCTGTGGAGATTCCTCAAAAAGCTAGGATTGGAGGTCCCATTTGACTCGCCATCACTCTGCTAGGTATATACACAAAAGAATTAAAAGATTCATATCACAGTGACATATGTGCACCCATGTTTACAGCAGTTCAGTTTGTGATTGCTAAATCTTGGAAACAACCCAGATGTCCATCAACTGGAGACAGGATAAAGAAGATGTGGTTCTTTTATAGAATGGAGTATTACTCTGCCATGAAAAATCATAAGATTAAGTTATTCATACTCAAATGAATGTGCCTTGAGGACATTCCATTAAGAGAAATAAATAGGTTACAGGTGTGTAAATACTGTATCTTTTCTCTAGTATGAGAAAATGAAGTTGTAAATGAGTTGTAGTATATATAGTCGATATTGTGAAATAGAAAACATTTAAAATGAAAGAGGGTGTAGGGGTAAATAATGAGGGGAAAAAGAATGTGACAGTAATAAAAAAGGAAACAAAGATTATATATATAGGGGGTGGGGTTGCAGAGTGGGGGGAAGAAGGGGAAAAAATGAGAATGAAGTCATGTCATATTCTGGTACAAACTCTCAATGTTGAATGTAATGACAATGTGTATTCATAATGTACCAATAAAGATTTAAATTTTTTAAAATATTCATTTTTCAGTATATTTGTAAATTAATCACTTCAGATTGATTACTTGGTCACATATGCTGAAAACAAGGGTGATATTCACGATATTCATGGTACCAGCATGAGGCGACTCAACATCAGGTTGGACAACTGTAACAGTTAAGATGGAGGGTCAACCCGAGAGCCACTGGGGAATGGTGAGGCACACTTTTGGGTATGCCTGGTGGGTCATGGAGGTGTGACCTTGTGTACTATGTCTGGCCCTTGACTTTTTCCTCTTGGGCTCTGTTCTCCTGGTCTTCTTTTTGGCTAACATGAACTAAAGAGCTCCGCTGCACCATGGCCCTTCCACCATGATGTTTTTGCCTTGGCACCAGTCAGCCATGGACTAAACCCTCTGAAAATGTAAACAAAATAAACCTACCGTCCTTTAAACCGTAGGTGTCAGGTGTTTGACAGGAAAGGTGACTAACACAACTGCTCAACTGGAATGAGAATACCTTTAAAAATCTTCCCACAAATGTGTCACATCATCTCTCCCTGAATATTTTCAGCGATATAATATCTGATCCAAGTGTACTAGTCAGCTCATTGCATCAGTGGTAAAGTCTAGAACCACCAGAGTTCTTCCTTACATTGAATTCATCTAGCTTTCCAAGAGTGTTCTCACTCTGAAAGCATTTCTAGCCTCTGGAGAGTTTAAAAAAAAATCCATATCTTTATTTATAAGACCACTTCTTGAAAGGAGGTTTCAAAGTTACCACATGAATATTTTCTTATCCTGGAGCTTTTGAGACATTAGAAAAATCACTATGAACAGAAAACCAGTGGGGAAAGAAAACCTCTAATAATTCACCTCATCTACTCAATTATTAAACATGAGACACAAAGTCCTTGAGGAGAGACATTTTAGTATTTAAATATATCTCAGGTTTTTCTCTAGGGTGTTTGAAAATGTATACAAATGCTTTAAAATACTCACAAATTAGTTTTAAGTAGTCCCTTTGGAGGAATGAAGCCTAAGGAAACCATCAAAAGTAGAGGGGAAAAAAAAGCTTCAAATACTTAGGTAATCAATTCAGGATGTATTTAATAACTGAAGATTGAGAACAATGCAAATGACCAAATTTGGGGAGGTTATTAAATAGCCTATGGGGTGTGGCAGTGACTGAAAACTATAAAGCTGTTCAAAATACTTCCAATCTAAACATATCAGATAGTGAAATGATACAAAAAGGAAAAGAATACATGGAAAGCAAAACAAGGATAACCGAAAAAGAAACAGAATGAAGTGGCCAGTGAAGACAGCCCTTGAACTTGAGGACTGAGATACTGAACAATTGGCTTCTATTTTCTTTTCTCTATCTTCTACTTAAAAATATCTGCCTTATAGTATTTTAAAAGTATGTGTTCACTTAGAAGGTCTGGAAGAACTCAATGTGGAAAGAAGGCAATCCACAAGGTGAGGAACTTCCAAGCTTAGCTCTTTCAGTTAGAGAAATTTTTAAAGGTTTGTATTGTGTCTCTTGTCTGCATTCTTGGTAAACTATATATAGACTTAAACCTCACCTTATTCCTACTCAAAATATTAAAAATGAGGTTAATAGTTGAATCATATAAGCTCAATACAGGGAGTGATGGAAAGACACAGAGAATGTTTGAATTTAACTTTTAGTAAAAGACAAATTGCCAAGCGTGATGAGACCAGTATGTTTGAAGTCAGTGTGAATGTTTTGAGGAGAAATAATGGCAAAGTGTCTTTTACTGTAATACATTTTTAAACTTCAATTTTCACTGAACATCATGATCACTTTTCTTGAATCAGAAGTTTGCCGAGATTTCTTTCAAATACGAATATTAAAGTACATCCTCCTCCATTTTACTCACTGGATCTGGCACCATGCAACTTCCGGTTCTTCCACAAAGCCAAAATGACTAGGGAAGGGAAACACTGAATCCATTCAGGACACAGGGCACCGCAGTGGCACAGACAGACTCTCGTGAAAGAGGCCTCTGAGTGCTTCAGAAAGTAGCATGAACGTCAGGATCAGTGTGTTCGGGGGCTGGTGCGTCAGAGATTCATGACGATGAGCCTTTCACTGTAATACATCTTTAAACATTTACAAATTCAGTGGTGTTTGTTTTTTCTCACAGTTCATATTTCTTTACCATTGCAAAATCCATGGGTCCCTCTCCAATAAATACTGTTTATTTGGTAGACTATAGTCAGTCTTCATTTTAGCTGGCTGATCTGTTCATTTATTTCACAGTTCTCCCTTGAAGACCCTGGCTGCACAAGAAAGTGTTCCTCATAGTACCGAGTAATTATGCCTGAGTACAGTTTTCACAATAGGGTTTATTCTTAGTCTTCAACTGTCCCCTTGTGCCCCTAACGTCAGTAATGCTCACATATTTATGATGCTCACAAATTCAGTTTTGCTTGAACAAATGAAACACTACAGGATTATTTCTATTTTGATGGACTGCATAAGAACAATAGAAATGGCTTTCTTCTGAGTCAATTGTCTTTCATAAGTTAAAGTAAATAGCTAAACTTTATTTACTATGACAGAGTATAATTTGTTGGCCAGTACACGAGATACGTCATTTCTCTGTTATCAACATCTGAAAGTGGAATTTTTTTTAAACCTGAGAATTTTATGTGGGACTATATTTAAGTCATCAAATCACCATCACAAAGTGAAGTTTGAGAATATTGGTGTTTAGAATGTAGCTTGGTGATACAGCTCTTTGCCTGGCATGTGTGAGCTCCTGGTTGGAAACTTGGCACAAAGAAAATTTGAGGGCCCGGGAGTTTGCTCAGTGGTTCTGGCACCTGTCTTGCAAGCGCAAAGACCCGGGTTCGATCCCCGGTAACCTCAGACCATATTGGGTGTGGAGACTCACACCCAGCAGCAACCAGTACCACACACCACAGTGCCGGGCGTGGTGGCTCACGCCTGTAATCCCAGCACTCGGGAGGCAGAGGCAGGAGGATTGCTGTGATGTGAGTTTGAGGCTGAGCTCAGGGTCAGCCTGAACCACAAAGCGAGACCCTGTCTCAAAAAACCTAAAAAAAAAAAAATTAAAAAGAAAATTGGAAAAGAAAGTTGTAGCTTCATTGCCAATCCATTTATCCTTCACTGTTTGGGCAAAACTCTTATTTGCAGACTGATAACAGAAAATAAAGCACTGAAGGATGGAAGCTCAGGTCCACTAAGACCCTAGAGGATTGGGCAACAAAGGAATAAACTATCCTCTTTGCTATGGAGAGAAACTGTAATGATCTCCCTTAGTCATTCATTTATATATTCACTTAGGGAATAATGGATTTTTTATCCAATTAAATAACTGGATCTGACCCTATATGGAAGATATTTATTACATATACCAAACATATATCAATAAAAAAGAAAATAACTACACAATAATTTATCACCAAATCATTTCATTTCCTCAATACTATTCAATAACTTACTGGTTCATTAATTTTGCCCCTCATTCACACACTAGATCTTGCATTCAGCAATGTGCTCTGCATTTATTCAATCATCGGTGAAATCACACAGGTAGCCAGGTGGAAGCAAAAAGGAAAGGAAGAAAGCCATCCGTGGTAGTCCCCAGGAAGGGGACAGACAGGCAACTTTGGTGTATTCTATATGAAAGTGGGGGAAGTAAAGAAGAGGTACATGGGGTCTGCGAAGGTTGACCTGAGTCTGCTCCAAGAGGCCTGGACTATCAGAGCACCAGAGGATGGGTCCTTGGAGAAGGGAGAGTTCCGGAAGGAAAGGAAGACCTGCCAGGTGATGGGAGCAACTTCAGCCAGACACAGAGGTGGGGTGAGAACTGTTGAGAATCATGACTAGTTAATGATTCCTAGAGGAAGAAAGATGGAAAAGATGCCAGGTAGAGCAGACAGGACAGTTCTGAGGGTAAATGGCTTTTCTAACTACTACTTGAGAGATCAAGGTGTATTTGTGCAGGAGGCTGGGTGGGCAGTGGAGCTACTGGGCCCCTTGTCCCCTTCCATCTTCATGGTGACAGGTCTTGGTCAGCACCTTGTTGATGAACTTCAGTCTGCTTGGCTGTCTCTCTGTGCACTCACATCGAGCTTTTCAGGCTTTCTCTTATAGCTTGTTTTCTGTGCTCTCCAGTCCCTCTTCACAAAGGACCAGGCCTTACTCATTTCCGTCTCTCCACTGCACAGTGTCTTTCCCCACGCACAACAGAACACTTCTTACTATGTGAGGGATGGAAGAACCAGCAGATGTATAAATAAGGACAGAAGCACTGAAGGAAGGAAGCTAATTTCTCAGACTGCTCGTCATGAGGTGAAGGCCCATCCTTCCTCCCACCCTCCGCACCCGTGGTTTGAATTACAAATCACATCAGGAAGAATGTTCCCAAACTAGGAGAGGTGGCTCTGGGACGCTCAGGCCAGAGGATCACAAGTCTGAACCCAGCCTGGGTAACTTCACAACTTCATAAGACCCCTTGTCTCAAACTGGGACTGAAACTATGTAACATCGCCAGGTTCAGTCTCCAGTGTCAAAAAGAAAGTTGCTGTGCCATTTTCCTATGGATCTTTCTCATAAAAAGAAGATACAGCTATGAACAGAGAGGTAGGTAAACATAGAAACAGATACAGATGGGGATTCATGCTTCCTTAAAATAGAAGCCCTGGCTTCTCCTCTTCTTCTGGTGTTATGCAACATAGAGTAAGTTCAAATCCATAAGTGCTGATAGAGAGAATGAAAGCAGAATACTTCCAATGACAAATTGCAATAATGAAGAAAGTGTTAGCATTCTTCTTTGAAAAGGAAAACATGTATGTGTGTGCTTGTATTTGTATGTGTATGAAACATTTGTAAAAATAAGAACAAGTGCAAAGAACACCCCCATCAGATCACAAGTGTCCAGACATCCTCTCTGCATATCTTATTTTTACCTCAGGATCTTCATAACTGAAAATATGTGGATCCTGACTCATACTTTGCTATTTAATTATGCAGTTAAATTTGCTATCAAAAGTGTAATTTTAAGTATTTACCTTTTTAAACTTCACAAAAGCTTTTAAAAGAAAAATTTTAATAAGCAAATCTTAGTCCATTCATTCGCAGTCATGAAGAAGAAACACTTCTCATCTGCTTTGTTTTGAGGATTGTAAAGAAATTTTCATAGTTTCTGGTAGCTACATTACAGCTTAAAAGTGGAACAATACGTTGCAAACCTTTCTGTGACACTGAGCTATTCCAATTTGTTGTGCTTTGTTCAGTATTCTGAAGAGAGAGAAATGAACAAGGATTAGGAAAAGAAACTAGCTCAAACCTAATTCTCCAAAACGTAAGTCTAGCACTCACCCTTTATTACCGGGAATATCTTCAGCTTTCGCTATTTTTCTTCTTGTATTTCTTAATATTAAGTTTTATAACTATATATAGTGAATATGGTATGAGGAAAATTTTTATTGACTCCAATACTCTGCATTCCTGCTTTCCCATATGGCTGAACAAATATGGAGGCTCCTCAAAAAAGCTAAAACTATATATATGTAAGATATGTATATATATATATATATATATATATATATATAGAGAGAGAGAGAGAGAGAGTTTATATATAAACTATATATATAAGATATTATATATTATATAATATCATATATATACTATATATGTAAACTATATATATGTATACATACATATACAGTTTTAGTTTTTAACAGGTGTGAGCCAACACGCATGGCACTGTATATATATATATAATACGTATCATATATATTTAAGTATATATGACATATATACCATATATCATATATACGCATTATATGTGTATATGTATGACATATGTACATATTATATCATATATATTTTTATATTGTGAAATAGAAAATATTTCAAAGGAAATGGAGTGTAGGGGTAAGTAACGAGGGAAAAAATAATGTGATGATAATAAAAAAAGAAAACAAAGCCTATGTACATAGCGGATGGGAGGTTTTAGGGTGGGTAGGGAATTGGGAAAAAATGAGAATTAAGTCGTGTGTTTTATAAGAATTTAAGTAGTGTAATTTATACCATATACTGGTACAAATTCTCAATGCTGAAAGTGACTGTGATGTGTATATATAATGTACCAATAAAGATCTGAATTTTTTAAAAAGCTAAAACTAGAAATTCCATTTGACCTAGTCATTCTCCTTCTGAGTATCTTCCTGAAAAAGCCACAGGCATCTTATCACCATGATCGGTGCACATGGACGTTTACAGCAGCACAACTCACTGTCTTGGAAGTAAGCTATCAATACACATATGGATACAGAAAATGTGGTACTTACACACACAGTGCAGTTCTACGGTGCCACGAATAAGCCTATGCTTTAGTTATTGGAAGGAAAACAGACACACCTTCAGATCTTATTAAGTGAAACAGACCAGACTCATCTGCTTAAATATTCCATAATTTCTCTTATGTGACAAACCCAACTTGTGAAAGACAAAATAAAAATCAGGTAAGAGCAAGTAAACACTTCCCTTTCACGTTCATTTTGACACGCCAGAAGTCAGGCAGTGCCAGACTCTGTGATGAAGGCAGATGAGGACACAATGTTACGTTTGTTTATTTGTTTGTTTGTTTGTTTTGAGACAGGGTCTCGCTTTGTAGTTCAGGCTGGCCCTGAGCTCAGCCTCAAACTTACATCACAGCAATCCTCCTGCCTCTGCCTCCCGAGTGCTGGGATGACAGGCGTGAGCCACCATGCCTGGCACTGTGGTATGTGGTACTGATTGCTACTGGGAGTGAGTCTCCATGCCCAGTGTTGTATATGGTTAACCAGGGATGGAACCCGGGTGCTTGTGCTTGCAAGACAGGTGCTGGAACCACTGAGCTAGATCCCTGGCCCCACAGTGTTATGTTTTATAAGCTGTTTTTCTGTTAGATGGCACTCAACAGCAGAAATATATATATATATATATATATATATATATATATATATATATATATATATGTATGTATATGTATGTATTTAATATCCTATAAAGACAGTATGAGAACTGTCAGAATTTCTCCAAGAGTAATAGGACAAGTGAAGGCAGGGTATTTTGAGGGGAATTCCTGGAAATATTTCTTTTACAGTAATTTTTAAAATTTAAACATTCACCATGCATTTTAATTACTTCCTGTATTATCGCTTTACTCAAATACATTTCTATGAGAGGGGCATCATGAAGGAAACTCTAGGCATGGAAAGTGCTGATCCCACATTCAAGGAAGCAGAATCTCCATTCATGGAGAAAGAATTCTAAATTAAATGAACTGCTCAGACCAGGTTCCACATAATGCTCTTTATAATATCCTTTAACAAAATAGGTTATACTTTCTGATCCTTGGATTATTTTCTGATGAATCATATTTATCTGACTATCAAGTAATATTCCACTGGAAATGAATTCCCGGATGACTTCAAAATGTCTGTGCACAAATACAATAGAATGATAAAAAAAAAAAAAAAAGTAAATGTAAAAAAGTAAAATGTACTGATAAGTGCCTCACACTTGTTGGAGATTTTGATTGAAATGTTATGGGAAAATCCCTCGATCCTAGCCACAACAGCTAGTGAGAAGATGGAAAATGAGTCACGCTTAGCACATGCAAGTTCAGAAAGTTGGTAGCAGATCTGCAAGTCTCACAAATTAAGTCCCTCAAAGAACAAACCAGCAAGTGCCTTCAGAGTTCTTGGTGTACTTCTAGTTCGTTCCTTTCTTAAACTGAATATGATTTGAAATCTCAGACAGGAAGTGAGAGTACAACTAAGTTATTTGGCTGTCTCTAAGACAGGATTTTAACATAATCCCTTCATTAGTAAAGAGAACTTTCCCGGAAAGATATCCTGAACATTCCACGCATGTCAAAGTTCAGTAATGACTCCCATTTATTCAGTTTCTAATATACAGGCGCACTGTAGACAATCCCCTTGACAGCCCCACAAGATGAGTTTAATGGCTATTTCCTCTATTCTACATGAAGTTGCAAATGAGTGAACTTGGCTTGTTGGCCCAGGATCATACGTAGAAGTTTGTTGGGGGAGCGCACCTGCAGTTCCCAGCATCTTCCTTTCTCATTCAGGGCAGTTGGGTGTCCCTCTGCTCCATAAACCTCTTAATCCCTTATTTCAGAACCAAAAAATGCTTTGACATTTCTAATTCAAACACAAAAGAAAACTTAGAGGGGAAAAAAGACTTTCTGCCAGTTTTTCTTTTTTCCTTCCTACAGGAAATTCACCCAGCAGGAGAAAGTAAAATTAGAATATTGAAGGGATTTTAAAACTCAAGACAGAAAGTCAGGAAGCATATGTTGACCCTCAGAGGACAAGAGAAATAATTTCTCTAACATCATAGAGGGGCAAATAAATCCATTTTTCCTGTGCAGTTTAGTTTCTCTACCTACAAGACACAAGGATTGAACTGAAGGGTTAATGTGTTAATTAGGAGCCCTTTGGCTCATAAAACACCCAAATCCAACTAATATGGACAGATATTTACATAGAAACTGAGTCTAATAGGTCGATGGGTCAATAGATATTTGGAGAGGAAAGGATGGATGGATGGATGGATGGATAGATGGATAGACAAACAGACAGACAGAACCATTTAATCATGTCACTGAGGGCCAGAAGATAAGAGGAGTGCCTTCCTGTGACCTGGCTGGCCACCTGGCTGTCAGATGGACTGCCTCTTTCTTCTGTGGCCAATATCCACGCCTCACCCTCTTGTTTCTTTAGCATTCTCTTTGTACTTCACTGATTTTTTTAAACTAACTCAAATGGCTCCTTTTATTTGCTTATAATTCCACTCAAAATGAATGTTCTACCTAACAAGTTATTTCTGTAGAGCTTTTCGTTCCTTAAATCACTCCTATCAACATGGCCTCCTGTGTTCTCGTGGATGTGGAGGGTGGCGGTGGTGAGCTGTGTAAGTCTGTCACTCACTTGAGTGGCACCTCAGCAAATCCTCTTTGACAGCAGCATATTTTTCTAAATGCATTTTCTCAGTGTGCTAAGGCCAGGCGTTTCACCTAGTTTGAAGAATTCCATTCCTACAAAGGTGACTGGTAGAAAAAGAAAGGGAAAGCAAAGAAGAGAAAGAGGAGGGAAAAGATAGGGGATGAGAAGATAGAAGAGAGGAAGACGAGGATGAAAGAAAAAGAAGAGGAGGAGAAGAAGAGGAAGAAAGGATCTTCCCCACTAAAATGTTAGAAAAATAAGATACCGTGCTGCATTAAATTAACAAGGGAGGTTTAGAAAACCATCCCTGCAAGTGTACAAACCCAGAGCACAGGTGACCCCGTGTGTTTTAAGAATCCCAGATGAGGGCTGGGGAGTTAGCTCAGTGGTTCCGGCACCTGTCTTGCAAGCGCAAGGGCCCGGGTTTGATTCCCCGGTAACCACATAACAATACTGGGTGTGGAGACCCACACCCAGCAGCAGCCAGTACCACATACCACAGTGCCGGGCGTGGTGGCTCATGCCTGTCATCCCAGCACTCGGGAGGCAGAGGCAGGAGGATTGTGATGTGAGTTTGAGGCTGAGTTGAGGGCCAGCCTGAACCACAAAGCGGGACCCTGTCTCAAAAAAAAAAAAGAATCCCAGATGAGTCTCCTGGAGTTCCCATGGTTTTAGACTTCAAACTTAGACTGCTGGAGTCACAAAGCAGAAAAAGAGAGAAAAGGCCTTGTGGGGACTCTGCAACAATGGCTGCATGGGGCTGCCCATGGGATCAGGGGACGAAGACAGAGGCTGTCAAATGGAACAGCAACATTAAAATCACAGAATGTGGGAGGGATTGATCCCACTGCACAGAGCAGGAGACAGCAGCATGAAGATTGATCAACCTGAGGATATCCCATCGTGGAGCAATGAACGAGACGAATGACTAACAGCCAAGTTGAGAAATCGACACCTGAAATAGAAGAGATGCTGGAAAACAAAAAAGCAGATCACGTGACAGAGAGAGACTGTGAAAAGAGAAACATTTTCCTTGAAATTTAACATGCTTTGGGCAGAGGGAATATTCATCTGATTGGCCAGAAAAAATAATCAGGATAATGATAAATACATTCAACTACTGCCCCAGAATAAGGTGAGGAATGAACAGAATGTGGTAAATGTGAGGGAGGGTGGAATGAGAGACCCCACCCCAACTAGTGGAGGAAAGAAGGACAAAGTACAGTAGGGAAGCAGTATTTTAAAAGACAACGGCTGAGGGCTCTTCCACAGTAATAAAATGGTGGTGGAAAACACTCAAAATTTCAGCACTCTGGGAGGCTGAGGCAGGAGAATCACCAGTTTAAGGCCAGCTGCCACGATTTACCTTTGCAGTGAGACCCTCTCTCAAAATAAAAAATAAAAAGGCTAGGGCCAGGGATTTAGCTCAGTGGTTCCAGTGCCTGTCTTGCAAGTGCAAAGACCCGGGTTCGATCCCCAGTAACCACATACTATACTGGGCGTGGAGATTCACACCCAGCAGCAATCAGTACCACATACCACAGTGCAGGGCGTGGTGGCTCACACCTGTAATCCCTGCACTTGGGAGGCAGAGACAGGAGGATTGCTGTGATGTGAGTTTGAGGCTGAGCTCAGGGCCAGCCTGAACTACAAAGTGAGACCCTGTCTTAAAAAACCTAAAAAAAAAAAAATTAAAATTAAAATAAAAAAGAAAATTAAAAGGCTGGAGATGTAGCTCAATATAAAAACAAGAGAAGCCATACAATACTTCACCTTCTGTATGTTTCAGGTTTATTTTCCTATAAATGACTCAAATTTATCCTTCTTTATGGTTGAGTCATACTCTATTTTTTTTCTTTCCCAGGGACTAAGGTGGTGGTGGTGGTGGTTCTTCTTCTTCTTCTGCTTCCTCTTCTTCTTGTTCTTCAGCTTCTTCTTCTGAGGAACACTCTGTGGTAAAAGCAGCTGAGAAATATTGGGTAGGGGAAAGGGTTTATGGTGCATATGTCTTTTTTTGTTGTTGTACAAGGGATCAAACTCAGGCCCTAGTGCTTTCAAGGTAGGTGCAGCACCACTTGAGTTAAATTCCCAGCCCTACATGTGCATTTTACAAATGTCCTCAGATCTTTTTGAAATCATTTTTCTCCAGCCCACTCCTTCCCTCTATTGAAATCACAATGAGCATGCCATATAGGTCTAGAAAGCTGTAGAGTTCAACCTGCTCTGGCTGGAGAAAGAACTATGTGTTTTGTCTCCACGACTATAGACTCCTGAAGACATTAGCTCTGCTTTCCAGTCGCCCACCCAGTGGTGCGGCAGCCCACACAGCAGCTCAGCAGAGGGCTTCGTGCTTCAAGCTAATTTCTTGGAATGACTAATATTTGAGCAGAGGAATAGAGTCTTCTGTTTGGGTCTTATTATTCCTACCTGGATAACACTTAGCAATGCAGGGGCCGATTATCCCACCCACCTGTGCTCAGAAAAGTGCCTCGCAGTCTGAAACATCTTTTAAGATAATCGGGTCAGGTAGTTATTTCAAAACACACCCTGAGCACGCTAATCTTTGGCTGCTGCAGGCAAGTGGTGAGAAGAGGTGGGAGTGAGGTCAGAGGCGGCCAAGATAAAAGGGCTGAGCCCAGGCCCGCAGTGCTCGTTTTCCTTTCCAAATTGCTCCCCCAAAGCCACCTCAAGTCCCTTCCCTGTGGAATCAACAGCTTTCTGGAAAAACATGTCACCCAGAAATATGGACCCGACTGCTGCTATAAATCTGTTTTGCTCTCAGGATCCAAACAGGCCAACAACTATGACTAGGAATTCAAAATTCAACGGGTTAGACCATGAATGGCTTCCAGATCAGCTATGTTCTTTCCTCAGACCCAAAGTCCTTGCTGTGTGACATGTGTAAGTTCCTCTTCCTTTTATCTTTTTATTTATAAAATAGAACCGATAGTAGGACATACTACCTTACTGTTAGGAGTACTGAAATATGATAATGAATGCCACTTATTGAACACAGACTCTTGAGTTTGTAGTTACAGCTCAGTCTCAGTCACTAATGGCTACTGTATCATCATTTGGGCCACATCCAACAAGGAAAAGAGGCAACACAGGGACCTTGGGCTCTGACCCAGCCTGGTGTCATTGGAGTTTATGATACTGAAGACTGGAGCTGATCATGAGCTGGTGAAATGTTCATGTCACACATTGAGGTAGATGCATCTACAGCTAAGAGATGATATATAAGGAAATGTTAAGGCTTTAGACAACTGCAAGGACATCTCCCTTTTCAATTAAAATATCTCTGTTGAATTGAAGTCAGTGCTGTGAGTTCAGTTTTGACCTCATATCACAAATAAATACAGGATAAGGACTCCAGTGTCTCGGCTTTGATGGCCTTTATCCTGAACAGCACTTAGAAGCTCTTTACCTACCTCCCTCCCCCCCCTCGCCACATTCTACCTGGCCAATCATGCCACTTGAGAAGCAGTTCCAAGAAGAATGATGCTGATTACATGCCTTCTTTGACAAAATAAAGTAGCTTTTCATAGTCTCCAAGGAAAAAAAAGTAGGACACTATACATCTGTAGTTATTTGGCAGATATTCAGTTCTCATTGTGATATTCCCCAAATTGGAGTTCCACAGTTATCTTCCACCACCAGTCTCTGTAGACTTTGCTCTTGGCATTGACTGGCAGCTCACCCCATGCTCAGCCCCGGGGCAATGCTTCTGAACCTCTCTGAGTACTGGTTCCACCACTCAGGAGTGTATCTTGGTCTATAAATGAAGCACCAAAGGTTACATCTCCTTCCTTCTCCATCTCTTCCTCTCTGTGTCAGCTACCTGTGGATGCTGGCAGAAGGTACAAGAAACTTAACATCTCAGAAATCTGTTTTCCCAGCATTCCAAAGGCTAGAATCCTGACATCACAGTTTTGCCCAGAACGTCTGTGTGGCTTGAGGAGTGATCTTCTTCCTAGATTCATCCAGCTGCAGGTAGCTATTAATCATCCTCTTCCCGTGGTCTGTATTAAACATGCTTTTTTGGTGAAATGATTCAAATCTAAAATGTCTTCCAAATCTTCATGTGTTTGGAGGTGACTGGATCAGAGAGCTCTGTGCTCTTTAGTGGACTCAGCACGGGTGAGTTCACAACTGACTGTGCTGTAGGAGGCGGGGCCAGGTGGGAGGAGTAACTGGGGTGAGACCTGAAAAGGGGCGTTCCTGTCCCTGGCCCCGCCCTTCTTTCTCTACTTCCTGCTCACCATGAGATAAGCACTTTCCACCAGACCCTTCCTCCCTGATGCTTCTCTCCTGTCTTGGAGCAACTGACTGTGGACTGAAATCATGAACCAAATGGAACCTTTCTTTCTTTAAGGTGTAGGTGTTTGGTGCTATGTTTTAGGGTTGGGAGAGACACCTAGAGGAGCAAACCATTAGGATATCTATGTGCACATAAATGTGTGTCTATGATTCATAGAACAAGAGATGATTTTATTGAATTGTGTCATGTGATTATGGAAGTGGGTAATTCCAAAATATGCAAAAAGGGTTCAGCAGGCTGAAAACCTAGAGACGAATTATAGCTACAGGGACTCTGTCACTCTTGGAATTAGTCTTTTATTCTAGTCAAGGTTCAACTGGTTGGAGGAATCTCAAAGACTTTATGGAGAGAAGGTAGTTTCCTAAAATCTACTGCTGTAAATGTTGGTCTCATCTAAAACTTCTCATCATAGAACCAGCCAAAGAAGGTTTGCTTGAACATGTGGGTCTCAAGGCTCAGACACTGGGGTGAATCTAATAAATTTCCACCCGGACCTGATGCACTGACCACTGTACTCTGGACACCTTGGCTCTTGCCTGGGGTACTCTGTGTGTCTCCAAGGCATTAGAGTACAAGTTCATATGAAAGGCCAGGGGTGTAGCTCAGTAACAGAGTGCCAGCCCAGCATGTGCAAGGGCCTGGGCTCCATCCCCAGGACCATGGTGAAAAGGAAAGCAAATAGAATTGAACAAAGCATGTGATTGCATTTGTGGTCCCCTGGATAATTCAGGTAAATGTCACCCTTACAAGATCCTAATTTAACTACATTTGTGAATATAAATATGCTTTATAAGTAACATTTACCCTTGATTGTATAATATAGTACCCACTGATTGCATGAGTTGGGATGTAGATATGTCACTTTGGCCACCAGTTCCCGGGCTCCATTTCCCCAACCAAAGCTAGTGTCTCATTCATCTAATGTTTCATACAACTGGTCCTTAGCTTTCATGGGCACATGTTACTATTCTTTGACTATAGCACAAACATATTTAGTCAATAAGCAGGTGTTGATTACCCTGCTACCTCACAGGCACTGTGCTAGGATCAAAAAAGACCTAAAATCATTATTTTTGACATATACAGCTAATACTATGTGGTTATTTTAATTATAGTCAAACAAAATCAAACTTGTGCTTCCCCAGCTGCACATTTCAATTGTTGCAGCATCACATGTGGCCACTACTGTGCTGGAGGGTTAGATCTGGGCATCGGTGCAGGAAGTCTCAACTGGACAGAATGAAGGACTGACCTAATGACAGCATTCTAAAATCCCCAAACTGGAGAGCTGACTGGTAGAGCCCATGGACGCGATGTTCTTGTGGTACAAGTGAAGACCCTAAGAACCACCGAGCCATCATGGCTGCCATGTTTTTCCTGCTGACCTGCTCAGTATCTGGTTGACGTGGAACCTGGGTGGGCTGATCTACCATGAGCTGCGTGCTTTGCTCTCTGCCTCCTTCACAGCGGACCCTATTCTACCTGGATTTTGCTCCCATGTTTTCCGAGAGCACAAGTCTTATTATAAAACTTGTTCTTGTAACAAAATTCATCAAAGCCTTTGTAGTGTGGCATTGGGCAAGATGGGTGGGAGATTCATAAGACAAGGCTGGGTAACTGAGTCACTGTGTTGGCTGGCTGATTCCATCCAAGAGCCTTGACACCTGCTGACAACTAGCAGCTGTGGTGAGGGATCTTCAGACATGTGAAAGGACGGGGGAAGGTGAGGAATCAGAGGGTTCCTCATTCATAGGCCATTTTTCTCCTTGATCGCAGCTATAGTCAATTCCCTTCCTCGTGTGCAAAGAACAAACAACAGAAACACTTGTTCAGTTTCTCTGCCAATAATACAGTTGATCTTATCTCCAGGTAGCTTCACGTTGAAACACATTATGCTTCTAGAATAATAACAATAATTCTATTGGCATTGATCTAACCCATCAATCCATTTACTGCCTCCAATGCTTCAAGAGGTGTTAATATTAACATCGCTCTTGTTTTCTGCATGCAGAATCTGAAGCATAGAGTGATTTAACCAAGGTCTTTGGCAGAAAAGGTAAAGCTAAGATAAAACCTGGGCTTTTGTCCTCCCAGAGTGGACATACCACCACAATTTCAATAGGAAAGAGAGAAGTAGGCGGAAAATCCCTCCACTCCTGAAGTGAGTATTTTGACAATTTCTCCACTCAACAAGGACCAATGAATAGTTCCTTGTAGAATGGTTATCCTGGAACTAAGACATGATTCAGCACAAGGTGGAAAAGCTTAGATGCAGGCTGCTGCAGGACTTGGGCCCAGAGCAACGAGACAATGATTCAGAGCACCTGGTTCGTTATGGTTCTGTCTGGAACATTCCCAGCTCCGCTGTTGCCTTTTCTCTTTCAATTCTTGCAAACACAGCACTGAGACTTGCTGGAGCTGAAAGGCAAACAGCCGCGCTCTTGGCTGCCTCTGTCCTCCTGGGCTGGCTTGTGTTTTCAGAGCTTCACTGCCTGTCGAAACACAAACATCCTAGCTAATAATTTTAGCTTTGCAGGGAGCATGTTGGGTGGAAAGGTGCCCGTGTCCAGTTATGTAATACCCATTTCTAGAGGGTTCCACATGCCACGCACTGGGCGCGCAGACACGATATGGACAAGCCCCTTCTGTTGGAAGCTTAGGCTGGCACAGGACACAGATAGTGCAGCAAAAGTCCAATCGAGCCATGAATGTTGTGACAAAGTCAATGCAGAGAAGAAAAGGCACACAAAGAGAGCTTATTTTACCTGAAGTGCCAAGGTGAGGTTCATAGATCTTCCAATTTACTTTTTCAGGCAACATTCCTGTAACTTTTCTGAATGCCGGCTTACATGGCATGGAGCAGTGTTTGTTTCTCTCTTTCTGGGATATGTGAATTTCTCCTCTTGTGTCTGTTCTGAGAAATACTAATTAACACGCACTTTGGATTGGATCTAGCTTAAATAAAACTCTGAAGCAAATTCTGAGAGGTAGGTCATCCTTTTTCCAATTCCTTAATTAAACAACCAGTGAGATCTATGAGATTCATTCATCTTTGTATCTTTTCAAATGACCTCCTCAATGAAAAGGGCCACTATGTTGAAGTCACTGCTTTGCTTTAAATAATATTTCTACTGTGGACTCTAGCTGTTTATTTTTATAGTTCTGTGTATTTGACCTAAAGCTCTTAACCGTGTGTGTGTGTGTGTGTGTGTGTGTGTGTGTGTGTGTGTGTGTATGCATGTGTACCCTGCAGTGGCTTTATTGCAAAAGGGTTTGGCTTATAGATCTAAGTAATAAATAATATTCTATTGTAAGTGAAGAAAAAGAAATATCAGAACTGCCTGTTCCCTAGAGAAATGTAATGGTAAAAATGAATAACAACAAAAAGATGAGAAGGAATACTCCTAATGTGACCTAGCTAGTTGGTAAAATGGTCAAGATGTCTTACATGTTCTTGTGAAAGGCGTTTTAGGAGCTGGGAGTAAGATAACCAGAGAAGTACAAACTACCAGTAGAACGGCCATTTGAGCTCATGATGCTGGGATATGTCAGAGCAGTGCTTGGAGCGTAACCCTTGGTACCAGCTAGTAACTGTCTCCCTTGACTTATCAAGTAAAGCAGGTACAAGAATCCTCATCTCTTGGCTTCCTAGGGAGGATGGAGAAGGGAGCGATGCCAGTCACCTTTTGATCATTTTAATTAAATATCTGAGAAGGGCACCTTGGAGGACGAAAGATTTATTTTGGTCCATGGATTCAGATGGCTAAGTCCTTGGTCACCTGGTCCCATTGCTGTGAGCCAAAAATGAGACAGAACATCACGCGGAAGGACGAAGCAGAGAGGGAAGATGCCAGAGAGGAAGCCGCTGGTGACCAAATATGATTAAACATTACAATGGATGATTCAATTAAAAACATACTACACAAAAGGCATCGGAATCAGTGCTGCTCAGAATCCTACCCTGCCTGCTTTCCAGACACACTCATTCCACTGTCCTCGCCACTTCCTGCAGCAGGTCTGGCGTCCTCCTTCTTGAGGGTCTTTAGCTGGGCTGTCCCGGCTGCCTCCACGGCCTGAATGGATCAAAATGTCTCCCTTTTGTGGTCACTGTGACCTTGAGGAAGAGCCGGAAGTGACGCGGGGCCACATCCAGTGACTGAGGTGGACGAGGACACAGCACCTTGTTTTTGTTTAACAGAAATTTCTAAAAATGTTTTGAGTCCATTCGGAGCATGGAGGTAGCCAGGAAAAGACAGGAAACAGGGCTTCCAGAACTATTTTAAAAATCGGCAAGCATGATGGTGTAATTGTGTTTGAATCAAGAGAAGATTTTGAGACGGATCCATGTCAAAGTGGATTTTATTGTGATAATATTTTAAACATAAACATTCATGGTATAATTTGACTGAACCTTTTAGTCCCCAGTTAAGTTTCCATTATTTATAAGTAAGGCTATGACATCAAGGAATTAATCCACTGAGTAATTTACAGCCCTCAGGATTCAAGCACTTTCCAGAACTCCCCCCCACCCCACCCCCTCCCGCCTACCGCCACAAACACAAGACCCTTTGGGGAGACGTTTAGCCTCTTGGAAGCCTGATGGGACTGGTACAGAGATGGATGCTTCGTTTCCCAAGTGGGACAATACCCTGATACTACTCTTCACCTGCATTGTAGATTCTGCAAAACTCTAGTCAATTGGGACTGAAATGCAGGTTCGTGTGGACAGTGAGGTTCATATGGTTGTCTACGGATGATCAAATGACAAAAAGTTGTGCATGCAGCCTGAAAACTTTTTTTTTTAACAAAATAAAATAAGGGAGAAAGGAACACAGAAGCCACAGGAGGAAGGCCAGGCGGCCGCGGTAGCAGCTCCGGTCTGTGCCTGTGCTGTGGGAATGTAAAGTCCACTGCGTGTAAATCTCCTTCAAGCTCCTCTTAAATCCGTCCTCGTTAAGGCAGACTTAATGAAAAGCATCTGCCAGTAGCCCTGGGTCAGCGGTAGCTAATCCCTGTTTGCTGTAAACCTCCGAGCAGGGAACGTGGGGGAGGGGCCGAATCGGAGCAAAACAAAAATGCTTCCCTAGGAATCAAAGCACCTTTATAATGCTTTGCGCCCTGTTGCAAGTCAAAAATCATCCTACTTAATTCCTCTAAGGCCAGGGGTGTCAATTGGCTCTGATGGCGGCCACGTGCGCTCTTCCACCCCGGAGATGTCTTTCTGCTCTACATGTGTTCCCAGGAGGTCCAAGGGTCTTACTGCAAGGCCACCACGTCCCATAGAACCAGTGCCCAGTACCCAGAAACTGCAGAAAGAAGAGCCCTTGGGCTTGGGAAGAAAGGTGGACTCAGTCCCTGCAGCTGTGGACTTTGGCAGTGTCGAGAAACAGCCCTTTCCGTTGCCTGAGTTATGCCGCTATCATGATGGGTGCGCTTATGTCAACAGGGCATGACTATGACTCTCAACGTTTTCAGATTTTTCACAAATGGAAAAAAGGAAGGTTAGCCAGAGGGAGGAGAAGGGAAGGGGAAGGAAAACAAATACGTTATGCAAAGTACATTTACCTAAGAGGAATGTTGTCATCACGTACTGCAAACATGTACCAGGACGCACCTGGAGAACAAAAGGCCCAGTACAGATGTCACCTCGTGGCTGCCATAGTCGGTCCTCTCTGCTGTTGTGGCACAAGTGTGGGACTTTTCTTTCACCAGAGATGACCTGAAACAAATGTCCTGGGAAAAATCCAACTCTGGACAAACACATTCCATGTCTGCGAGGGCCAAGGCGCTTCACCAGCTGTCTGAGGAAAATTCGTCCAGACACCAGAAGTCTTCTTCTCTCTTTCCAGTATTATGTCCCCTCTTCTAGCTGCCCCACACTACCCTCCCCGCAGTACAATCTTCTCTATAATTCCTATTTTTTCTGTGGAATCGCTCTGGAAGAGTTTACAAAAGTTTTGTTGTTTTTCTATGAACCTCTGGGCTCATCTGGCTCCCCAGTAAAAAGCACATGTGAATGAAACAAAATAAAGCAACAATGGACTCTGAAAAAAGAAAGGCTTTGCTTAAAGATCGAGATAGACTCAGACATTTCAGCCGCAGTCACTGTGGCTTTGGGCACATGATTCACTAATATAGGCAGGGAATTCCCTAGTGTTGTGCAGTGCACAACACGTACCACCACACCATCCTTGTTCCTGAGGCACATTTCTGTGTCCATTAAATGCAAGGTCCTCCCTGGGTCATAAAATGATGGTGACGAAGGCACACCACGTGAAGATGGCCTGATACTATGAACACATGCTATGCTACTGACATTGCTGCCAATTTAATCAGGATCTGTAACGAGCTTTGTGATGAAGCCAGTGGCCTGCGGATTTGTTTTACAGAGACATGAATGTATTATCTGGTGGAGAAAAAGCCTGAGACATCATATAATCCAATACCTGATGGATTTTTTGTCTCAAGCTAGGTTGTTAATAATGGACTTTCTGAGTAACCACTGTTGATGTTAATTTTTTTAAAGTTCATCAGCTTTCCGGGTCCCATCTTTGTGTCACCCTTGATTTCTTTATAGCTTGGTTCTGATGATAAGAATAGCTTCTTTGAAGCAGGTGGCAGGTTGGCCTTACCTCGAACTGCGGCCCTGGGATGGGGCAGGGCTCCCTGGCCACACTCTGGGTGAAACAGGCTCAGGTGACTCTAAGACAGCAGGAAACCCTGGCAAGGCAGAACATGACTTGCCACAGAAATGCTGGTGTCGGGTCCTGAGATGAGTAGTGAGGGCCACCAAAATGTGGCTGTTCTGGCCTCTGCTTCCCTTCTCCACACACAGATGCAGGGCCAAGGACCCTAGGCTGTGCTCTCCCCCCTGCCATCTTGGTTATTTTGGGGACAGATCGATGCTCTTCTCACTTCCTCCCTTTCCGGGAGAATTCTCTAACTGCACTGCAAACAAACTTTGTGGTTTTCTGGAACATGTAGGGAGAGGGACTGTAGGGCCCCTTGTCCTGCTTGGCTGCACCCACCCCTCATCTCTGGAAATGGGCTTTCTGGGCTGAGCCGCCCATCCCTGGAGCAGATGAGCAATGACAGCCTCCTTGCTGCCTGCAGAGAAGTAACCTGCACCCTGCAATGCTGAGTGACTTGAGGGATCACCAGGAGCACCCTAGTCTTAGCAGCACTTGTCAGTCTCTTCAGTTTTCCCAGGACTGGGAACTGAACCCAGGGCCTTTGCATGAGCTACATTCCCAGCCCTTCTTTTTATTTTTCATTTTGAAACAGCACTTTCCTAGATTGCCCAGAATGAACTCAAATTTGAAACACTCCTGCCTCAGCCTCCCAGAATGTCAGGATAGCAGGTAGACACTACTACACCTGACACTTTCTAAGGGCTATAAGACAATTAGAAATCCATTTTTTTGAATAGCTCATAGCTACACTACATAAGGAAGGAAGTAGAAAAGAAAGAAGAATCAGAGGGGGAAAAAAGCAGGGGAAAAAAAGGAAGAAGGGCAAAAAGAAGAAAGGGAGGAAGAAGAGGAAGGAAGGGAGGGATAAGAGGAAGGAGGAAAGGAAAGAAGTGATCTTCTTCATTTCAGTTTCCATGATGTGGTTGACTTTAGGGCTGGACAACTGCAAGCTCACTATCATCTCTTCCAATGCCAGACCTTGTGTGTAGCTGTCTGAACTCCAAGAGGCATCTACCTGGCTTTAGTAGGTTATAGTGTGTGTCAGCCATCAACTGAGAATAGTAGGAATGCGATGGGGAGCTAATCCTCACTCAGGAAACATAATATGCATCATTAAAATGCTACCTTTGACAAGGCCCTTTTCCTGATATTTATCATATTTTAATTGCATGCAGAAAGTTGTGCACTTTAAATTATTGTGTTACTCACTGAAGAATAACTCAAGTCTAGAGGTAACAATGTTCCATCTAATCTGTCTGGAGGCAATATCAAGAATCCAACATCATTCAGCAAATGATGTGGCATAAATAAATGCACAAGTCCCCAGGAATCCTGACCGTAAAGGCCTGGAAAGTCAAACAAGAGAAAGAGAGTCAGAGTGTGCAAAGCCTGAGTGAGACGCGTAGCTACTATAGTTACGGCTGTTTGAGCATCACTTTTGGAGTCTCAGTTCCCACTGGATAGAGAGGTTTAAACTGGAGTTCACAGTTGTGCTTTCCACAACCCAGGAAAGATGCTCCTTGATAAAGCAGGATACAACTTAAAAATTCACCAATGCCCAGCATCGGTCACTTTGCCTTCACTGAGATAAAACACCCCACCCCTGAAACATAAAGGAAGAGAGACTTCTTTTGGCCAACAATATCCAGTGGGTTCAGTCCATGGGTTGCTCCAAGGCAGGAACATCATGGTGGAAGGGTGCAGGGGAGGAGAGCGACTCACCTCATCACAAGCGGTAAGTAGGGAGAAGCGGGCACAAGAGTGTCCCCTTCCAGGTTTCACCCCAGTGACTCCTCCAACCGGACCCCACCTCCTACGGCTCAGTGAGCCCTGAACACACCACGATGGATCCACGATTGACCACATAAAACTCAGTTAAGAGCAGCTCGGACGTTGTACCTTTATTGATCATCACAGAGTGGCGGCGGCCTCAGGACCGTCCCATCGCAGTGACACCAGGTGGAACGTGGCCAGCCCTTCCCTCCACCTGCCACAAGCTCACGCCTGAGCACTCAGGCTGCTGCTTCCTCCTGGTTACTGAGCAGCTAGCTGTGCTCCCTGCACCAGCGTTTCCTGCACCCTGGCTTCTAAGCGTGTATTGTTCATTACAATCTACACCAAAAAGCAAAGAAAACCCCATGTGGGGCAAAACAAGCAAGTAGAGACCAAAGACAAGCAACGTAAGGACCGTTCCATGCAGGAATTAAACTCTGCCGCCTCCCAGCCCTGAGACGGCTCTCTATAATTAACCCCTCCCCTTTCAGGACATAACCTCACCCCTCATTCGCCTTCACCACTTTCCTGAGTTTCTTTACACATCAACAGGACTACAGATGCCGGCGCAGTGGGGCTTCGTACCTTTCTCTGGTTTCAAACTTAACATACTTGGTATTATATTCTATACATGATCTTGTAAACTGGCTTATTTAGTACGTATTTGGTCATTTTAACACATTTTTCATTTTGCACAGCTATTAGATAATCATTTGCATGGCTTTGTAAAATTATATTTTAAGCATATCCTCCAGTCCATTGGAACTGGGTCTTACCAGGGGCTTACAACGGCCACTGAGAGCACTCGTGTGTGCTGGTGCAAGGTGCACACTTCCCTCAGAGAGTTCTGCAGGGTTAGAAATCTGGCTCTAGCAGACACCTTGATGCACATCTATTTTTTCTGGCTGAGTATTCCCCAGAGAAGAGCCACCGATGGGCACAACCACCAACAGCACTAACACGGCCATTGTCTCTGTCCACAGCACCCACACGCTAGAGTGTTCCCTGGTGAGTGGGTCTAACCGGATTCTAATGCATATTTCCCTGAGATGAAAAGATCTTGAGCAGTATTTCCAGTTCAGCCATTATTTCCATTCTTTTTATTCATTTCTGCAATTTTTTTGTGGCCGTCATTCATCAAGATTCCAGTGGTTTACGGGTTTTGAATTATTTGTCAGCCACACATTAACCCTTGGGCACATTACAAATATCTTCTCTCACTTTGGAGCTGAATATGTGACTTCTGTTTTTAATCTTTTGGGGAACATTAATTCTAAACCATAGTTAATTTGAATGTAGTAACTATTAGTAGTTTTTTTTTTAATCAGTAATGGAATTAAACCCAATGTCCCAACCCTGAGATACCTCCTCAGGGGTTTTATTTTATTTTTAATCTGAGACAGTCCTACTAAATTTCTAAATTCACCACACTGGCCTTGAACTTGTGATTCTCCTGCTTCAGCCTCCTGGAATCCAGTGATTAAAAGCATATGCCACCATAGCTGGCTCTTTTTCATTATTCTTACAGCTTATATTTTTCACATCATGCTTAAGACATCCATTTCTATCACTAACTTCACGAAGACAGTCTTCCATGTGACCTTAGAAAGCTTCATTCTGTTTCCCATCACATCAAAAGCTTTCAGCTAAGAAGAATGAATTTTTGGTATACTGCTTAATAAGTGTAAGTATGTGTAGTTATTTTCAATTTGAACATCTCTAGATTCACCAAACAATTTTCAGCTTTACTGGTCTTCAACTTACTAGGTTTTTCCTCCCACCACATAACAAACAGGATTGACTTTTCTCAACTGGACTTCCACAAGAGGACTCTTGAAAACAGAGAATGCCTTGAGGGAGTCTTCTCTGTCCTCCCAAGGATGAGACACAACTAGCATCTCTCTGGGTGTTCAATAAATAAGTTGGCATTACCTACAGGAAATGCCTGGCACAGGGGGTCGCAGCCTGACGTACTTGCTCAGAAAGCCTGCCCACCACATAATATGTAAATAAAGCTTTGCTAGAAACAAAACAGTCAATTCTTAGAATACAGAGCTCCCTACTCTAAGATCCAGCATAAGTGCAAGGCTGCAAAATAGGGGTCTGGGTGGTATTTTGTTTGGCTGCCAAGTAGTGTGACACAAAGTGAACTTAAGAATTGGAGAAAAGAGGTTTGTTGGAGCAGTTACACTCAGTTATTTATGCATCATCTAGGTGCTTTTCACACTGTTCCCCTGCACTAGGGCAGACTTACATATTTTCAATGGAAGCCAAAAGCCTTATGATCTGAAAGGCTGAAATGCATAATCTCTGACACTGGAAAATCAACTGACCTCTGCTATAAAACGTTGAGCTTGAACTCATAGAATCCAAGTAAAAAATGATTGACCATTTGTGTTTGTTCTGAATCTCTTATATGTCTGCATTTATATTCATTATATCTCTCCTTCTACTTCCTTTGGATTTATTTTGCTCTTCTGTAAACTCCTTTTGCTGAAATAGAATTTATAGGATTATACAAACTGCTCAGTATAATAGCTTTCAGTGTATACTAAAATTCAATCTTAGAATATTGGAATTATTTCCCCCAAAGAAATATTGCATCATATGCTGTCACCCTTACTTCACCTTCCCCAACTCCAGCCCACTATTAGTCTATTTTCTATCTCGATTTGCCAAATCTCTATATTTTTCAGAAATGAAATCATGTGATATGTGGCCCTAGATAATAGCTTCTTCCATTCAGCAAAGCACTTTTATGTTTCATCCCTGCAGTAGCATGCTGTAGAATTTTATTTTTTTTCACGTCTGAACAATCCATTGTGTCAATATGCACATTTTATTTACCCAGCCATGGATGGAGATTTGGATTGGTTTTGATTTTACAAGTGAAGATGCTGTAAACATTCATGTACAAGTCTTTTTATGGACAGATTTTTTCATTTTTATCAAGAAAAATCCTGCTTAAGAGGGGAACCGCTGGCTCACTTGGTGATTTTATGTTTAAGCGTTTAACCAACAGCCTTACGGGTTTTCAAAGTAACCATACTATTTTACAGTAGCACCAGGACCAGGTATTTCAATTTGTTCACATCCTTATCAACTTTGTTATTATCTAAATTCCTGATATTTTTGTCTATCTCACACATTTTCAGCATTTCTTCCTCTCTGGCCTCCATCTTTAAAGAGACAAACTTTCCTATGAGTACTAATTTAGCAACATCCTTACTTTTTCCATTTATATTTTGTATTCTGTTTTTCCTAGAAATATTTTTGAACTATTTTTATGCTATTCCTTTGACTTGGTGTTAATCTAAACCTCAGCTTCAAAATTTATTATAGAAGGGGAACAGTATTGTGGGATTCTGTACAGATATATATGGAAGTTTATTTCTTTACCCAGTGATGATATATCTGCTTTAGAAGAAGAATGTTGTTTCTGTCACTTTTCTAGTCACTTGAACAAAATATCCAACATCCAAAACTGAAATGAGGCCAGGTTTATTTTGGTTGAGTGTCATAGTCGGTAGTCGCCTGTCTTCAAGAATGAAATGGCATGACAGAAGGGCCCGGACAGACTTTCATGGCATCCCGGAAGCACAGCAAGAAGGAAGAAGCACTTCCGGGTCACGCTCCCCAGTGACCCACCTCTTCTGACTAGGTCCATTCTCCTCAGAGTACATGCGGATGCACTGGCAGAGCACAGTTACCTTGTGACCCATACACCTTCCAAAAGCCCAGCCTCTGAACATGTCAGCCTTTTGGGAGACATTCCAGATCAAAACCCCTGCACATTTCTAATAAACAATTATTAAATTTGTTTTTATTGTTTGTATTACAAGAGAAAATAGCTCTTTCAATCATGCTAACCAAATAGTATATAAACATGCTGACCTTTTACTATCTTTCTCCTATATTTTCTGCCAGTTATGGAGAGAAGAATGTAAAAATCTTCCACTATGATGCTTGCTTTATCTCTTTCACCTGAACATACTGGCTCTCTATTTCAAATACCTTTGAAATAATAGTTTGATAGTAGTTGAGTAATACAGATTAACAATGTCTTAATTTTTATTTTATTTTTTTTAGTTTGGTGTTGGGCACTGAACTCATGACTTTGTCTTTAGGGATAGCCTTCATTTATTTTAACTAGTAAGGCCTCTATCTGTTTTAAGAACTTTAGAATATAATATAGATAAACCAACTTTCATTTTATAACTAAAGAGATGGGACATATTGTTCTGTCCTTCCACTTACAATTATTCCATTACAGGTACCTAAGAAACACTGTATGGTGTATATATTTTATTTCCACTAAAATGCTCTGTTTATATTTGGACTTAATTTTTTTATATTTACTGTAAACTTCAAATAACTCATAAGCTATAGAAAATTTTTCATTTCTATTTATTTAAACTTATCCTATGTTTTGTTTTTCAGTGGACTTCTTTTGGATCTTTTTATTATTATATATTGACCCTCAACAGTTTATATTAGAGAAAAATTAACATTTCATAACCTAAAAACAAAAAGTAAGATTAATGGGAATAGACAAGCTAGATTTTTTTTTTATTTTATATTCTTTTTTGTATTTTGCAGTGATGTGTACAAATGTAGGTTTCTTTTAATTCAACTTAATTTTATTTTATTTTAGCTATTCTTGGTTCTGAAATTAGTAGGCAATGTTTCCCATTGATTCTGAAAGATGTTGGGCCACTTTCCTTACATACTGTTCTTTCTCCACTGTCTCAAACTTTTTGTAGAATTCTGATCGAACATATATTAATCTTACTCACTCGCTTCCATATTTTCATCTTTCATCCTGATATTTTTTCTATAAAAGTTCTCATCTATTTTTAAAGTCATATTTTTTCTCACTATGTCAAATCTACATTTGATTTTAAAACTATTTCCTGGGCTTTCATTTTCAAGGTATGTTAATTGGTTCTTTTTCATATCTGCCAAGTTTTTTTTTCTTTCTCTTCCCTGAAGCTATTTACATGATTATCTTTTGCTTTTGAAAATAATCATTATTGTTACTGTTTTCTCCATGGAGGAAGCCCAATGTTTTACATCTTTGCAGGCCTTTTCCTATTAGGTACAAGATAAAACACACCCACACAATTTTTCCTTCCAAACAACCATCTCTAATAGATTGCTAATTATGAGCAACAAGGAGAAAAATAATTGCCATCCGCCAAATCTCCTTTCTATGTGGACTTATCTGGCACTTTTGCTTTTGAAATTGACTAAAGATGAAATAGGTTGAATCTCAAGAAAGGTAAAGAGGGCTGCGGATTATTGTGAAATAGAAAATATTTAAAAGGAAATGGGGTGTAGGTGTAAATAACAAGGGAAAAAATAATATGATGTTGATAAAAGAAAGGAAGCAAGATCTACTTATATGGAGGTGGTTGTAGGGTGGGTAGGAGAATGGGAAAAAATGAGAATTAAGTAGTGTCATATCACATACTGGTACAAATTCTCAATGTTGAATGTGATTATGAGGTGTATATACAATGCACTAATAAATATTTGAAAAAATAGAAAGGTAAAGAACAGAATAAATAAAGATGGAAGGCACAAAAATCCATCTTCAAGTCCGAAAACTGATAATCCCTAGCTGAACACTCTTTTAAGAGTAAAAGTTTGCTTTGAACAATACATTACTGTGCACTCAATACCCCACTTGGGTTCAAGTCTTTGGATACAAAATCAAGTTATTTAATTACCTCTTCTAAGGTAGAAAAATTCTCCAGCCAATTAATAACAAAACTAAGGTTTAATTACTTTAAATAATTTACCCTGGACTCTACAGTTAGTGTCAGATGTGATGTTGAACCCTGATCCAAAATCGTAGTTTACAGTTTATGTATTAGACAGCCTTCGCTCACTGTGCTAAAATAATTGACATAAGCAGCTGATAAGGAGGAAAGTTTTATTCAGCCCACAGTGTCAGAAGTTTACTCCCAGTTTGGTTGATGTTATTGTTTGTGGGTCTAGGGCAGGAAGAACATCATGGAAAAGCAGGTGGCTTAGCAAACCATTCACTTCCTGAAAGCAGGAAGCAAATTGGAAAGCAAATTGGAAATTGGAAAGCAAAAAGCATCATAGGAAATGATTAGGGTCCAGATAGACACCCTCTTCAAAGATGCATTCCCGATGACCTCCCTCCCATCCACTAGGTCCCACCTCCCTAAGGTTCCATGACCTCCCAATAGGCCAGAAGCTGGGGAACAAGCCTTTAACTATCAGGCCTTTTCAGGGACAATCCAAACTACAGCAATTTCCTATTCCAAATTTAAAGCAATTAGCACAAAAGGGAAATGAGAATAAGGTGAAGCAAAAATTGTGAGTCACTTAAACCACAATAGGGTGTCTGGAAGAGAAAGACGTGTTGCATAATTTAGCAAATTGCTTTGTTTGGGAAACTCATCAATTCGTTTCCAAGGAAAATGTAGTTTCTTTCACCTCCGGCTTTTGCAGCGAGCCCCGGCAGCCTCAATTGGCCTCTCTCTGTCCCCTTCTATTCTACAGAAAGAAAGTTGTAACAGGGAGAAGTCTGAAAAAAAAAAAAGAGGAGGTGTCCAGTACTTTGAATTAGTGCTCCACTGCGCCCTGGGAAGGACCCATATTTCAAAATGAACCACACATCTTTCTGACCTCTTGAGTTGCTTCCTACTAAATTTTATAAAGGTGCACTTTCAGAATTATAGAATACTAAGCTTCCAGTTTTGTTGAAGGAGAAGCAGGGCCAGAGCAGTATTATCACTTGCCTTTGGCTGCCCGGCTGCTTGGGACTTACGACTGAGGTAAGAAGACTGTCTTGCTTTTCTGTCTGTTCAAACACGTGTTTCCTGGTAGAAGTTCCAGATGGACATAGTGGAAAAACAAGTCATTTCTTGCCATTGTCTTTCTTAATCTTTCAGAAGTTAGACTTATCTCCAGCTGAAGCTTCCAGCAAAGGGAGTTTTCAGCCTAAATCAACTGCTTTCAGGAATACATTTTCACACAGGCTCAGAATTCAGAACTGAAAAGCAAAGACACTGGTACCTTGCATCATGAACGCTTTGGTTCTCAAATGATCTGGTTCACGCACAAAATTGTTTGACAAATTTTGGGTTTGTTCGCAGACTTCATCTGGGAACAAACATGACCATGGACATCTTTTCCACACAAACACAGCTGAGGCCATCTTCTCCAGACTCGTGCACAAATTAACTTCCTAAACTGAGGTAACACTGTCTGTGGCCCCCTTCACCTAAGCAGCCATACAAATCTAGCTTCTCATTGCTTTTTGCAGAAAAAAATGCTGGATGAACTATTGAATTTCCAAAGTTCCTTCCTCCCTGTGCTTACAGAGTTTGAGTCTATTTCAATGGCATATGTTTGGTCTGTATGAATCCTTTTTGTTCCAGCATTTATTATAAGCAGAGACAAACATTAAGCTCACTTCTTGCCCAGGAACAACTTGAATTCGAGAAAAGAAAGAGGATCTGAAAACACACCTCTCATCTAGTCCATTTAGTGTCCTTAGGTAATAAAAACAGGTACAGTTTGTCTGTGTCTGTCACTCTGAATATTCTTATCTGTGAGAAAACTGCAAACTCTGCCCGCAGGCCTCAGAGGAGGCCAGGGTGTCCTGTTACAACATCTACCAGCCATAAAACAAAAAGTTTATCTTTAAAGGCGCTTGTTTCCACGGGTGAAGTCTTGCCAGCTGGGTCTTGGGCGTGGATTTCAGACTGTAACAGGATGTCACAAGTCTTTTGCACACAATGCCTTGAATACCCCAATGCAGCTGACTGCTCCCCATTGGGAAACTTGTCAATCCCACAGTTGCCCAGTGCCTGTCTCCCCACCAGCACCTCACCGTCAACACGGGACTAAATGCTCTTTGAAGCTGCAGGTCTGGAAATGCTGAGCTCATGTCCCGGTGATTGAAATGGCTTCCAGACCAGTCCCGCTCCCTCCTGTCCCACGCTCACTAGGAAAGGTCTTGTGCAATATCTGCTCTCATACTCTGGCAGGTTGTGAAGTACAACCCGTGTCCATCCTCTGTGTTGTAACTCAGCTCCGTGTATGATACGGCAGAGAGGGACAGGCGTGCAAAGTACTGCAGAGCAGGAGTGGTCCCAATTGCACCCAGGCTTTTTCCTTTACGAAGCAGAAACAGAGGCTTGGGGAAGTGTCACAACTGCTAACGTCACATAGTAAAGCAGGACAGAGCCCAAGCTACAGTCTCAGTTGCCCTGATTAAATTTGAGTGTGTGCTAAGCCAGGGCTAAGAAGGAACACTCTGGCTGTGAATTTCTCAGCAGTTAATCGCTTAGAAGAGATGGTAAGCTATTTTCAACCCTTTGCTGTTTTTCCTGACTTATGCCTCAAACTCCAGTGCAGTTCAGCACAGCACTGTTATTGACCTCGTCTTCTCTTTATTATTCACTTTATGCACTGATTTTGATTTCCTAAATGGTTCCCTCTCTTTCTGCCTGTTTATTGAGTTCCTAGTGCCTCCTTCCACTGTGCCTGAGACAATTGCCTGGCCTGCTTCATCCTAAACCCTGACACATTTCAAGGTTCCGGGAATATTCTTGTCAATTGCCAGGGAACAGGGAAAATTCTCCCTCAGGTCAGCATCTGCACATGCTCAGCTCACGGAAGGGGCAGTGGAGAAGCTGTGAAAAAGAAGTAAAAGATGCTTATCCTCCAGGGAGGACCCAACAGATAGGTGCAGAAGAAGGGGCTTTTCCAGCTGCAGGGCCAGATGTTGGAGAATTTCTAACTGCCACCTTCAAAGCAACTTCTCTAGAGTCCCACGGGCAGGGTCGGTCCTAAACAAAGAGTCCTACAGTTGTTCCTAGAAGCAGGGAGTTCACATCTTTAGGAGATAGGGCTGCCTTCCCCAGCTGTTTCTTTGGTAACTTGTTTGTCACACAGAGCAGGCTGCTCTGGAAGTCACTGGCTTTGATGGGGCTGATCATGGTACCTCCAGGCAAATGTCTTGGAAGGATAAAGAGAAAGGCATTGGAGGACAAGGGCCAGGGGACAGGGGCCCTATGTCAACCCCACAGCCCTTACCACCTTTCTCCTGTCCCCAGCTATGCCAATGTTAAACCATCTTTTGGGGCCGGGGATTTAGCTCAGTAGTTCTGGTGCCTGTGTTGCAAGCGCAAGCACCCAGGTTCAATCCCCGATTAACCACATACAGTACCTGGTGTGGAGACTCACGCCCAGCATCAATCAGTACCACATACCAGTGTCGGGCATGGTGCCTCATGCCTGTAATCCCAGCACTTGGGAAGCAGAGGCAGGAGGATTGCTGTGATGTGAGTTTGAAGCTGAGCTCAGGGCCATCCTGAACCACAAAGTGAGACCCTGTCTCAAAAACAAACAAACAAACAAACCTCTTTTGGCTGCTCATCATTTTCTATTAATAGATGAAAATTTTGGAGGACAGGGGTTGTGTCATCTTCAACTCACTATTACCAGTCTGGAATTAAATTCATGCCCAAAATGTGGACTGAATGTTGAAATAAAATGACTTTGACTAAAGTCTTTTTGTTGTGTTTTTTAAAATTTTTTGTTGTTTTTTTGTGAAGAATCAAAAATGAAATATTTCAGGTTTTGAACTCCAAGGCACATCACTTAGAATTATTAACTCTGCTTTGAAAACTGAAAGATCCCTTCGTCAACAGTCCATGGAAAGGAAGCAAGTAGATTACAATAGGGCTTTGCTCCTGGCAGCTGAAATCAAAACCTTATACAATATTCATGTGTCACAAAATATTATTATTCCTTAGGCTTTTTAAAATCCTTTCAAAGTATAAAAAGAAATTTTTAGCTTCTATATAAGTCTGCCAGTCTCCGCATTAAACCAACATACTTCAGATGCTACACTCCCTTCAGAAGCTATTCTTATATTTTGGTCTGTATTGAAGCCAAACAAGTCACCATCACCCCCCCCCCAAAAAAGTGATAGTTTAATAACATAAAAATCTCTAAGAAAGATAAGGGAACTGTAACTATCAGCATGCAAAGACTAAGGAGAAAGAGACATCAACTGAGGTAGAATATTACTGGGTGATTAGATAATTTGTTGCATTTTCTGGTTTGGGGGAAGTAGATGCATTATTTGTTTGTCTTTTGGGTTTTATTATTGCTGTTTGTGTAAGTTTTTTTTTCAAGGACAACTTGTCAGAACTAAGGGTTTTCATGAATCTAGTGAGTTTCTCTAGCAAATAAAATAACAATCCTCAAGCTCTCATGTCAATAAAATAAATTATCTCTGTGTATATATCTTCAAGAGGCTCTGACCCATGGACAGAACCTGGAAAAAGGTAATCTAAGTACTGTTAACACTCACAGCAGGCAAGTCCTTCAACTAGTGTTTGATCTCTAGCTCCAGTTTGACTAGGTTTGGCTCCACAGAGCCTCTGCCATCACAAAGCCTTGGGGCAGGTACCCTGGAAGACACAGCAAGAAGCAAGTTTAAAGCAAGATAGTGGGGCAGCCAGCTGCAGTGCAGGTGGAAAGTGTGCCGGAAATGGACTTGGCCAGCACAGGGGTCTACGCACATCGGCTTCAGTGTGCCTGGGGGGCTCCGGCCTTTGGAAGGGACAGCAATGGTCCGAATCCTGAAGGTGTTAGGACCCAGCCAGTGTCACACTTTGGAAAATATCAGGCACAGATTGCGCAGTTGAACAAAGTTCCTCAAGTTTCTTCTTAGTCCAGCGATTTGAAGAGACCAGACAGGAAGTAAGATCTACGAAGATCATCACTTCAGAGAGGGAATCTTCCCCCAAGTCATCTAGCATGGAGTTGTGTGTGAGGGAGATGGTCCATCGGGGAGAGGGCCAAGCGTGACCCTGTGGCTGTCCCCCCCTGGGTATGTAGACCTGTGATGAAGAGGCCGCAGCCATGGCACCGTTTTGACTCACCCTGATTTGAGAGGGCTATCTGAGTACCTCTCTCTGACGCAGTAACTCTTAGCAGGCATAAACTCAGGATGTGTCAGGGAAAACGCTGACTCAGCTGGCTTTCCTGGTCCTCTGCAGATTGAGCAAGGGAGCCCAGCACTAGCATTCCTGCCTCGCCGTCCCCAGGCCTGCAAGTCTTCAGCAATAATGGATCTGTACTTTCCACACTGTGGGAAGGATTCACAGGTAAGAAATAAAGCGTTAATCAGAAATTCTATTTATGAGACACATCCTTGATATAAGCAAAGACGTCACCATGCAATTTAGACACTACATGTTAGATAAACAGCCACGGTAATGTTAACTAACAATTGATGTGTTAATAAGAATATAAGTTCAAGTTTGTCTGGCTCTTGGTCTTCCTTAGCATTGATGCTCCTAATGAATTTACAACTTAGCTAGTCCTGTAAAAAGTTTCCGTGTGGGAACTCTGACATCAGACAGCACAGCCTTAGTTACTATTCTCTCAGTGAAGAGACAAAGTATCTGACACCCAAAGTTAAAGGGGGAAGGGTTTATTCACCTCACAATGTGTAGAGGATTCAGTCCACAACAGGCTGGCCCCAAGGCTGGGTGCCATGGCAGTGTGTGTCATAGAGGTGAAAGAGTTCGTGGTAGACCAAAGGTAGCAAAGCAACAAGAGGCACTTTGCAGTAATGTTGTCCCTTTTATTTTATCTGGATTGCCAGGATTAAGATGGTGTCAAACCAACCAGTGACCTGGTTTAGTAATCACACATCCTTAACCCCAACATTACACAGTGAATTCAGCCACATCTCAGCAAACCTTAAGAAAAGCTTGAGGCTTTGAGGGACATCTTGACACAAACATCACACAATTCTAATCCACACTGGCTGTACGTATGAGCAGCGAAAGAACTAGAAATAAAGGTGGGTTTGCTCACTCTAGCAATTGAACAGTGCCCCCCCCCTTCAAAACTACGTTCATGTCAGATCCTCGGAATCTGAGAAAGGAAGGTGATGTAGAAAAACGGTCTTGACTAATGCAGTCAACACCATGAAAAATGTTCAGCATCTCTAGTCATTAGAAAAATGCAAATTAAAACAACACTGAGATTCGTCATACTCCAGAAAGAGGGGCTATCATCAAGAAATCAAATAATAACAAATGTTGACAGGAGTAAGTGGAAAAAGAATTTTCTATGTTGTTGATGAGAATGTAAAGTAGTACAACCATCATAGCAATCAGTGTAGAGATTCCTCAAAAAACTAAAATTAGAAATCTATGTGACCCAACCAGCTGTTCTCCTACCAAGTATCTTCCGAAAGAGCTAAACACATCGTATTACATGACACATGCATATCCATGTCCACAGCAGCATGATCCATAGTATCTACACCTTGGAAGCAACTTACATGTCCATCAATAGATAAATGGATAAAGAAAATGTGGTGTTTACACACGGTAGAGCCCTACTGTGCCACGAAGAAGGATAAACTTGCATCACATGTAGGAAAGTGGGTGTTCTCAAGACCATAATATTAGGAGAAATAAATGAGACACATAAGTTTAAACATGACATGATTTCTCTTATATGAGAAACCTGAAATATAAATGCAGACCAAAACAAGAGATAAATCATAGGAAACAGAGAAGTAGATCTTCTGCAAAAGGAAAGGAAATCAAGACTTGGAGGGAAGAGAGAAGGAGGGAAAAGGGGATAAAAACAGAATTAAGCTATGTTCCGTACATGTGTCCACTCGACAGGAGGAGAGTGATCGTAATTGTGCACCAATAAAAGTAAACATTAAAAAATGCTTCAGTATGTGATGACTCCTCAATCTAATGACCTTTGACCTTACAGGAGAAAGACTGAAGGGCATTCGAGACCAAGAGGAGAACACAGCAAAGGAGACCACGGCCACAGAGGTAGACATGGCAGCAAGGTGGCCATGGGCCAAGTCAAGGAATGCTGGCAGGCAGCAGAAGTGAGAGAGCTTCACGGCAGGTGGGAGAGGAACTCCCTTGTGTACACTTGGGCCTCCAGTACTTGGCAAGAAATGTCACTTGTCTGAGTCACCCTGCTGGAATCTAGCACACCCTTAACATCACGATGAATCAAATAAGTGAGTGTGTGAAAGTGGCACATAGAAGATGCTAAAGAAAATTTAGCCATGGTTCACATCATCCCTCTTTGAATAATTACAAAGCAGTGTTCACATAGATGCTAATATTCAAGTATCTGCAAATAAGTTGTGGAGAAAGACACATGAAAATTGGCTTTCCTGATTATAGACCCTGGTTAAAAGAATTCTCAAATGGGCATTTGCATCCCCTTAATGCAAACCAGTCCAAAGGAACCCAACTGAGAAAATTTAAGGTCTAAAGGGTCAGAGAGGAAGGAGCTTTGGACACCGAGCATGTTGGGTAGAAACCTCCCAAAAAGAATCACGATAATATTGGGTTTCAGCTAACCCCATGGTAGAGGATCTCTAGATTTCTCTGAGGAACAGAATGAAAAAATAAATCTTAGAACCAGTTTGCCCTTCTGCTATTACATAAAGTTGCAAAGGAAACTTCAGTGCTCTTGAAAGGAAGATAAAATATCCAGGTATTGGTCAGGCGTGATGGCACATGCCTATAATGTTAGCACTCAGGGAGGCTGAGGCAGGAGGATGGCAAGTTTGAACCAGCCTGGGATACTTAGTAAATGATGGAGTCTCCATCTCAAAATAAAAATTACTTAGAGTTGGTTATATAGCTCACTGCAAAGGCCCTGGATTCAATCCTTATTGTAAAAAAAAAAAAGTATAGATATTGTTGAATCATTAGCAATGAAGTTAGCAGATACAAAAGAAGCAGAAAATATACCTCCAAATCATGAGCCAGAGAAACTTTCAGGAGGAACCACAGGCGGCTTCATGCAGGGTGGGACAGCCCACTGCTCAGGAAGAGGGGAGAATAAACTCTTAATAAAGAAGGACCGAGATGTGGTTCTTTTATAAGGTGGAGTATTACTTGGCCATTAAAAATGATAAGATTGAGTCATTCATGTTCAAATGGATGTACATTGAGGGCATCCTCTTAAGTGAAATAAATAGGTCACAGATGTGTAAATATAGTATCTCTTCTCTGGTGTGAGAAAATGAAGTTGTAAATGAGTTGCAGTATGTATATAGTTGATATTGTAAAATAGAAAATATTTTAAAGGAAAGTGGGTGTAGGGGTAAATAATGAGGGGGAAAAGAATATGACAGTAATAAAGAGTGGAGGGTAAGGGGAAAATGAGAATCAAGTCATGTCATATTCTAGTACAAACTCTCAATGTTGAAAGTAATTATGTATATTCATAATGTACCAATAAAGATTTAAATTTTTTTAAAAAAGAGAGAGACACCGGTTAAAAACTGGATGTGGGGGCCGGGGAGTTAGCTCAGTGGTTCCAGCGCCTGTCTTGCATGCTCAAGGATGCGGGTTTGATCCTCCGGTAACCACATACTATACTGGGTGTGGAGACTCACCCCAGCAGTAATCAGTACCACACTCCACAGTGCCGGGCGTGGTGGCTCATGCCTGTCATCCCAGCACTTGGGAGGCAGAGGCAGGAGGATTGCTGTGATGTGAGTATAAGGCTGAGCTCAGAGCCAGCCTGAAGCACAAAGCAAGACCCTGTCTCAAAAAGCCTAAAAAAAAAAAAAAAAAAAAAAAAACAGGATGTGGTCTTTCCAAGCTCCACTCTTTTTCATATGCTTTTCAGAGATGAGATACAATGTCTCTATGCCCCTTTTTCTCCCACTAACCCTACCCCGTTAGGTTCCTTCCTCAGTCCTACTCATTCCCTTCACTCTCCGTTTGCCTTGGTCTCTCTTTCTGTTTTGAGAGATCACCCCACTTATGCTCAGAGTTCATTTCCTTTGTTGACCTCTGAGTGACCTTTCTCAAATATCCCAGTTGGCTGTGCGGCTGGGGTCTTCTGGTCACATTTTCCCCATGTTCTCTCCTTCAGGGCTCTGTGTTCTGGTTCAGAGTTGGAGTTGGACATTGTCCTTGGATCCTACACAAAGCCTGCTCTACCCAGCACACTGGGCTCTGGAATACCACCAGGCCCTTGATATTCATTCATCAAACAGGCTCAGACGAAGCAGGGCAAGTCTGGAACCGGACGCTGGGCTCTGGATCAAAACACTGTCACACAGGCCATTTTGGAGCAGAGGATGATACATTCTAAAGATCTGAAGTGTGCAGAAGCAGATGGGAGGTGACTGCTGGGTGGGACTCATCCTGGACTCAACCTAAGTGCAGAGACTGGATAGAAAACCTCATGTGGCTGAAGCCCTAGGACACATGTGGTCTCTGAATTTTATATAATAACATTTTATGGAAATCTTGCTACATGTTTGTGCCGAAGCACACCTGGCAGGAATCCAGATAAATCTCCACTTTCCACTTTGAATAGCGCAGGGTTCATACTGTTCTATTTCTGGCCAATTCTGACTGTTTCCAAAGAGAATATCTACGCAGATAATGTCATAAAAATAGAAGGGATGTCTGCCTCTGAGGGTCACCTTTATCCTTCTGCTTTCAAACACTTTCATGTTCCCATAATTTCCATGCATTCCATGCGTACTCTATCTGTGCATTCTGAATTCCTAGCAAGATTTATTATGTCTCTTCACTATGTAGTGGGTCATAATAGTGTACTTCTGTAGACACATAAACAAGCAGGAAGGAAAATGGATAAAACACCACTTCAGTGGCTGGAGAGGAAGAGACAGACAGACAGACAGAGATGGACAGACAGACAGGCAGAGATGGAGCCTGGTTGGTTCGGAGCCATTCTGATTCTTCTCTGGTTTAGAACTTGGCAGTATTGAGAGAACTGGGCCCCGTGTTATTACAACATCGCATTGAAAGCAGGAAGTTTAAGCTATAAGGCCGTGGTGTTTTTCAGCCAACCTGCCCTTCCTTCTGGTGGTTCACAATAGTTCACTGTTCGAGCTAGAGAGAAGCCCACTCCAGCCTCAGCATCCTGGTCAGAATAAGAGGTGGTTGAATTAGATAAGTTTGAAGAAACCAAAATCATAAAAGCCAGTGATTCTAAACACATGCACATGGGCTGGGGACTTACCTCAGTGGTTCTGGTGCCTGTCTTGCAAGCACAAGGACCCAGGTTCGATCCCCCAGAAACCACACACAATCCTAGGCATGGAGACTCACGCCCAGCAGCAATCAGTACCATATACCACAGTGCCGGGTGTGGTGGCTCACACCTGTCATCCCAGCACTCGTGAGGCAGAGGCAGGAGGATTGCTGTGATGTGAGTTTGAGGCTGAGTTTAGGGCCAGCAGAACTACAAAATGAGACCCTATCTTAAAAAAAAATGCACAATGAAACTCCAAAGAGTTCTTCCTAGAGACTCGTGAGCAGGGTATACATTGAATACTCATTTGTTGGTCTGATGTTGTTTGATCTTATTTAATCTGGAACCATCTGTTTTGCATTTTCAGAAGGATGTGGATTGTTCAGACTTCTTATCCTTGATAATTAATTCAAGTCCTCCTTTTCATTTACAAAATATTCTGTGTGTGAAAGAGGGGAGAGGGGAATTTTACAAGGGCAACTAAGAGGGATGCTTCACAGAGGAGATGACATTTGGGTGCTGAGACATTGGTAGGAGTTTTCCAGACCACAAAGGATGAGGAACACGAAACAGTGTATGCAAAACCCCTAGAAAGTTGTGCAACTGATGAGATGACTGTGAAATCAGAGCTCAGATAAGGTAGAAGAGTGTTGGCTTCACCTGTCCACTGTCTGTCTTCATCTGACACATCACATCGGTTCCTTGAGGAGCTTCCTTTTCCCTCTCTTTATCCCTGCAGTGCCCTGGGTCCTGGCGCTGAGGGTGATCCGGCTTGAAGCTCAGCCCATAGAGCGATCCTACCATCCTCTTCGTGGAGTCAAGATCTCTGCTAAGGCTAAGGGGAAAAGTTGTGTCCCCCCCCCCGCCGGCTTTGCTAAGGTGCCAGCTGGAGCCCACAGAGATGATTTCACTGAGGTCTGCATGGCCTTCACTGCCAGCACACCTGTCCTATAAGGGAAGCAGAACTGGGAGACGGAGATTCCTGATTAAATGGACAGTTCTGTCAGGGGTCCTCAGAGGAAGAGCCACTGGCCTTCTGACCAGACCACTTCCAGTTGGGTATTACTCTGCCATGGCTGGACATTTGCATCCTCTTAACATCTACCTCAGTATGATGAGCAGGCTCCTCCAGGAAATGATGTCGCCACAGTGGGGAGTTTTAAACCTACTTTGTTTCATTTGATTTGGGTGTAGCTCGGGTTTGGCAAATTGAAATTGAGTTTCTGGTTACTCATTGTCAAATCTATCCTCCCAGCCTCAACTCTGTCAAATTATCTATACTAGAAGATTGCACAGGGAGACAAACATTCACACACAGAACCAATGTGAAAGGGTTTTGACTTGTGAGCAAAATAACCTGGCTCCCTCAAAGAGGTGGAATGAATTGGTGAGGGTTGGATCTGCTTCCTTTATTACCTGACTCACTAGTGTTTGAGTGTTGATTTTTTTTGCCACTGCTTTGCGGAGAAAGTGGATGCAGGAGTCAGAGGTACCGTCCACCATGAAATAGGCAAGCCTGACCCAGGGTCTATTGCCTGCCACTGCCCTGTCTCAGACCCTTAGGGCTGGAAGAGGTGTGTGTAAATAAGAGGACAAAGACCTTGAGAAAACTGACAACACCAGCAAGCAGAGACAGACACCAGGCAGGATGGTGTTTAAAACATTCACCAACTCATGGCTACCAAGGCCTGGAAATGGATGCTAAGAACGGACACCGGGCATGGAAGGGGGCACCTCTGTTCTTCCTGTTGTATCACCGATATGCTCACATCACTGTATCTTAACAGAACTCTGAGGACTTTTTTTCTTATGCAATCAAATCATTTATACTGGCCCAGTACCAAAGCCTAGGTTCCCACCCAGAGAGATGGTAAATATGTTTTTGTCATCTCTCATTGATTTCGCATGTGGACTTTTTGTGTCCCTGTGTAATCTGCTGATGGAGAAAACCTGATAAGCAGACGGGAGGCCGAGGTGAGCGCATCTGCCAATGATTAAACATGTACATATGGCTCTTCTCTACTTTTGGCTTTTGTTATCTCTTTTTCCTTCTTCCTCAAAAAGAAACATATAAAGATTTTCCTTGGGAGACACTACACCTTATAATCTTTTGTCTCCTCTCACTTAAAAAATGTGTCTTCCTACTCTCTGAAAGAAGAAGAAAAAAAAAAATAACCATCTTTCCACTTTCCCCCAGTTGGCTACTTGTCCCTAAAATAACCCCTCCACACAAAAGCACTCAGGAACAATGTCTGATTTGCTCAGATCAGGCAGAGCTCACAGAGGGTCCATGCTGCCCCAGCCGACAGCAACTGAAACTCTCCTCACACATCTTCCTGTGCAGCAGCTGCTCAGTAGTAGCAAGAGACAGACGAGTCTTCTCTTCCTTCTCCCTTCTCCCGACCTCGGCTGCTCATTCGATTCTGCCGGCTGCCTTCCGTGGGCTGCCCCTGCCTCTCTGCTGTGCAGTCAGACCATTCGACCCATTCAGTCCTTAGCGCATACTCTGCCTAAAATGTCACTGCCTTACCTGACAGGACAAATTCTTCCATTCACTGGGACCTGGCCTACTGAGAAATAAGAGTTCCTAAGTAGTAAAATGTTACCTTCATTTCTGTTGGACATTTAAAGATATGTTCTGATTAGGTCTGATGTTCTACCTTGACATCTGGCTCCACAGAGACTTGAAATTGGAATTATAAACATGGTACTTGGCAACAGGTAAGTGGGAAGTGGAAATGTCATTGCTGAGACCTTGATCTTCAGAGTCATATTCAGGACACAGGAGCACCTCTCATGGCCTGGCATCCTTGTCTGCAGACAGGTGTGGCAAGTGTTGTGTCTGGACTTCTATGCCAAATGCTACTTCCTCCTGGCTACACCTCCTGCAAACTCACTGCTTCCTGGACTGCACAGGGAAAGAAGGAATTCTTCTTAGGGCCCGAGAGCAAAGCAGTTTCCTGTCTCCCCACACAGGTGCTGGCTTTTGAGCACATGAGATGTGGAGTTCTTGCTACAGAGGAGTTAGGAAAACTGTACTTTTATAGAGTAACTGCAGCTTTGGACACAAAGTTCCCCAAAGCTGCCTCTTGTTCCTTCTGGGAAACTCCAAGAAACACGCCTAGCAGTATGAAAGGTTCCCTTGGTCGGTCAGTAATCCCATCCATGTGTCTCCACCTCTGAAGGGAGCCCACTCTTTCCCTCTGCAGACTCTGCCCCCGGAGAAGCGGCTGTCTGAAGGGCATCAGCTCTAACTTCCGACCACAGCTTGTGGCTCACATTCCAGACAGCTCCTGCAAGGGTCACCCCACAGACGGTAGGAATGCATGGCCTAGATCACCCACCTGGAGGACACCCTGAGAGAGACCACAGAAAACCCCCAGCCCGGCCTCTCTTGGCTGCCTGCGCTCTATTCTCTCCAAATGTGGCTTCCTTCATTCTGTTCAGAAATCCTTTTAGCCACATCCCGCAGCCCTTTTCTCTGCCATCAGCCTAATGTATTCCATTAGATTCCTGTTTCCTCGCAGGGCCTAACTTGGACCCTGTCCAGTGACAAAACCCTAAAATCATCCTGTTTGTTGCCAGCTGGGGCCCCAGGAGTGACAGAAACCGGTGCCCCTTGCTGTCTCTGCACGGTGCTCATGTTGCCTGGACAGAAAAGCAAAGCTGCAGTTATGCTCCGGGCTTCTCCAGGAGCATAATTTCAAAGGCAAACACCTCATCTGTAGGTCTGATAATCACAGGGGTCCATAAGCCCAGAGCTCACAACTTTAGTTGGTAACCAGCACCCGTCTTGCTCGCTCCATCCATAGAGCAGCAACTGCTGCAAGGGTGCTGCCCCCACCCTCCCCTCAGCCACAGAGAGCTGTGAGGCACGGTGCCCACCAGTACACATCTAAGAGCTGCCTAGTCCTTCAGTCCAGAGCCACCCAGGGCATCTCCAGTGCCATTTCTGGGGCATCTGTGCAGCAGCTCTCTCCTGGGAGATGGATCAGCTGCTTTCCTACACATTATTCCTCTGGGTTTTGCTCTAGGCAGCTGTTGAGGCTGCCAACTGCTCTTTCCTGGAGACAGAACCATCCCTGTCAGACACAGCCAGCTGAGGGCCCGCAGGCTACACCCGCAGGCAGGTTACAGCAGCTGCACAAAGCCTCCTGTGTCTCGGGGTGTGTCTGGAATGCGGGGAGCTGCTCTTTTCTCCACCTCCATCTGCTTGTCAGGGACTGCCTCATTTTTTCCAAAAATACAGTGAACCAGGAGAGGGACTGACCTTGCCTACATCACCTTGGAAATGAGCTACGTGACCATATCCTTGTGCTGGATTTGGAGGTAAGAACCTCAAGAATAGCAGATGTCATCAAGGGGCTTCCCAGATAGGCTTTACTATCCATGTAGTGGTCAGGACTGTAATCCCACATTCTGAAGCTAAGGCAGGAGGGCTGCACATTTGAGCCCAGCCTAGGGAGTTCAGTGGCTCAGTAAGACTCTCTCGAAATAAAACATTAAATAAAAAGGGCTTCAGCTGTAGCTCAGTGGAAAGGCCATTGGTTCAAGACCCAGAAATGGAAAAAAGAAAAGAAAAGAGAAGAAAAGAAAAAGAAAAAAACAGACAAGATAAGACAAGACAATACTGTGCTCTAAGTAGCCTACATTGGGAGGTAAAACCTTGGGCCTGAAATTCATCATTAATAAAACTGGAGGTAGAAGCATGTGACTATGGTTCTCCTCATTTGTTACATTCAATACAATCAGGAAAATGACGATCCAGGGCGTACATTTTAGCCCAAGTGCTATGGGTGAAGAAAGCAAGTTGAGCATTTGTTCAGCTTTTGAACCCTTCTTGGTTTTCAAAACTGCAGTCTCAGTGTAACAACAAGAGAAGGAGGAATCGGGAAACACCTGAGCAAATGTGGGCAGCTGTCGGCCATCGCAGCCCTGGGGCCGGAACTACTCTCCACGCAGCCCCCGGGGACCCAGCCTTCACGGTTCCCGGCCACTTCTCTGTGGCCTCTCCCCCTGGGAACCTGTGATCTCGCCAAACAAATGTCCCCACAGGCCTCTCTCTGCTCACCCTGCTGCCGCCACTCCTCCAACCCCTGCCTCCGTGCCTCTCCGATCTTCTTTCCTTGGTCTTCAGATCAGAAGATGTTCTTGTTCTACTTCCCATGCCACCCTCCACCTCTGTGACAGTTGTGTCGCTCACTGAATCTTGGTGCTTCTCGCTGGAAGCAATGTTGTCACCAGACGGGGTTCAGGAAGTTCCCCCCAAGGAAGAGATGGGGGCTCCATCTCCACCATGGGGTCACTTCTTGGATGGTCATGGGAAGAAACTGAAAAGCTCTTCAGTGAGAAATCTCGTCAGAAAGAAAACCATTGACCTAGAACGTGGAATCCTGGAGTCTGTCAGGTTCCTGTTAGTGGGATACGATGGCTATTCATGGTGTTCTTCCCTTCAGGGTAGAAGTCTGAGGCATTTGCACATCTGTCCTCTCTCTCCTGGAAAATAAAACCTAGCTGGGAAATAATCAGTTTTGAAAACCAAGGATCGCAAATGCCAGCCCCCACCAGCCTCTCTCTCCTGGCCTCATGTGCAGCTGCTCTGTAAGGCAGGTGAGGCGAAGGTAGACAGACGGGGCTGGCATTTGTGATCTCCACTTTTTCAGGTAGGTCTTATATTCGGGGAAATGCACCATAGTCTCAGAAGAAAGGCAGAGACCCAACTGTCAGGTTGTTATATCTTGAAGAACTGTAAGAATTGTTCAGAATAAGTTCCCATTAGAGGAAGAAGAGAGGCATTGTAATCCTGGTTAACATTGACTGTCTCCTGTACTACAGTAGTCCTAAGAGTATGATTTTTTAAAAAATCCTGATTTCCCCTATCTCCTTTCCACTCATCTTTGTTTCTTCTGATCTATCCCAATACGCCTCAGGATGACAGGATCCGAAGACCAGCATCCAACACAAGTGGCTCCTCGCTGTGTCTCACTGGATGAGCTATGCTGTCTCTCTGAATTCCCATATTCTTCCTCCAGCAAACAGGTTGTCTCAGTCACTTTCCTAGTCACTGGAACAAAATATCCAACACGCATCACTTCCAGGGAGGAAGCTTTATTGGGGCTCACATTTTCCAGAGGTTCAATCCATGGCCAGTTAGCTTTGAGATGAGAAGGCATAATGGAAGGGTCTGTCTGGTGGAGGAGAGCTGTTCACCTCATGGTGGTCAGCAAGCAAAGAGAGGAGAGGAGCCAGGGAGAGAGATAAACCCTTCCAATCCCCTTGCAATGGCTGCCTCTTCTGACCAAGGCTCAACTTTCCGATAGCACTTTTAGCTACAGGTGCTCCTCTGGCCCAATCCTCTTCTGCCTGTGAGGACATGAGGTTCTTGGCGGCCATCTTGGTAAAAAGTAAAACTTGAATACAGTGATATTAATGGAAGATAACCTGTATCAAGGCTTCAAAATGTAGCAGTCTGCAATTATGATCCTTTTTCCTTTTTGGCAACTTCATTATTTTATTATGTAAGGTATTTTTGACCTTCCCTCTTTTCCTGAACTGCTACACTGGAGACTCTCTGAACACAGGAAAAATGCTTTATGCAACTCGATAACCCTGTAGTAGTTTACTCTAAAAAGATACTGAAAATGTTGCAAATGGAGTATGGTAATACAAAGCTATGATTCCAGCATTCTGGGAGGCTGAGGCAGGAGGATCAGAAGTTTCATCCCAATCTTGGCAACTTCACTACTTAGTAACATCCTGTCTCCAAAGAAAAATGTAAAAAAGGCTGGAGATATAGCTCAATGCAAAGATTATAGGCTTAATCCTTAGAATAACAGACCTAGCTGGGGGTGGGGGGAGGAGAACGACACTGCACAGACTGAATGGAACCAGTGAATCCCCATAGCCAAATAGTGCCACTGAAGTGTAAAGGGGAGAGAGCCCTGAAGTTCTTAGACCAGCCCGCTCCCCCAGTGTCCGAGTGCTAAGCCAAAGACAAAGACTCCTCTCCTCACCCACATGCAGTACAATTGTGCCCCCATCTGAATCAGAATCTTGGCTCATGCCTCATACACATTTCTTTCATAACTGGCCTCCTTCTAAAACAGTCTCTGTGCCCACTGCAAAGCAGCATTCCACATCCCACATGCTTGCTCCCTCTCCTCATACCACACGCACACGTGCGATCAAGCAGTGCTCTAGCGACCACATTCTGTGGCAATCTTTGTTAGGCAGCAGAGAGATGTCTGCACACTCCTGGCCAAGCCTGATGGAGGCACTGAGCTCTCCTCCATGGGGCTGCGGGGTTCACACAGTCAGCTTTCTCCTGTGCAACACCAGTGGCTTGTCAGTTTACTTGAACTTTGCCCATGTTTCCATGTAGAGATCAGTCATGACTCCAGCAAAAGGGCATCGTTTTGTGGGGCTGGAGGCCGTTTCCCTTCTTGCTCATCTTTGTCTTCTTCTTCCTCTTCCTCTTCTTCTCTTCCTCTTGCTCTTCTTCTTCCACTTCTCCTTCTCTCCCTCCTTCTTCATTGAGACAGGCTATGTCATCCAGGCTGTCCTCGAACTCACTGTATGACCCTCCTTGCCTCACTCTTGCAAGCGCAGAGATTACAGGCACGTGACACCACTCAGCTTTTGTTCATTATTTGTTTTAGACAAGACACTCGGCCCTAGATCTTTGGAGGAGCCAAAGTAGAGAAGAGAAAAGTCACCACCAAGGGTCATCAACCAAGTCATTACAAATGATGATTTATCTTTGTTTCTTTGAAACAGTGTTATATACACTGATTCCTTAGACGATGGCTGGAAGAAAAAATAGCAAGGGGCAGTTAATACCTCTGAGGAGAAGAGAAAGGGATGAGGAGATAGTGCGACTCTAAAATGTCTTTCTCTAATGTGGTGCCTCCACCAGTCTGGCACTCCACTTTCCCCAACCTTGGTGTCTTTGACTCTGAATCTGAAAGGGTGGGGAGCAAACATGAAGGCAGAGAACCTTCACCCTCATCCTGTAAGTTACAACAAAGGATGAAAATACATTCAGGTAAATATTTAAAAATCTATTACATTAAAAGACACATTGCTCTGACTCCTCTTCAAAATCCTCCCCCTCCTTTGCAACACAGTCACTGCCCTCACCGCTTCCTGCAGCAGCTCTGGAGTCCTCTCTCCTGAGGGTCTTCCCCAGGTGTGATCACACTGTGACTGCTGCTGCCGCCGAGCGCCCCCTAGTGGAAACATGGTGCTGTGTCCTCGTCCACCTCAGTCACTGGACCTGGGACCCTGTGACTTCCCACTCTTCCCCAAAGTCACAATGACCAAGAAAGGGAGACATGTGGAATCCACTCAGGACATTGAAGCAGCTGAGACAGTGCAGCTAAAGACCCTGCAGGGGAGGAGAAAAAGAGGAAGAGAAGGAAGAGGTGAGGGAGCAGCCAAGGAAAAGAGCAAGGATACATTTCTCCAAAATGACTCAGTACTGATGAACAAATCCAAGCCCTTAGAACTGAGTTAACCCCTATTTTATTTACTTATCTATTTTTACTTTTATACAGGGTCTGGCTAAGTCATTAAACTACTCATGTGAAACTCCGTCTTGCCATCCTCCTGCATCAGCCTCTCCGAGTCCTGAGATCACAGACATATCCCTCAGACCTCATTTGACATGCATTTTCTGTGTGTCTGTGTGTCTGTGCATGTGCATATATGCACATGTGCACCCTGCACACCTGTGAGAACCTAGAGAAGTGAAAACATTTATTGTTGCTAGTTTTGCTCCCAGCTGAGACCTGCCAAGATTCAAGCTTAGACTGAAGAACTATGCGAAGCTGAACTTGCAGAGACATCATTTTTTTAAAAAAAAAATCTAAACTTTTTTACATTTATTGAAATACCAGATGATAGGGTCTCATAAGAACATAAATACATAGAAGGTACATTTTCTTCCTACCGAGAAGCACATGGTACAGGAGAAGAGAAAACTTGCACAAATTCCTTCAGTAAAATACTTTGCAAGAGATGAATCCAAAGCAGAGATGGAGGCAGTCCGTAAGTGCCAGAACTATCAGGAAGCGAACCCAAGGCCATCATTTCCACCCCGGTAATGAAGAATTATTTTTCCAGAAAGGCCGTGTGCCATCAGCATCCCCCTGCAGGTGAGACAGCAGTGAACTTTTCACTGAAAAATGACCGTGGAGCCTTCATATAATTGATTGTACAGCTGCAAATCCCCACGCTAGAAACTGCGGTGAACTAAAAAGGTGCTCGTAAAGGAAATTTCTTGGGAAATTCATTGGAGATCCTCCATGAAAATTAACATGCCTCATTTTTGAGGAAGGGGGAACATACATTATTCCCTCCTTATTATCCCTCCATAACTGCTGCCTTTGGAGATTTTTGAGCGGAAATAACATAAAGGTAAAAGGGGAATCTTAGAATTGAATTATGGGGAGGAAATTGGATGTTTCATCATCATTTAAATCTATAAGGTCTGCTCCAAAAATCAGGTGAAAGTGTGAATCTTCAAAAATTTATTACAGTCAAAGCCACATTGCCAGGAACCTCCTCAGAATGTTCCCCCCCAATCTGAACACAGTTAACCCATTCTCCTTGTAGCTTTCCAAAGTGGCTCTAGAGTACTCTTGCCTGAGTCTTACTAAAAGTGATTGAAAAAATACAGAAAATGCTGCTGCCACCCAGCAGGAGGAAAGGCAGCTTCTAAACACAGGACGTTGTGTCCTCGTTCACCTTAGTCACAGGATGTGGCCCCGCGTCACTTCCGGCTCTTCTGCAAAGTCACAATGACTTTAAGATGGAGACATTTAGATCCATTCAGGATGTAGAGGCAGCCGGGACTGCGCAGCTAAAGACCCTCAGGAAGGAGGACTCCAGAGCTGCTGTAAAAAGTGAGGAGAGTGAAAGGAAGAGTGTGTTTAGAGTGAGGAGAGGAATTCTGAGGGGAATGCACAGCAAGGTGGCTTTTACTATAATATATTTTTAGTGTGAATACTCACTAAATTTTTATCACATCTCATATTTTCACAAAGATCTTGGTCCAGTAATAAAACGTGTATATTCTCATGCTAACACAGAGACAAAAAGAAATTCATCACAAGCGACTCTGTTTTCTCTGGGTCGTGGCTGCTCAGCACGTTCCCTGTGCTGGGCGACTCAGGCATTTTCTACACAGGTCTGTCCATACAGTTGATGTATGAGATACTATAGCCCCTGACTTCCACCTGTCACTTTGTGATGGCTTCAGATAGTCACCAACAAGGCCATGTGCTCAGAGAGGAAGAAATGCAATCATAAAATCTATCTAACAGTGCCAAGGAGGTGAGTCTCACCTTTATTACCTTCCACAATAAAACAGAAGCTGAGTCGGTGACATTCGCAGAGCATCTATCCAACGTCCAAAGGGAGTTACCTTTTTTCTTTTCCTCCCTTGAAACTTCATAAAGCTATTGCTATTATAAGAATCCCAGCAACTTGGAAGATTATTGCTTTTTAAATATTTTAGAAATATTCCTCATTGAGTAAATTTCTCTCCCTTCCGGGAGACCATTTTTATATGGCCTGATTTCTAAAATCTCTGCGGAAATCCTAGATTAAAACAATCGTACAGAAAATACAGAAATGATTTGGAAAGAAGAAAAAGAAAAGTGTCACCTCTCATCTTGCCACCGTTCACTGTGGAGGAATTAACGCTTTGCACAAAATGGCCACAGAGTCTCCAGTGGGTGGCCCTGCGCCAAGCGCCCTGTCATAGTAACCAAGTGCTCCTGACTCCAACACCCTAACAATAACTGAAGTTCCATTCCCCATGGTTCATTACAAATGCAAGATTCAAGTTCCACAATTGGCTAAAATACCTCTCATACTTTCGGTTCTGCTGTCTCTCCCTAAACCAAGAACTGAGTCACCACCCCCATGTGTGGCCAACCCAAGCTCCTACTCACTCCTGCGCTGGGTGGGCGGGAAGCAGGCCTCCCCTGTTCTGCCACTGTGGACAGCATGGAAAAGCAAAGCATCTTCAAAGACTGATGCTTCAAATAACTGGAAATTAAAAATTACACACCCTCCTGAGCCCATTCCAAAACAATGCGTTATACATATGGTTTGGCTTGGTTTACACACACACACACACACACGGAGTGATAAACAAAAATCTCACATTTCTATTCTCCTAATTTAAGTGGCTCAGGAATTCCATGAATCACACTGTAGGAAGAACAAAACCCACTCCATTCATACCAACAAACTACTTTTGTTTCCACTGGATCACTCAGAGGGATAGTCAGGCAGGCAAAATAGTTAACTGTTCAACTTTCTTTCAAGTTTCAAAATCAATTTCTTGGTAGATAACTGTGAAAGGGATTTTTATAAAGTAGGGTTGGGAGTATAGATCAGAGCCTTATCTTTAGCTATTCGTTTCATTTAAACTATTGGAGAGACTGATACATTATAAGAGGTCACAAAATTGGGTGTAGTGATGCACACCTGTAGTCCTAGAGCTCTGAGAAGCTGAGGCAGGAGGATCACAAGTTCAATCTCAACCTGGGCAACACAGTGACAATGTAATCTTTTCTCAAAATTAAAAAATAAAAAGACCTGGTCAATAGATCTGTGTAAAGGCACTGGGTTCCATACACACACACACACACACACACACACACACACACACACACACACAGAATTTACAAGCTAAGAAAACCCTTATCTATATGTATCCCTAAAAGTTCAGACACTCCTCCTGCATCGTTTGTAGGGAGTGCTGATCTTCTTGTTTGATCTGTGAAGGGTGACTCATGGCCAGGTCTTATTAATATGTCCTCAACTTCCACATGTACATGTCACCACCACACACCATGGGCTTTATGTTTTATGAGGCCTATTTTACAGCTGTGACAAAAGAGATCCAGAGCTTTGAGATGACACAGCCTCCGCCAGGCAGAATCCCAGCAGCTTTGTGGAGGCCACACCTCTCCCCAGGCTTGGTGCTCAGCCAACTTGTGGCAGGAGTTTTCTCTCCCTTCTTTTGCCCTCTCGCCAGCTCTCTTCCCCTCCACTCCCATGGAGAAGAGGAAGGATGGAGGCGCTTTCCCAAGTCCCCCCTCTTCCCTCCCCCTTCCTGCCTTGTGGCTCCTGACTTTGTGGCTCCTCCTTCAGGATGTACAAATTCCTGGGAAGATTCTCAGGATCTGCTGAGAAGACTTGCCTTTGGATGCCCCTGCGTATTACTGTAATCATATTAATACCCTCATCACTATGACTATAGGTGAGATAGATCCGTGACTGTCTGTCTCATCAATGCAGCAGGACTGTGCAGGTAAGGCTTCCAGGCAGGGTGAGGGTGAGGAGGGGACTATGAGATCTGGGATTTAGCTGGGAGGACTTGGGAGGAGTACATTGGGTGGAGAGTGGCTTAGCAAGTGACTGGTGTCACCTGGAGGGACCTCCATCCAGATGTCTCTCAGCTGGGCTGTTGTTGGCAGAGACTCTATGCAGGGTGCCGTGGGGTCCCTGAGGGTCCCCATGTGCACTCTCCCTGCTGTCTTTCAACTTCTGCTCTGCAGCACTGCTGGATTTCAAGACAAAACATCCCAGAAAAGACAAACAGAAGCCAAGTGACATTTTGTGACCTGCAATCCCAAGCTACTCCATGTCACTCTGCCATGGTCAGACACCAAGCTCAATCCAAGAATAAGGGTTGCAGATTCTATCTTTCCAGCAGCAAGAGCCTTACTGCCACCCTTTAGGAGTGCACAGGACAGGAAACCTGCCTCTAATCATCTCTCAAAATGACCATCATCGTGTGTACTTGGAAAACTGAGTTACGTTAGCCTCTTCTCTAAAAATTTATTCCTTTACCACATAGAATTAACTTTGGCCACCTAGTTCTATCCACACCCACCAACTTCCAGTCCACAGGCATCCTGGGTCTGGTCCCACTGAGATAGTTCCATTCTTTCTCTGCACAAGTGCTGGTCCACACCTCCGTGGTTTGGACAGGTGGTCACTCTGTTCACAGACTCAAGTTAAAATCAACTCGCTCATCAGGATGTTATAGAGCTGGATTTTCAAACTCAATGGTCACTAGCCAGGTGTGGCTGTTAAACCTAAACTGATTGCAATGAAACACACAGCAAACTTTAGTTTCTCATTTGCATTTCCTGGACTTCAAGCCCTTGAAGGGAGCCATAAGTGACAGGAGGCTACCATATTTGTCTCCATAAAGTATATTCATCTTTGCGGGGAGTTCAATGGGACAAAACTGCCTAGCACCTATTTAGAGCACTGGCCTTTTCTAAAAACCCTTTTATTCAAAGAAATTATAAGTAAAAGCTTATTATATAAAATAATTCTAAGCAGAGCCCTCTGGTTAAATTGAAAGTGGAGGAAAACTTTGCCAAGTTTTATCCCAGAAATACATTCAAAACTTAAAAACTTCAGGTAAAACAGCAGAGAAATCCAGGGTGCACCCCACCCAGCCTCCCATAACTGACACTTCACCAGCCACAAGCATGAAGATCAGATATAATCAAGAGGAAAATGACTCATCTCCAAAGAAGATCCTGCTCCTGTTTTATCCAACTTATCTCTGACACATCTGCTTCTATTTATCTAAATATAGCAAGACAGAAACATTCTAAGTCAAAGTACTTGCAACAAGACCAAGAAAAATACATCGCTTTTTCATTCAATCCCATTCACATTTAATTTGCAGCTTCCTTTTGCAAAGCCTTAGTCCCAGAACAGTGCAGCTGTTCCCTTCTCTTGAGTCAGTTCAGTCCTTGTTGTCCCTCTTTCAATCCACTGGAAGGTGTTTGCAAAGATCCCTACTTCCTCCAGGTGACCGCATGGGCAAAGTGGGATGCACTGTCCATAGCCACAGCCACACCTCACTGCTCCCGAGGTCAGGCTTTCCCGCCCCTTCATGAGGGCTGGCTTTGGCCTTGAGCCTTCTCTCCACACAATGGCCCTGCCCAATTGCTAGTAGGACACACCGTTAACCTGGTCCCTACCTCCCAAAACAAAGGGATTTTGAAGTTAGACCACGTATTTTTCCGATCAGAGCAGGTTGTGAGTTTGGGGATCACAAAGCAAGAGTGAGGGAAGAAGGGAGTCATTAAATGTTTGGAGGGGTCCATTAGTTACAACAGCCCTTGAAAAAGGCGTATGAAACAACACATCATTATCATAAGTGCTCCGGTGCATTATTTTGCCTGAGCATTCCTCACCCACTTGCCATTTCTACCTTGACCTTTTGAGGTTCAGAACATCTCCCACTGCCTGCTGTGTGGACAGCAGTAAGTCCTGATCCACCACACCTGCGTCTCCACACAGATACCCACCTCAGATCCCCTCAGTTTTTCCCATCCCAGACAAAGCTTTCAGATTCTAATCTCTGGCTCCCTGTCCCCTCCAGCAAGCCCAACTGTCAAAGTTATGAACACTGTGGAATTGTAAGGTCATAGATCAAAAAAGAAAAGGTGAAAATAAGTAAGTCAACATGGCCCCACAGATAGCCATTGCCACTCAGAAACCCCCAAGCCTCGTTCTCCTTCTGAACGTGACTTACTATTCACCGAGCCATGTTCTTTCAAGAACTTTACTATTAACTTTATCTGTGTTACCTTTAAATAATGCAAAAGTGTTATCTTTATGAGCTAGATACATGAATCAAGTAAGTCCAGATAAGTTCACTGAATTGTTCCAAAGTTACAAGAGTGTAAGGCACAAAGCCAGGAAAATAGCATGAATTTGACAATAAACCCATCTTTTCCCATGTAATCATCATTGCTTTGATATAGTCAGATGGATTTTCCAACTTGAATCTACTGCTTAACCTTCATGTGACCTTGTACCTAGTCAGCCATCTTGGTGATTTCTCACTGGAAGAAGAAAGAAATTTCCAAAACAAGCCATCAAGATCCGGACATTTAGCTCAGTGGTTTCCATGTCTGCCTGGCAAGCGCAAGATCCAGAGTTCAATCCCTGGTGCCACATACCACAATGCCAAGTGTGGTGGCTCATGCCTGTAATCCCAGAAATCAGGAGACAGAGGCAGGAGGATTCCGGAGTTTGAGGCTGAGTTAGGACCCTATCTCAAAAAACTAAAACAAACAAACAAACAAACAAACAAACAAAAAAGACTATCACAAAGGGTTTAGTCAGATTCTAATAAAAGCTACCATCAAGAAAGCAAATACCAACAAAAAGAAGCCTTCTCCATTGCTGATGGAAATGTAAACTGGTACAACTACTGTGGAAATCAGCATGGAGAGTCCTCAGTGAACTGAACTAGAAATTCCAATTGACCCAACTACTTCCCTTCTAGGAACTTTCCCAAAAGAGTTAAAGGCATATTACAGTGATCCACACACATCCAAGTCTATAGCAGCACAATTCGTAACAGCTATATCTTGAAAGAAGCCTATAGTCATCAACAAGTGAATGGATAAAGAAAATGTAGTATTTGTACACATACAAAGAAGCATAAACCTAAGATAGTTTTAGGGAAATTGATGCACCTTGAGACCATAATGCTGAATGAAATAAATCAGACATAATAGTTTAAATGTTACATGCTTTTTCTTTATAAGAAACCCAAAGGATAAATAAAGAATAATAAGAGAAGGAGATCAGGAAGTAGGAAAATATATCATCCTCAAATGGAAACAAGATCAAGACATGGAGCAACGAAGGGGAAGAGGATGGAAAAAGGAATTGAGATGCCTTGCATACAAGGACTAGCTCCATGCCGAGAATGTAAACAGCATGTACTGGAAACATGGACTCACAAAGAAAGGAGAAACCGCGTGTCTGAAGTTTAATGAAGTGTTTCCAAGTTGCACGGTTTCATCTCTTGCATTTTTGAAATACATTGGGATTCCATTTACCTGATTACGTTAGTCCATTTAGTGTCCTGTCAACAGTCAAAGTTGTGTCCTTTACCCATAAAGTTATTTGGCTCACAGGGGTGGAGCTGAGATCGGCCACCAGGGACACTGAAACACATAGAGCAGCCAAGCTGGATTTTCATGCAGAGTCAGAAAAAGAGTGAGAAGAAGCAAAGCAAATACAAACTCCTTCGAGAGTTAAGAAAAGAGTAGTAACTGAGGATGCATCAGAGTTAGCACTTTCTCTGGTCTTTTAAATAGGAATCTCAATTTATTAGATAGGAAAAGATAGAGAGACGAGCATTTAGCTGTTTCCCTCCATGCTGAACAAGTCTGAGAACTGCTTGTGAGAAGGGTAAATTTGACTTGGAAATCTGTGGGCTGGAAAAAAAGAGAGAGAAAACTATTTAGACTGCAGTAAAAGCTCTTACCTATTGTGTTGCTGCAAAAGCAAAAACAGCAAACACTTAGAATTTGACTCTTCAACCACTCTGGATAAGTAAAAAGTGTTTAAAAGACTCAGAAAAACTCTATGTCCCTTGTCTGCCCCTAAAAGTGAAGGCTCTGAAGTTTTATCTGGACAAGAGTGAAAAGCATGTTTGACACTTGGACACAAGCTTTTGAAAGGGTCACAAACACAACAGTGTATTTATAGTGAGCAGACCTTGCTGTTAAGCACCAAGATCTACAAAGTAATAGATTGTTCTGTTACATAACCTGCTGCTGGAAGGCTCATTTGCCCCTCTAAAATGAGGGCCCCTGGTGTTTCTGCTGAGCATTCAGTACAAGTGGAAGGCAACATTTGCCAGAATGTGATACATGGTTGTCATTATTATTATCAAGCTTTTTAAATTAAGTTCATTTGTACATTCTAGGTGTAAACTATGACTACACTCTTTATTGGGAATTTGTACCTAAATATGATGAATCTTAGTTGTTTTTTTCTCCATTTCCCTTTCCTCCCTTCCATTCCATCCTCCCTATTCATAAAACTTTGTTCCTATTTTTCTTTATTCCCATTTTTTTCTTTTCTTTCTTTACTTTCTCCCACCCCATTTCCTCCCCTTCCTTTTGGAACAGACTTTATGAACAAAACCTAAATTGCACAGGAACTAGCACAAAGAATCAACACCTGGCATCTCATCTTATTAAAAAGCTTCTACACAGCAAGAGAAATCACCAACAGACTGAAAAGACAACACGCAGTATAGGAAAAAATTTTACCAGCTGTTGCTCAGACAAAGGTCTACTATTTAGGATGTATAAAGAACTTAAAAAAAATTAGACCCTACAATTCAAAGACCCCACCCAAGCAGGGGCATCTGAAATGAACATTTCTCTGAGGAAGAAGTAGAACCAGCAAATAGACATGAAAAGAATGTTCACCATCACTAATCATGCAAGAGATGCAGATGAAAACAACAATGAGATTTCACCTCACTCCAGAAAGATTGGCTGCTATCAAGAGATCAACCAATAACAAATGCTGGCCGGGCTATGAACAGAATGGGACCCCCCAAACCATGGGTGGGAGTGTAGACTGATGCAGCCAAGTTCAAATCAGTGTGGAGATTCCTGAAAAAACTAGGATTAGAAGTTTCATTTGACCCACCTACTCCCCTCCTAGGTAACTTCCCAAAAGAATTAAAAACATTATACCACAGCAATATATATGTACCGATGTTTATAGCAGCACAGTTTGTGATAGCTAAATCTTGAAAATAACTCAAATGCCCATCAACCAGAGGCTGGATAAAGAAGATGTGGTTGTTTTAAAAAATGGAGTACTACTCAGGCATAAAGAATAATCAACTAGAGAAATAAACTATAATCCAAAATAAACTTTTCCTCCTTTATCTTGTGGGTGTGTATCATGTATTGTGTCTAAGTGACAAAAAGGAGCTAAGACAAATGTATACCATTTCTTTGTGATGAAAACATTGAATATACTTTTCTAATTATTTTGAAATCCATACTCCATTATTATTAACTATAGTTGAACTATTTTATAAAAGAACACCAAAACTCATTCCTCCTAAGTAACATTCCAGCTATTTATCAATCCCCCCATCTATTTTTCCCAGCCTATGCTTACTGCTCACAACTTCTTTGAAATCAACTTCTTATGATTCCACATGAGTTAGACTTTGCAGCAATACTTACCTTTCTGGACCTATCTTGTTTTACTTAATACAATATCCTTTGGGCTTTATCCATATTGTTGACAATAGTAGAAATTCATCCACTGTATGGTTGAATAATCATATTAATTGTCCTATATTTTCTTTATCCATTCCATATTTGATGAACATATATGTTGATTCCATATCTTGGCTATGGACTAGGGCTACCATATACAGGAATGTCGATGTTTCTCTGACATACTAATTTCCTTTAATTATATACCCAGTAGGAATATTTCTGGATCATATACCAATATCACTTTCTGATTAAAAAAAAATGCACCTCAACACAAGAAAGGTCATATATGATAAGCCTATGGCTAATATTCTACTGAATGGGAAAAGTGGCAAGCTTTCCTTTCCAGATCTTCTATAAGACAAAGGATGGTACTGAAAGTCAGCCTGAGTATTGGCAAAAGAAAGAAAGAAAATTCATCCAAACTGAAAAACCAGAAGTTAAAATTGTCCACCTGCAGACTGCTAAAGACCTCACCAAAAGAACTAATAGTACTAATAAACTCAAAAAAGCTACAGAATACAAAGTCAAAACACAAAGTCAGCAGCATTTCTAGACGTGAAACTGCCTGAAATAAAAATCAAGAAAACAATCCCACTCACAATGGCTATCAAGATAAAATGCTTAGAAATAAATTTAACAAAAGGGATAAAATTGTTGGAATAAAAACTATAAGGTATTGATGAAAGAAATTCAAGGGACACAACTAAATGGAAGACAGCCTACGCTTATGGATTAGAAAAATTTATGTTGTTAAAATGCCCATACTATAAAAAGTGATTCACAGATTTAATACAATTCTCATCAAAATACCAATGATGTTCTTCTAAGAAATAGAAAAAAATTATATACTTCCTATGGAACCACAAAATTTTCTAAATAAACAAAATAATCATGAACAGAAAAGAGGAAACCCAGAGACATCATTCTACCTGACTTTGTGGTATCAGGGATCAAACTTAGACCTTGCTTGCCAGGCAGCTGTAGCTAAATCCTAGGCCCAGTACTACCTGACTTTAAGATACACTACAAAGCAATAATGATCAAAACAGTATGGAAGTCACATAAAAACAGTTAGACAAACCAATGGTGCAGAATAGACACTTGACTGCATTTATATTACTCTCTGTTGTGGCTGTGTTTACCTGTCCCCCTAAAGTCTCAAGGGAATAAGGTGGGGCTATTCTGGAGGTGGCTGAATATAGAAGGTATTTCTCATGGTGCCCTGCTAGGCCTGAGAGCACTAAGACTATAGGTATGAGTGCCACCTGCCCTAGGTAGTTCAAATAAGATAAAGGGTGTGGGGTGAGAAGACGCTAATAAGATCTCTTGTTGCTTTTGCTCCCTTCTGGCATCCATGAACTGTTCCTCCTCTGTGATGCCTGTCTGCCATGCCAGCCTGCCTTGCAGCCAGCTAGTTACAGACTGAAACCTCTATGCATTTCAAAGCCAGATAGAACTTTCCCCTGCTAAATTTGAGCATTGGGTATTTTGCCTCATCAAGAAAAGTAACTAAGTCATTCTCTTTTAATATTAATAGTCTCTAAATACATTATAGGTATTGAGGGACCTGTCCTTCCACCTACAGAGAGTCAACTCACTTTGAAAGACTCAGCCTGCAACACAGATATCAAAGTTCCGACAGATACTCAGTGAGTAGAGCTAGAATTCATCAGTGAGTCGCTTTGCTTTCCACACAGAGCATTTCATGGGAGCTTATCTGTTAATTGCACTAAATGTGTTATACCAGATAAGCACTGTTGATGTAAACCTCTCTACCCACCCTTAAAGATTGGATGTAATAATATATCTGCAATGCAGAGGGCTGAGGAAACTTGTAAGGGTACAAATGTCCATAGAAAGAACAACCTTTGTCTGGCTCCTGATGAAAGTTCTGTTTTCTAGGATTTCTCCATTGATGGGGAAGTTCAAGTGGCTGGGAAGAGACAGATGCTTCCTAGAAAACTAAGCACAGTCATAAAGCCCAAAGCTTAAAAAGTACTGATGCAAGAAGGCTTCCAGGATAGAGGTGGTGTCCACAAGGACTTACAAAACCACATAGGGCGGTGGCAATGACAAGGTTTCTTTATTAAGGCTGACCAGTGTACCACTGTGTGCCTACTAGACTCAGATACACACAAAGATACTTTATTACTACATCCATAAAGGACACATAACTAGGTTGATTTCATATTCTGGCTTCTCTGAGCCATGTTGCAATGACCATGAGAATGTAGATATCTTTTGACATACTGACTCCATTTTCTTTGGACCTATGCCCAGAAATGAAATTGTTGGATCATATAAAAGTTCCTTTTTTATTTGTTTTTTTATTAGCATAAGATGGTGATGCATAGGTTTGTGATGTTGCAGAATTTGCACATAGACATATCTCATCTTAATGACTTTTTCGTATGTTAACTCTATTTACAGCTTTTTGCAGAAGTTCTGAATTATTTTCATAGTGACTCTTCTAATTTCCTCTCACCACAGTGTGTAAGAGTTATCTTTTTTACACAGGCTCAATACTTCTGTTTTGGTTTTTTTTTTTTTAATAATAGCTCTTATAACTGTCATGTTATGATATCTCATTGTAGCTCTAATTGACATTACTGTGATAATATTGTTGCTATTAATGGACCACATTGTAGGCTTGTGTGAGAGTTTAGATCTAGATGTTCCTCTATGAATTTACATATTCAGAGCTGGGCTTTTGGAAGGCTATTGGATCTTGGGGGCATTGTATGCATCAGTGGATTCATCCACTGAAGAATCCAGAGCTAAATGGGCTACTGAGAGTTGAGACCTATCACAAGAGGATATTAACTGAGGATGCAACCCGGAAGTGTTTATCTCCCTTCTCTCTCTGCTTCCTGGCAGCCATGCCATGAGCATCCTTCCTCCACCAGACCCTTCCTCCCTGCCTTGCTACCTCTTAGCCAGCCATGAATGGACTGAATCTTCTAAAGACCTGGACCAAGATAAACTTTTCCTCCTTAGACTTTTAGGTGTTGCCTATTTTGTCCCAGCCATGAGAAGTGAGTAAGGCAGGGATCTAAGTTGTGGAAACACAGATCTCTGTTATTTGTTTCATTTAGCACATTTGCCTGCACTCTTTTATGAATAACGAGACGAGATTTATTCTTGTCCTCAGATGGAATTCTGGAATGGACTAGTATTCATAAGCACTCAGTATCCATAAGCACTAGTATTCATAAGCACTTTACTTGCTTTCTCAAGTAAAGCAAATTAAAGCATCAGAAAAGATCTTAAAGGTCAATTCCTCTAATTTCTAAGGGAGAAAACTAGGAACAAACATGTAATATAATTATCCCCGATCACACAAACAGTATGTAACATCTCAAGACATGGGTTAGTGCTAGTGCCACAGCCTCCACAGTCCACGTAGTGAACGCAAGATCCATGGCCCATTTGCCTGGGAGCTGAATTCAAATGTTGGTCCTATCCCAGACCTACTAACCAGATTCTATATTTTTATATTTCTTTTCAGTCCATGCCTGCCGTACATGATTTTTACATTCCTTATGTGGAGTTTGTACAAGGACATCACATATCTTCATTCATTTATTAGCACTTTTTCCTCCTTCCCCATCTCCTAGCCCCTTCCTCTTTGAGGAAGATCATTCTCCTTGGTGCCTATTGTCTAACTTTTACTTTGCTCTGCATTTCTCATGTAGAAGAAACAAGGCAATACTTCAGCTTGTGTGTCTGATTCCTTTCACTTAACACTATGGTCTCAAGGTGCACCCATTTTCCCAAATGATTCAAGTTTATCCCTCTTTATGGCAGCATAGTGCTCCGTGGGGGTGTAACTACCACATTTCCTTCACCCATTCATCTGCTGATGGACATTTGGGCTGCTTCTAAGACTTACTGTTATGAGTTGTGTTGCTATAAGCAGGGTGTGCACATTTCACTGAAATATGATGGCCTTAAGTGCTTTAGGAAGTTACACTGACACCTTGGTTCACAACATTTCTGTGTGAGAACATCTGGCTTATAAACAGAAATGTTTGGCAAAATCTTGTTTCTGTTCTTCAATACAAACGGGACCATCTTCTCCAGAATCATATAATGAATCAGTTCATGATCAAAGCAACAGTGTTCCTGGATGGGGAATAAGTGGACGGAATGTAATTTCTAGTTTGTGGGTTTTGAAGAATCTCTTACTTATTTCCAGATTATGACCTTTACACCATGCCCAGATCATTTATGTAGATGCTGTGACATAAGAACTCCCCCAGAACAAAGCAGAAGACAGTGGAAGTCGGCTTATCTGAAGGACAGGGAGACAGTCAGACAGAAAGACAGAGACACAGAGAGACAGAGAAACAAAACAGAAAGCTGTGGAGAATAGGTAAGGAACTTCAGTCTGGCATTGCCTAAAAAGGCGGAGGAAGTTAATACAAATAAGTAGCTTTCCATTTCACTTCTCCCTCAAGAAACATTTCTGTACAATATCAAGAGGCTCACGTATCCTGTGTAACTCTCCAAGATGAGATTTTAAATTTAACACATTAGACAGCCTCCTGTTTCTCTTCACCCATTAGAGAGACGTCAAAAATTAAGATCAATTTCCGCTTTCATGTTTTGACCTGTGCCTCTGGAATATTGGCATTCATGGGCATTGTAAGGGTGAGCTGGAGCAATCTTACATTTCAAAATAAATGCAGCATATGTCCTGAAGGAAATAGTTTCTTCAGAAAGGAAGAGATCCTCCACATTGGAAGGCAAAAGCTAACCCTTTTCCAAAAGGCCTGCCACTTGCTCTTCAGCATGAAACTTTCCCAAAGGCATTTTCCACCACTGTGTTCAAACGAGTTTTTTTCTGCATACAATGTAGGCCTCACTTGTCATGATCTGCATCCTGTAGGAAGGACTACTTCCATGGGCATTTCCATTAACCTTAGTGTTAAGGGTTTTACACAGCTCAAAGTATACAAACTGGATTAGTATCGGGTCTAGTATAAGTGAAATAAATTAGAGAAATTTAACTCCCGGCCTGGTAGATGTCAATGTGCCAACTCTGTGGTCTTCCAACATTGAAGAACGGAGTCACGAACCAAGAAGAAGCTAGGAGCGTTTTATTAGAAATAAGGGCAACAAATAGCTCCTGAATGCCCAGAAATGGTCCTGAGTGGGCAGCCCCTGAGTCCCATTGTCAGTCACTATGTGTGTACAATGTGCCTCAGACTGCAATCAACCTGTAGGGTCCTAGGTGTAGTCAGTCAGCAGTAGGGGAAGGAGTCACACAGCAAGGGAACACAGAAAGCACGGGGCATCTGTGGAAAGGGATGGGTTCACTTGCTCTGGTCACCTGCTTGGGGACTGATGTCTGCCTGGGCTGCCTGGACTGGGTGGTGCCTATTGAACAACAGTGCAAGCTGCTGCCTATGCCACAGGGGGCAGTGAGGCTTAGCCTTCAGGTGCCGTGCAGACACCATTCCAGCGTCTTTATTTTCTCACTGACTTCCTTTACAAGTCCTTCCTTCCTTCCTCTCTGACTGTAAACTAATGTAGGCTGATCTCTCTGGCTTTGGGGTCCTTGTTTTGGGGCAATGAATATAGAAGCCTATGAAACAGCAAGAAGCAAGCTGTGGGGAGTGGCCAGAGACATGTTTATTAGAAAGAATAAAAGAAAAACTCTCCCTGGTCAGACAGCAGAGATGTTTGTGTCCACTAGCTTTTATTTTTTTTTTTTTTTTGAGACAGGGTCCCACTTTTGTAGCTCAGCCTGGCCTAAGCTCAGCCTCGAACTCACAGCAATCATCCTACCTCTGCTTCCTGAGTGATGGGATTACAGGTGTAAGCCATCACACCCAGTGCTTGGTATGTGGTGCTGATTGCTGGTGGGCAGAGTCTCCATCCCCAGAATTGTTGTATGTGGCTACTGGGGATCGTACTTGGGCACTTGTACTTGCAAGGCAGGTGCTGGAACCAATGAGCTAAATCCCTGGCCCCTCTGTTGGCTTTTTATACAGCTCGGTGGACCAGTGTCCAAGACAGAAAGCAGGGATACTCCTCCTGGCAGGTGGGCCTTTGACTAGGCAGCAGTCAGCTTTATCTGTATGTTACTTCCGCCATGTCTCTCTCTTTTGGTTAGTGACCTTATCTTTGTCTCTGACAGTCTGTTTTGGGGTACTAACTCCCTTGGCACCCTTGCAGTTTACTGTAAGGGACCTATTCCGGACCTGCCACTCTCTCTGCCTAATTTCCCTTGTCTCCTGGCTTCATTATTCCACCTAACTTAGCTGCCTAGAAGCTCAGGAGAGTTATTATAAGTAAGCTTGCTCTAAATTATAATTCTTGCATCTCTGAAGCATTCTGTTGAAGCTGCTATGAAAAGAACTGTCACTGGGGAAAAAAAAAAGAAAACAAGCGACAAAATGTGCTCTCCACGTATTTTGTGTGGATTTACTCTTTCACCTACTTTCTGCCTATTAAGTTAGATTTCATGGCAACAACAGTTTCTCCAGGGAGAGCTGTTTGTTGTCATTCGAGAGATGCAGATTTAAAACGAAGGGAGGTCAACTAACTGTCTCAGGGTGAGTGCAGGGCTAGAATCAAAGGCTGGGGCAGCGCAGCTCATTCCCTGTCATTCTGGCCCAGAAAGGGCCTGGCCTCTGACTTCCAGCAGCAACTGTGCAGCCAATCACGGAAGTGCGCTTCCCCGGGGAGGACGCAGACGATAAGGCGCGGAAACACTAGCGGTTTCTTGGATGGGCCTCTGGGGGTTCTGGGAAACCGTGACCACAAGTCGGAGGGCCTGTCCAGCATTGTGTAACTCTGGTTCCGAAAATGAGTCTCGTTTCCCCAGGGCGGCTGCAGCAGGTCTCCCAGGAGAACCAGCGCTTTGGACCTCAGCTTTGAGGTCCGGTTGCAGGAAGACCTGTACGTGAGGATTCCAGTGGACAAAGCGATCCGCGTCAGGCCCCACTGGACAAAACGGAGGCTCCCTGGGCTGGGCTGGGCGGAGGTTTGTAGGCTGTGAATCCCCTGACAGCCTTTCTCTGCAAGTCCCTGGCATCCAAGGTGCGAGAAGTGACTTCTGAGGCAGCTAGATCTGGAGACACCAATCAAAGGTGCCCAAAGACCCCCAGCCTCTCCAGGATCCCCCAAAGTTAGGAGGCAGGGGACCAGAGTCCCGGAGGAGGGGCTGGGCCAGAGCGGGGACATCTGCGACAGTGCTCCCGTCCTCGGGGAGTGGCACCGGCCTTAGGCAACCGCCCTTCCCTCCCTCTGGGTTCTGAGTTCAGAAACGGGAATCCTGAGGAGAGCAATGGGAGCCAAGAACGCCCTCCCCCTCCCCGGGCTTCCTGAGACAGGAAGCTGCAAATTGCTGGGATGGGCCGCCCTAATTGCTACTCTTTTAATAACTCGGTTCACTCCTTGAAGCCTCCGTAAACATTTTGGAAGCGGTGCAGTTATGCAAAAGAGGGGAGCCCGCGCCTGAGGGCTGAACTACAATGGGACTCCAGCACGAGTCACCCCAGACACCCGACCCTCCTCTTCCCCAGGCCTCTCCAACCCTCCTGCAGCTGATGTTCACGCTCCAGCGACCTCCAGCCTGGACCCGATTCGATGACATCCCTCCTTCCGACCATTGTCCTGGTCACATGTCTGTCCCTAATCAGCAGCACACCAGGCCCCGAACTTCTCACCTTATGATCCTGAAAAGGACCCAGAAGCTGTTTCTCCTTATAACTAAGAAAGCTGGGAGGTTCCAGAGAAGTAAAAAGATTTGCCCAGCACAGTTTAGCAAGGCAGGAGCAGAGCGTCAACGGGGGACCAGCCGCACCTCTGTCCAGTCTGCTGTCTGCTTGCTACACCCGGCTGCGGCCCTGATCCTACCAATAACCCCCGTGGGACTCAGCATCCGTGACTTTCAGATGCAGTATCTTTTTATGGCCTCACGGGAGGTTTTTCTATCATCCTTAACGTCTCCATATGGAGGAAACAAGTGGAAAGAATTATTGGGAAAACAATGAAATCAGAAAGGATTGGGAAATACGTGGGAGTTCATGTGGACCCGCCTATGCCTTTACTGCTCTTTTTCAACAGCGCTTTGTTTATCTAATCTTCCTCTTAAGGCCCCCGAATTTCAGAGGTATCTGTGCTCGATGGCAGAAATAAGATATTTTCTATTTCTTTTGTCACTAAAAAAATAAATAAAGGGGGCCAGGGATTCAGCTCAATGATTCTGGTGCCTGCCTTGCAAGTGCAAGGGCCAGAGTTTGATCCCTGGTTACCACATGCAATAATGTTGGCTCACACCCACCAGCAATCAGAACCACATACCACAGTGCTGGGCATGGTGGCTCATGCCTGTAATCCCAGCACTTGGGAAGCAGAGACAGGAGAATTGCTGTGAGTTCAAGGTTGAGCTCAGGACCAGCCTGAACTACAAAAGCAAGACCCTGTCTCAATAAATAAATAAATGGATCTAAATCCTCCTTACCTGGAGGGGTCTGGTATGGATTGGGGCAGGCCACTCCAACCTCAGGGCGACCAGTGTCAGTAACAGATGGTGACATGGGGAATGATGGGCACTCCTTCTGCTGACTTTAATCTTAACGACGGACCCAGGGCCGACACTTTGACTTCTGTCCTAAGACCTATCCCCCAGAGGCATAGCTAATAATAACAGAAACATCTTGGGAAATTCTGAAGTCTCAGTACAGGGCTCATGTGTGCCAGACCTGCTGGCATGACCTCCAGAGACCTTTGTTCACCTGAAGCTCACTGAGGGTTCATGAATATGTACTGCATCCCATGCATCCAGTTATACCAGAGTGAATTATGGGTAAAGACTGTGCAGTAGACACAGCTGACCTGACTCAGCACCCTGTCAGTCACACTATAGAAGACTCAGTGGGAGGCAACATTTTAATTATTTTTCCTTTTTTTTCTTTGGCAGAACCAGGGATAGAACTCAGAATCTTGCATTTTCTAGGCTATAGCCCCAGACCCAAAATTTTAAATTCTTAAACCCAGTAATTCAGCATTCAGGTCATTTTCATTTCTTCCCTCTCACTCTGAGCATACCACCACCTCAGTACACTTCACTGAACTTTGCTGCATTTTCCTTATTGTTTTGCACTGTGTCCAATTCTTTATTCATCGAAAACAAGAAGTTAGCAACCCCGTTTGGCACACCATCGCCTGACCAACAACAGAGGGAGATGTGGCAATTACAAGAAGTCCAAGTATAGAGCTGAAGTCCAAGGTATCAATAGTAATTGCACAGTAAGATCACAAAGTCAAGTACATGTAGGTTTGGAATGGAAGCTCTTTAGGAGCCAGAATAGGAATTTCCCCAAGCTCTTGGGTACCACTGGCTGCTGGCAGGTTCTTCCAAGGGCTGACAGGCAAGTCGATCCTTGGTGGTGGGGCAGAAATGGTCAGTGTGTTCAGAGACCATTCAAGAAGATAATTTCCCAGTGAAACCATGTATTACAAGGCAAGAGACATATCATACATGAGGCACTGTGAATCCCTCGTTACTTTCTTGAAAATATACTCCTAACTCTGAGACAGGTGAGTATATGACATTCTGGGGCTTTAGTTTAGGGACGGGAATGAGGCAACAGATGTATTTCAAATGATGTGACTTAAGTAGATGTAAGTACTAAGGGGCTGATGCTGTTGTTGAAAATGCTCGATTGAAAGATCGCACACCCAAGGAGCTGGTAAAACATCTTAAGGGTTCAGGTACTGAATTGGGTAAAGTTTTGAAATGCACAGGCAAGAAAGCCTGAGTTTGAATTTTGCTTCAGCTCCCAATATTAAATGAAGTCGCTGAATTCAGGTTGCAGTGTTTTCTGTCTAAAAGGGTTTGATTTAAAAGTGGGCCCTGGCAATGTGGAAGGAACTGGTAGAACAAATACATGGGGGAAATGAGATAAAAGAGAAAAAAGGTAAGACCATGAAGGAAGAAGAGATGGATGGGGGAGGAAGAGGTGCTGTGAATGTCTTGAAAACAGATTTGTCCCAAGGAGGGCTTGAGGACAGAGGATGCTGTGAATGGGACCATCTTGGATTCACTCCCACAGTCACATAGGGAAGTGTGTTTAAAATTCGTCCTGTCTTGGCTCTAGGAAGTTTGAGTTCTGTACAAGAAGCTGATTTTAGCTAGGAAAATCTGTGGGAAGTAAGGGTTGACCACATTTGAAAGGTAGATACTTTACTGGGAAAATAAAGCATGGCAACGTGTGATTAGCCTTCATCTTATATTCAGGACATTTTTGCACTGTTAAAAGAACACATTAAAAAAAACCTTTAAGCTTTTCTGTAAGTGTCGAATGCTAACTACATTCAGGGAAGAAAGGAATACCTTCTTTTCCTTTTTGCTTTTAAGAAAGATGGACTGTATAGTTGTGTGGCCCCATGGAGCGGTGCCCAGTGATTCCATCCAAAGAACTGGCAAGAACAATCAAAACACCAGAAAAAGAAACTTTTATCAAAGGAGAAGAAACAGGAGATAGAGAAGTGAAGAAGAAATGAAGTACAAAAAGAAGAAAAATGAAAACATGCCTTGTGCTGATGGGTCACTGGGAAGAATGGCAAAGGGGCCAGTGGCCGCCATCTTTCCTGAAGTCAGACCAGGCCGTCAGCAGCTCTGCTGTGCTGTTTGACAGTTCCCTGTGATTGACAGGTCAGCCACTGTGGTGTGCCTTTCTTTCTACACCCTAATCTTCTCCTTCAGTTGTGTGTTAAATTATAAATCTTTTGTGTTTACCTCGGAGTCTAAAGATCCTTCCCACATAAATAAAGTCCCCACAAACACTTTTTTATTTTTTAACACCTTATATTATAAGGAATAAATCAAAGCCTTCCCTCAGGGCATTAAATAGATGTGAAGATTTGAACAAAATTTGAGGAAATAGGTAAAAATAAAATCAAAAGAAAAGGAAGATAAAGAGCCCAGGCATTCAGAGAGATCAAGTGACAGAAAAAGATAGGAAAGCGGTAAATAAAGCCAGGGGGAGAAAAGCCAGCAAGGAAAAAAAAAAAAATGCAGCATACAAACTGAAAGAGACCTTGGCTATTTTCAAATTAAGCCTGTCTTTTTCCCATAATAACAGTTACTTCATATCCTCCTGGAGCTGGCATGGCTCTCTTGGGAAGATAAATCCTTTCTGGCCGGTTCCCATACTTGGCGGAGCAGGAAGCCATCATCATTGTATTGTGCAATCCCGTGTCCGGCCAGTAATTGCCCCGGTGACACGTCGCCTCCCACATTCCCCAGATTCATCTCCAGGAGCCAGCAGACTTGATTAGCGGGTGTTTTGAGCTGGCCACCAGCACCCCTGGCTGATGTCTCTGCTGTCCACTTAGCAGGGGTCTCTGTCAGCTGACTGGATCCTGTTCTGTCTGACCATTTTTAGAAGTTGCTCTCTAGGGACGCGAGGAGGACAGAATTTCAGAGAACATCAGTTCTCCTTTAAGCTCTGAATAGCAAAAAGGTTGTGTAGTGGGACTCTGTGACCACAAGGCCACCAAAAACAGCAAGGAGAGTCAGGGGACCCAATCGTTACTCTCACATAAGACCACAGAAGTGGAACCCAGTATGGTGATGCAAAGCAGCTAACCTACAGCTCTGGGAAGCTGAGACACGTGTTTAAATCCAGCCTGAGCAACTTAGAAATTGAATAAGATCCCTATATCAAAACAAAAAATAAAAAGGTCTGAGAGTATAGTTTGGTGCCAAGGCCATGGGTTTAATCCCTAGTACTTAAAAGGAAGAGAGAGAAAGAGAAAGGAAGAGAGAGATACACCTATTAGCATGTGTCAGCCTCATGGTCCATGGACCATACATGCCTGTATACAAGTGCTATTTAGGTTTCTTGAATATTTGTCAAGAAAGGAGAAGAAAGAGCAGAGTAGGGAAAGAAGGAGCATGAAAAGGTTGAAGGAAGGAAGGAAGGAAGAAAAATGACCTCATGCCTTGGTGGGCAGCCAAGCTAATGGAGAGAGCATCTCCACGTGCCTTTCTGCTGCTCTCTGGACTCCCTAAGCAGCTGATTCTCCTCTCTGTATCGTTCTCTCCTCTCCTCTTCAAGGGCCCCCTCCCCTTGTCTGGAATCCCTCTGCTCTCATCCTCAACTCTTCAAAGCTCATTGTCTAAGAAGTGGATCTGTTGCTTCATCTGGGAGTCTTTTGATGGCGCTCGGCTATGTCATGACCAGTTTTGAGAATTCCAGAACCATCTCTGCCCAGGGCATTATTTTTTGAGTTCCATGGATCAGTGTTCCTGGAAGTTTTATCACTCAGGTTCCTTGTTCAGTAGAAGGTTCTAGACTCTGGACTTCTGACACAGGCCACATGTTCCAGGTGGAGGGAGCTAGATGTTTCCCTCAGTCTAACCCAAGTTAACACCTGCACCATGACACAGCATGCCAAGATGCATGTCAGGCAGAAATGGAGAGTTCTAAATTCCACCAGAACTTTAGATTCATTCATCTGACTCTGTCCTGGCCTCAGCCACAGCCCTAGGAAGTAGCATATCTGCCATGGCCCCATTCATCAGCCTGCCGTGGCTGTAGTAAGTCACCCACCGCCCAGATGATGCAACACACCAGAAGCACTCTGCCTCAGTCCTGCAGCTGAAATCATGGCATCTGTGGGGCTCCAACTCCTCTGATCTGCGGATAAGAGACTTCCTTGACACTGCTGGGGGCTGGTTGTTGATTTGTATGCCTCTGAGTCCACAGCTGCCCCAGTCTGATGCCTGGTGTGTGCACAGAGCTGCCTGCACGTGTGTGGACCTCTCTCTCCACAATATCCTTCCAAGTGGCCTCCTATGGGCTAATTACACAACAAAACTGTTTCCCCCAAAGGTTCCCATCGGACGTACTGGGAGTTGGGTTTCAGCGTATCTCATTAGGGACACAACACAATGCACAGCATATTGCTGTGCAGCAAACCCAAGGTCAGGAGGTGGAAACACAGTCAGTAAGAGAGGTGGGAGATTTAGAGAGGGCCGAACAGACTCAGCGATACCAAAGAATTACAAAGAATAATTATTAACACACACCTCACAGAATTCTTGTGTGTCTAGTACAGAAGAGTGATACTTGTTGGGGGAGGACTGTTAGACGCATGTAACGTGTCTCCGTCATTTTCAATCCTTCTGTCCCCCCTGTTCACTTTGCTCCTGATCTCCTTCTTCATCTCTAAGAGTTTATCTTCTAATCTTTTATTACCTCTCCGTTATCTTATTTATCTATCTTATTTTAGGTTTCTCATATGATAAACATGTGATGTTCAGCTCCGAGCCTGGCTTATTCGGCTTCACGTGACGGTCTGCAGTCCCACCTCTTTCCTTTCAAATGATATGATTTTGTTCATCTGTATGACTGAGTGATGTTCCACTGTGTATCTACATCTCTCACATTTTCTTTAACTTGTTGTCTGTTAAGAGGAATAAGATGTGGTTTTGGTTGACTTCCATCTGAATGGTGGGGACTCCGAAGCACAAAGTGGGTGTCGGTGATATGTCTCAGAATAGGCCGGGGTCTCTTGAGGGTCCCTTTGCACCAAGATTTTGACCCAGGAGCCCGATAGTAGGAGGAGTAGAGAGCTGAAGGCTCAGAGCCCCACAAAACAGGAAAGAGGAGGACAGGAGAGAAAGAAAGGATTATTAATGCTCTTTAGCCCTGAGAGGAAGAGAATTAAAGATTATCCCTGCTGCATAATAAATGTGGCAAATTCAAGGAACTCAGCCTCTCTTTAAAACATAATTCATTAATTACTATTCTTTGGGTTCTCACCTTACTTCATCCTGCAATTTGCAAATTAACTATTGGCCCAACTTCGTCTATTGAAGGAGGGACAGGTATTAAAGAGAAGCTGGACAATTAGGAATGACTCATGTCCCTTACATCTTCAAAGAACTCTTCTCAGATGCCCCGCAGAGGATTCCATCCTCAGTTTTCTGAAGTGGAACTTGGTAAATTCTATTTGCTCCGGGGCTTCAGTGAGGCCACCAGGTGGGAAGCTTGAGGGCTCTGCAACCTTTACTGGGTACAGCTAGTGGCAAGATCCCCTTGAAGTTCTCTAAACTGTGTTCCTTTAACAGCTTTGCAGGATCACAAGAGGCTGGCCCAGGGCTTGGCAGCAGATGGGTTGCACACACTTCCATGTTCAGAGCACCTCAGGGACATCAAGTCTGCTCCAAAGGCAAGATACTCCAAGGGTTAACTGGGTCACTGAAACTGAGCTACCTGGGCCTGGAGAGCTGTAGTGAGTGGGAGAAAGCACTAGACAGAAGCCTTTATCTTTCCTTTAGTAAAGACTGTGGGATCAGGATTGAGGCCATCCCTACATGTAAAAGAGATTGCCCTAAAAAAAAATAAAAAAAGCATAATTAGCCAATGAAGCTAAAACCTACATAAATGGACATAATACCAAGGGACTGCTCTTTCAATATCACAAGAATGTGTCAGTAAAACTAGAAGAACAACAAAAGTAATTTACTATTTGTGCAATAGAAAGAAAGTTTCCATTATTTTACCAAACATTTTGCAGACACAACCCTGAAATGCTGATTCCATATTTTCAATTTTCACTTGTTTTAATAAAGAGCATACTAGAGTCTTTATGCTGGATATTTCTAGCAGTACTGCACTTCCCTAAAGTCACAGTTCATACAGTGGCCCAACTGGGACACAAGCTGGTCTGTAAGCTTTGTGAGCTGATGGCTAACACAAAGACTTGGATCTCTGTAGAATTTGAATACCCTCCCACACAACAAGTTTGCAGAACAGACTCCTTGAAAATTAAAAGGCTCAACTGGACTGGGCAGTGGTGCTAGGCCTTTTCCAGCAGGGTGACCAGAAGGACACATGACAAACTGGTTCCAGCACTTCACAGTGAGGCGGTTCCTGTCATCTTGCAAAGTCCTTGAAGAAGCAGGACATGTTCCAGCCATGGGCAAGCAGCTGGAGACCCCTTCTGGGTAGGCTGCAAGACTTGGAGCTGAAGTGTGCAGAAGAATCATGCTTAGTGCGTGGGCTTCGTGCTCCTATAGCTATTTCTACCTTCAAAGTACTTTGAATTAATTAATCTTGGAGATAAATTGTGCCAAGGCCCAGAGGGTTTCAACTGCTCAGATCTAGGTTGGTGGCTGCGGATGGTGATTTTGTCAACATGCCAAGCTTCCTTTCACTGAGGCACCAGCAAAGTGGCACGGTTCCTCCTGCACACAGTGCCCTGAGCCTGCTCCCATGGGCAGGACCTGCCCTGAAGCTACGAAGAAGAGGAAAACAGCTCTCATATATGGGCATTATCTACTGTAACTGGTAAACACCACACTTTGTAATGAAAACATAAAGCTGTGTATGAATTTATTTGTTCAAGTAGGTCACAGCCAGGCTTCCACTACATGAAGAAACAGGCTCACAGGTGGGGAAATGACTTCTTCAAGTATATTCAGGGACAAAGAAGAGATCTATTGTGTAATTTCTCCAAAAATAAGTTTCTCCCACTCAAATAACTGATATTATTTTGATAACCCAAAATTGAATATACAAACTAGAAATCCAAGGGATTACTGAGCTTTCCCATCACTGGGCCCCAACACTCAACACAGACAGATTAAAGGAGGAGATGTTAGATTCAGTTCATAGTTTGAAGGGATTCAGTTCATGGCAGAATAGCTCCAAAGGAGGAAATCCATGGCAGAAGAGGCTGACGGATGAAAGATTCTTAACTCCTGGAAGAAGGAAGCAGATCAGTAGAACGGATCCAGAAGGGAAGGACTAGGGACCTGATGTGGACCCTAAGGTCAACCCCTCATGTCCCACCTCCCTGTCCTGCCCAGGATTGTACCCCACCTCGCCATAGAATGGATCCCAAAGCCAATCAAGGCTACGCAGTCCAGCTTATGTACCACCAAAATAAAAACAACTGTTGCTAGAGGCAGAGGGTAAAATTTCCTTTTGATAAGTGAAGAAGACTTGCTTAGAAATCACATTTGTTTTGGGTTTTACTTATTTAATGATTTCATTCAGGCACAATTTACATAAGTGAACTGTACATGAATGAAGTATATAATTCCATATGTTCTGACATATGCACAATATCACAATCAAGATAATAAGTACATATGTCAAATGTTCAAAGGGAAAAGGGAAGTAGGGGCTAGTAAAGAAAGGAAAGAAAAAATTTGATGGTAAAAAAAAGAAACAAAGCTTATGTATATAGGAGGCAGGGAGTTGTAGGGAGGGCAGGGAAATGGGAAAAAATGAGAATGAAGAAGTGTCATACTGATACAAAACTTCAGTGTTGAATTTGTTCATAATGGAAAATGTATAAAATGTACCAATAAAATCAATTTTATAAAATTAAAAAAATAAGTACATCTGTTACTTTTAAACTCCTCTCTGCCCCTATGAAAACCTTCATCGTTTCACCTCCACTCCATTAGTAGATAATCATTGATCTATTTCTTATCACTACAGATTAATTTGCCTCTTTAGAGAATAAAACATAAATGGAACCATAATATATATTTGTCTAACTTCTCTCTGCTCAGTTATTCTGAGATCTACTCATATTGTCAGCCAGTCCTGGTTACTGCTGAACAATACCTCATTCCATAGATTCCCCCTAAGTGTGTATGTTCAGTCAGCTTCTAATGGCTCTTTAGCCTGTTTACAGTTTTATTCTATTGCAAATAGAATTGCAGTGAATATTCCTGTACAAGTCTTTGCATCAACACAGTTGCTCATTTTTTATAGGGACACACCTAGAGGTGAGAAAGCCAGGTCATATGCTCAGACAATGTTTAATGATGTTCGAAATACAGGGAATTATAAACTGGAACACTACATTCTCACCAGCTGTGTAGGAAATTCCAATTATTCTACATCGATACTGGCAATAAATATTGTTGGTCATTTAAATATTATACATTCCTAGGTGTGCAGAGCAGTATCTCAATTAGATTTCAGGTAGTGTTTTCCTAATGATTTCCTCTCCAACATTTCTGAATTGTGTCATCCATACAAAGCACACCATCCATTATGGTCAAACTGTTTAACTAGCTCTGAAAGTTAAGTTTCTTAGTTTCTGTTGTGTGGTTGTTATTATGTTTCTTAGGTTATTTTTGTTGTTGTTAGTGGTGTTATATTGCGTTCCATACCTGAGATATTTGTCTTGCCTGTATTTTTCCAGAGTGCAGTTTCTTTTTTGATTACTTTAGTAGTCTTTACAAAAGCAAGAGTTACTAATCTTTTTTTTTTTTTTAGGTTTTTTTAGACAGGGTCTCACTTGGTGGTTCAGGTTGGCCCTGAGCTCAGCCTCCAACTCACATCACAGCAATCCTCCTGCCTCTGCCTCCCGAGTGCTGGGATTACAGGCATAAGCCACCACGCCCGGCACTGTGGTATGTGGTACTGGTTGCTGCTGGGCGTGAGTCTCCACTCCCAATATGGTATGTGGTTTCTGGGGATTGAACCTGGGTCCTCGCACTTATAAGATAGGTGCCGGAACCACTGACCTAACTCCCCGGCCCAAGAATTACTAATCTTGATGAAGTCCACATCTGTATTTTTTCTTTACATGGATCATGCCTTTGATATATACCTAAGAACTACTTAGATTAACCCTGAATTTCTAGGTTTTCTGTTATATTTACTTCTGGAAGCTTCATTGTTTCACATGAGGTCCCTTCCACTGTTGTATATAGTGTCAGGTACAGACCCATGAATACTTTTTCTACCAATAAATATGCAATTGTTCCATCAGTGATTGGATGGAAAGATTCTTGTCCAGTAAATTTCCTTTCTATTTTGTCAAAAATTAGTGGGGCCTGGGATTTAACTCAGTGGTTCTACCACCTGCCTCACACATTTACTGTATGTCTGCTGCTCTGCTTCTGGACTTTAATATACCAACTTGATGTATTTATCTATCTTAACATCAACATACTATCTTGATTACTATACTAAAATATATATTTGGGTAAATTTTTATATCCCTTCCAAATTTTGCTGGCTTAAGAACTTTGTATTTTTAGATGAACTTGTGCTTTTCTACCAAAAAAAAATGTTTTATGGTTTTTAAACTGGAATTTCATTAAATTAATAAGGTGGACATTTACATCTTAATAACATGTAGGGTCTGTTTGATACACCCAATAAAACTTTTCCTTTATTTAGATCTTTAATTTCTTTTACAGTGCTGTTTGTTATTTTAACTATACAGCTCATTCATATCTTTTCACATTTTTTTTCTAAATGTGTTATGTCCTTTGATGATCCAATAATAGAACTGCTTTTGAGTTTTTTGGCCACTCTTTTAAGATTATGATACATACAGTATATTAACTATCATTATTCGCTGCTTATTGTGTTGTGGACCTTGCTATATGTTTTCACAGAAATAAGAAGAGTGTTTTCTATATTTTCTTTTATTATGATCTGTTGTATTACACTAAAGTAAGAATTACAGGTTTAGAAATTATTCGTAGCTAATTGTGGAAATATAATATATAATATACATCCATCTGTCTTATAACTCTTCTGAACTCACTTATTTTTGTACAGAATTCACTGGTTTTTATGCAGAGATGATGAGATCATCCTACACAGAAACACAGTTTCACTTGCTTCTTTCTTCTTTGGTCGTGGGCTGGTATTTTGTTTGCTTGTTTGTCTGTTCTCCTTATTGTGGTGGTTAGGATTTTCAATACAATGTTGAGTAAAAGTGGCAAAAGCAAATAATCTGTTCCCTGTTCCCAATTGTAAACACACACACAAACAAAATGTTCTCAAAATGAAGATGCCAGTGAGTTTTAGTATATATAGTAGATATTGTAAAATAGAAAATATTTAAAAGAATATAGGGTGTAGGGGGTAAATAACGAGGGGAAAAATAACGTGATGGTAATGCAAAAAAGGAAATAAAGCTTATGTATATAGGGGGCAGAGGGTTGTAGGGTGGGTAGGGGAAGGGGAAAAATGAGAATTAAGTTATGTCATATCCTGGTGCAAATTGTCATGTTGAATGTAAACATGTTGTGTATATATAATGTACCAATAAAGATTTGAATTTCTAAAAAATATTCTCTGCCTTCCTTGTTCATTAGGATCCTAGTGTAAGCTTCTATCTTTTCCCTTTTTCAGGTGAAAAAATTCTGTTCTATCCTTATCTTCTGAGAGCTTTCATCAGGTAGCAATGTCACCACTTTGTCAAACACCTTCTGCATCTCCTGAGATGTGGATTTTAAATTCTTTTATAAGGGAAGATAAATTAATATCCCAATGGGAAAGCTGCTACTGTTCCTGGAACACTTCAGCTACATTTAATTGACTTAAAATGTTAAGATCATTTGTACAATGTTTAGAAGAGCTATTGGTCTCCAGTCATCTTCTTTATGTCTCTGTTGGGTTTTGCTATCAAAGAAATGCTAGTTCCTTTGAATGAATTTGCATCTTTCTTCTTCAGTTTTCTGATCTTTTTCTTTTTGGCAAACAAAGGGCTTTCACGTACTAGAGAGATTCTCTACCTTTGTGCTACATACCTAATCCTTTAAAATTGTGTTTTGAGTTGGACCCTTACTATGGTGCCTAGGCTGGCCTCAAACTCTTAGTCCTCTGGCTTCGGGCTCCAGAGCAGCTGTATTCACAAGTGTGGGTCACTGGGTTGGGCCATGCTTCTCTCCTCTCCTGCTTCATTTTCTTTTGCTTTGTTATGAAACAACTACAAACATTTCCTTAAAAAGTCTGGTAGAATTTATCAGTGAAACTCTGTAAAATAAATGGAAATACTGTGGGAAATTTTTTGTTATAACTAAATTATTTAATAAATATAAAGCTATTCAGGATGTCTGATTTTAAACTGGACAACTTTAAAACATTTTTTTATTTAGATCTTTAATTTCTTTTACAGTGTTATTTGTTATTTTCATTATACAGCTCATTCATATCTTTTCACATATTTTTTTCTAAGTGTGTTATGTCCTTTGATGATCCAATAATAGAACCTGCTTTTTAGGATTTTGGCCAAATGTTCCAATAAAGAGTTTCACACAACTTCTACCAACTTGTGATTTTTTTTTTTAATTTTCCCACTTTGATTAACTTAGTCTGTTAGGACAGTTTTTCACAAAAACTCCTTTCACTTCTTTTCATACATCTGAAAGGAGTAACACAAAAATGGGGGAAAACTTCTTGGTTGAGATAAATATTCTGTAAAATTCTGAAGACTAGTCACTTATTTCAGTATCTGTCTCAACTCGCTAAGAACCTTTTAAAAACTGATCAAATGAATGAGATTCACAATGAATTAAAATTAATAAAATGTTTAATATACTTCATCTACTTTTACATTTTTGGCATCTTTTTCACTTATTCATTTTATTTCTATGGCTATCTCTATAGGAGATTTAAAAATATTAAGATACAATTTTATTTCTTTACATAAAAGCATAAAAAATCTTGAGACATTTGAAAAATGCATTAATGGATTTTTAAAGAATGAATTTATCCACAGCGTAATTTATTGGCCTTCATGAAGATTCTTCTCAAAAATTTAAAAAACTGGTATAATCCAATGCACCAGCTTCAAAATTATTAATTTTAACAGAAAAACATGTTGTAGGTGTTTATTTAAATTTTTCCATATTTCCCACAATATTTGCTTCTTCGACCTTAAGTACAAAACCCTTGATTTTTAAAACTTCGTATAATATTAGTATTTTCTCATTAGTGAAATTAAAATAATCATTGTTCAACATACTGGGGTACAGAACAGGACAGCTAATTCTGGGACATAAATATTTTTTACAATGAGGCAAAAAGATAAGGTTAGAAATAGTATTACACTTGAAATTGCTGCTTAAGAAACACTAAATTAAATGAAATAAATAGCTCCCAGATGTATAAACATCATATCTTTTTTCTGGTATAAGAAAATGAAGATGTAAATGAATTCTGGAATGGATGGTAGATATTGTGAAACAGAAAATATTCAAAGGGAAATGGAATGTAAGGGTATAACAAGAGGTAAAATAATGAGATATTAATAAAAAAGAAAGGAAACAAAGCTTATGTATACAGGGATGGTGGATGTAGGATGAGTAGGGGTATGGAAAAAAAGTGATAATTAAGTTGTGTCACATACTGGTACAAATTCTCATTGTCAAGTGCAATCATAATGTGTATATATAACATACCAATAAAGATTTGAATTTAAAAAACCAGTAAATTATCCATTATTTTCCCTCCACCTGCCAGTTCAGTGGTTTGCTAAAGGTAACTTGTAGTAGCTTGCATTAAAGACAATTTAATATGTACAAGAATTTTGGCAGGTGACTGTTAAGTATAGGCATTTCCAAATACTCAATCCTATGAACTTGCAATTAAAGTATATTATTAAAAACCAATAAGTGTTCAAGTTCTGTTACTTTCCAATTCCTCGACTACATTTTTTTCATTACCTACACACCTGAGCTTATTTCTATGGTAACTGTGTGTTAGAAATTCTACTCATAATCACTCAGTATTTACCTTTCATGATTCCTGTTGGTAGACTGCAATCAGTGATGGAATCCATATTTACACTATGGAAATGGGCAAGTGCAGTATCACAAAGAACTGGAGTTATTGTTTTGTTGATCTTTCCATGGCTAGAATGGTGGGGAAAATGTCACTACAGATTCAGCTCAAATGTGCATCCTATCTAGAGCTGAAACACTGCGAAAAAATGCTATAAACATGGAGAACATATCTCCACACAATTTGAGAACAATTATCCATTTAGCAAAACACTTGTCACATTACTGACAATTGAGTGAAATTTAGACACATCTCTTTATTGTTTTACTTTCATCTTCCTCATAAAGATAAATGAAGATATCAACTAACATTTGCAATGAAACTAAATTTGTCAGTCAACTAAAACCTTATTTTGTCTATGGGTAGAAGACAAATGTCCACAATAGGACACTGAGAACCACAGTCCTGTAAGGAATTCGCAGGAAGGAATATGGTCAATTTTATTATTTTTGCATTGTCCACGATATCAGCAAAACTGAAGAACCAGGTGTAAAATAGTTACCTGTCTACAATGATCCAAAATCCCACTTTCTTCGGGCCACTCTCTCCAGAGCTCCCCTGTTTTATATTTCCTGGTGACTTGGAGAATCTGTTCTTTCAGGAAGCAGAGAACCGAGAGACACTATTAATTAGTGGGTTTTTCTGGGTCAGCATCTCCTTAACTGATGCAGTTGCAGTGAGGTTTTGTCTGAGAGGAGCAGCGAGCCTGACCACGCTGGGTCACTCCCAGGGGAAAGGAAGAAAGCCTGAGCTAAGTGCGGGGTTCTCCCATTCACAAAGTAATTATGAACCTCCCAGTCATTATGATGCTTTCACCATATAAAGAGATGGCTCATTCTGTGCACAGAGAGTAAGCATTGCTCCAGTAACAGAAACTTTGAGCCACGTGAAAAAGATGCATGTTTCTGTGGATTTCAGTTGTTTGAAAGTACAATTCCTCTATTAACACAGAGTGAGAGAGAAAGATGTCAGCAACTCCAGAGGCAAACTGACTGTACTTTGTTGGTTGCAGAGAATTTTTAATTTCCCTGTGTCAGTTATTTTTCTCTCATTGCTAAGATAAAATGCCCAACACCCAAAGTTACCAGAGAAAGGGCTCACTTACCTCACACGTCATAGAGGTTCCATTCCATAATCTGCTGGTTCCAAGGCAGGGTGGCACGTGGCAGACGGGCAACAGCTCGCAAAGACAGCAAAAGAAGCAAGAGACTTTAACTGTGTCTTTCTGCCATTTTTTTAAAAATTCAAATCTTTATTGGTGCATTACGAATACACATCATCATCGCATTCAACATTGGGAGTTTGTACCAGAATATGACCCAACTTGATTTTAATTTTTTTCATTACCCCACTCAACCTACAACCCTACCCCTTATATACATAAGCTTTGTTTCTTTTTTTTATTATTACTGTTACATTCTTTTTCCCTTTGTTATTCAGACTACTTAGAGTAGGCAGTACTCACGCCCTTAATCCTAGCACTCCCAGGCCCAGTCCCACCACAAATCAATCTCTCGCTCTAGATACAAACCCCACCCCCCGGAAAAAGCACAAAGCTTGGAGGAAACATCTAAACACAAGCCATCACTCCATTGAAGCACTGAGAAAAACAGAATTTGAAGAATTGCCCTAAGATCAGGGCTGTATAATTGGAAAAGCAACTTTGGTGATCTTTTGAAAGTTGTTTTTGCAAGGGCTGGGGTTTAAATCCAAAACATTTACACTGGGGAAAAATTGTAAAGCTGAGCTGTAGTTGCTGCAACTTGTAACTACTTCCTCAGGTGACATTCGATGCCAACCCTAGGAAAGTTTAAACAGGTTTTCCCCACAGTGGAGATCTATGGGCACCCTGAGGCATAGGCTCAGCATTACAATCTAGTCACGTTTCCCTGGGTTGAATTTTAAAGATTTGTTTTGTATTCTCTTGGGACATTCTGAGAGCTAGTTTTGCATCTTTTCTAACACAGAGATGACTTTGAGGAGCTACTAATCCTAAGTCATAAATGCTAAAATTAAAAGGCAAAGGTTTCCTGCAGGAGTTTTGCCAAAATGTCTGCTTTGGGGCTCTTTACAAACTTAAATCTAAAAGGAATTTGTCTTCCTTTGTTCCTTCCTCTCTGCTTTTTGGACTCTATTCACCTTCTTTCCTCTAGTCTACCCCTATCGACCTGTATCTCATGTCTTCTTTTCTCTCTCCCTGTCCCTCCCTTCCCCCTTCCCTCTCTCCCTCCCTCCTTCCTGTCCTGCTCCACATCCATCTATGCTCCCTTCCTCCCTCTTTCTCTTTTTCCAGGTCCTTCACATTCATTACCATGGTTGTGTCTGTCACACACACTTCATGAGTCAGTTCCTATTGTGTCCTAGACACAGTACGTGACTGCCTTGCTGAATGCTCCCCTGGGGAGGCGATATCCTGGTGGGACTCCAGCCAGCAGGGCAGTGCCAGGGCAGAGGGGCGCTGCCCTCAGGAGCCCCACCCTCCATGAGGGGAGGACAAGAAGGACAGGAAGCCAAGTGCAGCTACAAAGCCCTGGAGGAAGTGGCAAGAGCCAGGATAAACAGTCACCAGAAGAGCTCAGCCAGCAGGACCGAGAGCACAGAGCATGCCTCACCTCGCTCCAGGTCTGTAGCAGGCACGAGTCAGAGCTGCCCTGGGCCCTCAGGAAGCTCAGCACTAGTGACCAACACAGCACAGGAGAGGCGTTCAGCCAGACGTCAGCCTTTCACCTGGGCCTCAGCAGGGCACTTTCCAGTGGGTACCATGGCAGGGAAAATCTAAGAATCTGAGGTAACTAACTGGCCCTCAGTCAAAGTAGAGAGAGGAGGCTAGGGCTGTGAGTTTATGAGCATGCTGTCTTCAAAACCTGAGGTTGAATGTGGTAGAGAATGGTTATAATACCAGCACTCTGGGAGGATCTTAAGTTGAAATCCAACCTGGGCAATTTAATAAGTCAAGGAGATTCTGTTTCAGAATCCTAGAAGATAAAAAGGGGGGTGACTGGAAACATAATTCATTGCAAAAATGCTGAAGAGAGGAAGGAGGAGGAAAAGGGGGGAGATGAACAGGAAGAAGATGAGGAAGAGGATTGGGAAGAGGACAAAGAAAGGAAGAAGAAAACAAATACGACAGCAAAAATGAAAACTCCAGGTGTGCTGTCAGGTAAAAAGATAATCTCAGAAGCCAAGCTCGGGCACAAGGAGTGAAAGAATACTGAGTCCAATTAAGAGTAACTGAGCAACAGCAGTAACAGTAATAACATTAACAAAGAGCGATTAACAGTCCCTGTGTCTGAGTGAGCATGACTTACCTTCCGTGTCCTTCATCCTCCCCACATCTGCGAGTTGTGTGTTTCCTCTTTGCAAAGATAAGAGAAATGGAAATGTAATTTTCCAGCTGAAATGGAACACAGCTTACCTAGTTCCTTAGAGGTAGCCTCAAAATTGCCCCCAGGTATCCCTGGTTCCAAAGTCAGTTCCAACTGTTCTGAAGATCTTAAGTATTTTCCATTCCTACAGTGATAGAACCAAGAGCTTGGTTAGAGATCTTAACATCAGGGTAGAAGGAAAAGACTCTGCCCACAGGAGCTGAACTGATGTTGCAACATAATTCTCCTTCCCAGATCAAATGGAGAAAACCAATATGTGGAAGGAACTAGGGCCCAAATTTGGAATGTTTCTTAGCCAGATGACTCTGCATCTTCCAGCCATTGGATCGGGATTCATTAAGCCCCACCATATGCCCTTCAACCCCACACATCCCCAAGTAGCTTCTGCCACCCTGACGAAGATACATGGAGTAGTGAAAGATGTTTTAAAATGACTACATTACACCCTGGAAGTGCCTTGGAAGGCTATGATGTCTCCAAGTGGATTGTTAGCATGTAAGGATGAAGAAAACCTCCACTCGGAGGGGCCGGTGATGGGTAGTGTTGTGACTTGACTTAGTAATGCACCCCTGACTCTGTCTTTTAATGCTCTTCACTCACCTGTCAAGAGCAAAATCTTTCAGGAGCGAGTCCATCCTGTGTGACGATGCATGCCAGTCACCCCAGCACACCAGGAGGCTGAAGCGGGAACAGCCTGAGTTCGAGCCCAGCCTGGATGATTTAGCAAACTTAGTGAAACCCTGTTTCCAAATTAAAGCTAAAAAGAGGGGACTGTGGATGCAGCTCAGTGCAAGTCTCTAGTAACTTGGTCATGCTTCCCCACCTGGTCACTGCTTCTAGAAGTTCTCGGAGACTCACAAGAGGACACAGCCTGGCAATGCCTCGTGCAGCCCTCTCTCTGTCCACACGGCTGAAGACAGTGCAGGCGCATGACTTCAACTGCATTTATTAGCGCTGGACTAGAGTCCATTTTCTTCCAAGCTACTCTTCAGCAGGTGAGTTCTCGGTGATAGATTAGTTTGCCTGCTTCTGCTCAACAGCTTCGTCATTTTCAGACTCACTGGAGCTACATTTCGTATCAAATTTCTGTACAACACATTTGAAATCACTCAATCTCATGGATTCCCAGTATGATCCGTTCCAGCCATGTGCCGGTTCCACACGATTTCAAATCCCCGGCCCAACCCAGAGTATTTCTCTTTTCTAAGCAAAGACTTTATCTTAGAAAGGCTGAGCATTTTTCCTAAGGTGGGCTCTCTGAGCAGGGGTGGAGCCAGGTCTGCGAAGTGGGATTTGCCTTGGATTTTCTCAATACATCCAGACATTGTTCCAGCTCGGGAACACAATCGGCTCCTTGTCTGCCCCATGACTTCATTTCCGCGCGTGCAGCATAGCAAGAGCTGAGCTTGCAGGTTGGAAACAGCAGCCAGGAGCCAGCGAGGAAGGGGCTGGGTTTTTGGGTTTTTTTTTTTTTTTTTCTCTCCCAAACTACGATCTAACATTGACAATGAAGGTAGGATGTGGCAAACGCTCAAAAGAAATCATTCTCTGGCTCAGAACACGACATAAACAAAGAGGAGCTGTTTCAAGCCGTGAGGTCAGGATTCATTGTTCACGGAAAATATTTTTGTTCAGTACGTGTTCGCAGGACATAATGGCGTTCCCTGTCAGAAGGCAGCAGTAAACACTGCGTGGCTGAAAATCGCTTGGACCGGCACAGAACTCGCAAGGCATCCAAGGATATCCAGTCTGCTATGTGAAGGACTAGCGAGTAAAAGTCAGACCCCATCACAATCTTTAAAGGGCCCCACATAGAAAGATGGTCAGGGAGCGCCGGCCCTGTGCTGCTCAAAACCCTTTCGTGAATGTTTCAGCACTTTGGAAAACACTGTCCAGGGGCCAATGTCTTTACACTATGCCCAGTGATGGCCATGCACTTAGACTAGGAAGTCCAACAGGAGTTTGGCTTAAAATCACAAAAGAAACAAAAATTAGGGGCTGGGTACATAGCTCAATGTAAAAGCTCTGGATTCTATCTCCAGTACCACCTTCCCCAAAATTGAACCTAAATGTATTTGATTCCACTTTTTCTTAAACATGGAGAAAACGCTAAAGACAAGAAATAGATGTTTTAGCTGGGAGAAGGGTGCATACCTGTAATCCCAGCACTCAGAGGAGGCTGAAACAGGTTTGAGCCTAGCCTGGGAAATTTAGTGAGACCTTGTCTCAAACTAAAAAGAAAAAGAAGCATGAGGGATGTAGCTCAGTGTGAAGGACCCGGGTGCTCCCTCCAGCATAAAAAAAGAAAGAAAAATAAATAAATGTTTTCTATGAACTGACAAAGTTCTTACTGTGCAGGGACTTGATTTTCTCCCATTTGAAATGAACAGTACGTAATATGGCATTTCCTAAAAATTTTAATAAAATAATATATGGCTGAATCCAACTTGTTGAAAATTGGATGATTTCTCTATTATTTTTAAAAATTGTATCCAATTGTCAACTCTATTTTATGTATCTTTAATTAGACCTGATTAATTTGGAGTAAATTAGCCATTCAGAAAGAGTTTTCCAGGAACACTGACTATTGTGTTCTTTTCAGATTTAATCCCAAACACACATTTTCAATTTCTTGCTTGTCTATGTGTCTTGGCTTTTTTTCCTTCCTCCCTCTGAGTTCTCTGGAAACATCCAGCCGGCCTTGAAGCCCTCCCCAGTCCGTGAGCATTTCAAGAAGATTACAATGGCCTAAAGTGTCTCAAACAAGATGCTGACATCTCAGAGATTCCTGACCCCTGACCCTGTCTCCAGGCAGTGTTTTATTACCTTGTGGTCCTAGAGGTGAACAATAAGGATGACTTTTCCAATTGGTTTCCAGAGAACATATGTGTAATAAATGTCCCTTTAATGGGCTTGTGCATCAAGCTGTGAAAGGTTTGCAACGTTTCACAGTGAACTGGATCGTCTATCAGGTAACACTCATCCCTCTAACAGAAATCCCACATCTGTCCTTAGTGGTTTTTGAGAATTTGGCCAAGAAAACCCAACCCATTTTGATTCCCTGCTGAAGAAGTGTCTCATATACACCAATAAGCAGTCTTGCTAAAACATGACCCAGGATATTAGTTATAGACGTTTTAAAAATCACAACACAAAATAATTTATCATTAGCTTCATTGTGGCTCCTTTATCTACAAGATGAGTTTGAGGCAGAACCATTTTATCAATGATGGTTCCACAATTGGAACAGACCTTGAAAATTCTTGGCTTTTAAAAAAATATCTTTGTGGAAGCAAAAATGATTAAATTGCTTCCAGGGCAAAATCTCTTTGATGAGATGTTTTATAGTTTGAGCTGAAAATTCTTCCTGTGTTTATGTAGTAAAAGATTCATTGGCTGGAAAAAGTAGGAATGATTTCTTTGATTTGTAAATTAGTAACCGTCTCTCCAGGAAGGCACAGTCTGACAGATTTACACAAGTGGACAGTGTTGATTATCCTGAGGGTGACAGGGAACAATCTCTCCTGGTGATCTGTGGTGATAGAGTTCTAAAATAATACCATGAAGAATACATCATGATGAAATAATGCACTGTGTGCCTGAATGAAAACAGATGCTCTATATAACTTTTTTTTTGAAACACACACACAGAAGTTTATTCCATTGGTTTCACAGGCATTCCACAGATGTCACTAAAGAGTTAATGTGTAGAGCAGGAGATTGTCTTATTTGGACTGCATAGATGCAAATAAAGCAACCTACATGCTTTCCATGTGTTGAAGTCATTGAGCATTGGGTCCTGTCTTTTATTCTCAGGTTATTCTGATGTTGAGAGTTTTAAAAAATTATGCCCAGAATATGTTAAATAAAAGGCAATGACAATAGAATCCTAAATAAAAATCCTTGGATTATGCAATCAGGAAAAAGTGTATGTGTACATTTTATATTTTATCACATGTTTGAGAAACCCAACTTGGACAATGCTCATTATTTAACGGCAAACAGAGCTCAGGTATGAGTAACACTCTAAGACAGACATACTGTTCTGGGAACAGTCTCTTTCCTGTGAGTGGCAGATAAGGAGAAGTTGGGGATAAGAAGTGGTCCAGGGAATCTCAATAGACACCTTACAAGGGCTTCCAGGGAGGCTGAGGCTGGCAAATGGTAAATGTGAGCAATAATACGGGGTCCCAGGAAATGGCCTAGAAGAGAAATACCACTGGATCTGACCATTCAGGAGGCACCTAGACAAATGAGAACACCCCACACGTGGGCTTCAGTGCTCTCTTAAGAAAGCTTGTGTTCCGTCACTGTCTGACTTCTCCCTCCAACCCTCCACCCCACCCTACTCTGCACTTCCTAACAGATTCCAAATCCTCTTGTGAAGGTTCCATTTCTCTTCTGGAGATTTTCCTGTCATTTCTACCTCTTGAACTAACTCCTTCCCATTCTCCAGGGCTAATGTAAGCACCACCTTTTGTAGAAATCTTTTTCTGACCCTCCTCTACACGGAGTTCTGTGACCTCATTTTTACTGTTGGCACAGGTTGTAGTAAACAGGGGTGAAACACTCTAAGGGGATTCTGGGCCAGCTCTTCAGGCATAGCCAATCTGGCAGTACCATGCAAGAGTTGATCTGCTTGGTTTAAAGATTTGAGGCAGGAAGCCCAACCTTGCCTGACTGCACAATAGGTGAGAGTTTTGGAACTTCTTACATTATGAAAAATGGATGGTTAAAAACTAAACCACAGAGGGCCGGGGATATAGCTCAGTGGTTCTGGCGCCTGTCTTGCAAGCGCAAGGACCCGGGTTCAATCCCCGGTAATCACATAACAATACTGGGTGTGGAGATTCACCCCAGCGGCAACCAATACCACATACCAGTGCCGGGCATGGTGGCTCAAGCCTGTAATCCCAGCACTCGGGAGGCAGAGGCAGGAGGATTGCTATGATGTGAGTTTGAGGCTGAGCTCAGGGCCAGCCTGAACCACAAAGCGAGACCCTGTCTCAAAAAACCTTAAAAAAAAAAAAACTAAACCACAGCCTGATAAACACCAGCAGCACAACCTACTCGACTACCCATGTGACTGCCAGCAGCTAGGGAGTAATCTGAGATCCATTCTTGAATAAGAGTTAGCTCCTGAACCAGAACTAGCTGGTCCTTTCTGCCACTGGCCAGCACCAGGACCAGAGGACCTGACCAGAATCAGCTGTCCATTCTGTATCTGACTTCTTCTCTAAGCATGGCATGTACATTTCCAGCCAGAAGCTGCAAGTATCCTGTTGTCAAGTGGAAAGACACCCATCCAATCATAGTTCAGTTACAACCGAACAACTATTGACTTGGTGTGGATGACATTGCGGTCCTATGTCATCCAAACACTGTCCCCCAAACCTACAACATAACGTTACATTTGGGGATTGTGATCTCGGACTCTGCTCCAGCCTGACTGAATCAAGATCTGAATTTAATCAGAATCCATAGGTGATTCGTAAAAACATGTATGGGAAAGTAGACTGTCTCTAGCTTCATGAGTTGGTTCTGTAGGGGAGCCTGCAGTCTAAGAAGGAGTGGAGCGTGTGCTTCGGACTCACCCTGCCTCACCAATGCTGGCCTGTCCAGCTTTCTCTACACTGAACCTAGCATGACAGTACTGGACGTCTCTATGGCTACCTTTGCTTCCCTATCTCTGATGTGCAGAAGATATATAAGTGAGACATAAGAAACTTCTCTTCATGAAAATCAGCCTGTGGAAAGGTAGGGAAGCACTTGTAAAGGTGAAGACCCCATCTCACCATAGCAGCAGCTTGTTGAAGGGGTGCTTAGATGTGGGTTTGACATTGGCTTGTAGGCAACATGCTACGTAGCCACCAAAACTGTACCTAGTAGGCAGTCTCCTGTCCAAACTACTCACAAACCTGAGCAGAACTCCACATTCCTCTAGAATCGTCCACCTCCTCCTCTTCTCTGCCTTCTTTCTCCTTTTCCTCTCTTCTCCTTATGGCCTGACATGACCTTGCTTTTTATTCCATATCAGTCTATCTCACACCAGTGTTTTTCTGAACGTCTTCACTGCCCTCACTGGCCAACTCTACCACTTTGCAAGTAAACTGACACCCTTTTCTTAATTCCATGACGTCAATCTCTGTTGCTTCTATTTGAAGTATTTTCTGTGGTAATAACAGACTGTCTTCAAAGCTCTTTGCAGTGTGAGGAGAAACCCTTTGAGTCCAAAGCTGAGCAGATGACGTGGAGAGGTGACAACATCACTGACTTTGTTTTATTAGATGCTTGTTCTTGGCTGAGGCACAGAGGGATGGGTTCTGATGACCCCTGCCAGGGTTATGTGGAGCAGTAAGGAGTCATACAGAAGCAAGAAGGTGGTACAAAGATCAGACTGCTTCATGGATGGTGGTGCTGGTGGCAGGGGAGACAGGTTCTCTGAGACATGGCATCTTCCACCAATGCACAATGTCCATGTGGCATCCAGGATGGCATCATTCCTGAGGACTAGAGAAGATGCCCCACAGAAAGGGAAAGGAAATAATAAGGCTTTAATGACTTACTTGGAATTTGTGTATAAATTGTGCCAGAACAGAGTTCAGATGTATATTTCTATAATAGACAACATAACTAAAATAGGAGATTTCTTTCCTGAAGCCCGAATGTCTCCCAATTAAGATGGTTATTTCCACGTTGGAGTGTGACCAGTCTTTCTTCTCATATCATAAAATATTATGAACAGAAAAGGAATCTGTGGCCCGAGGAAAAAAAATTGATACAAATATTTTTAGGTTACTGAAATTTCCTTCCGCAACTGCAAACACCAAGCTTTTGCCTCAAGCCTGTAGCTAATTTGCACCCTGTGTTGCTTCCCGAGAAAGGAATCTTGCCTCTCCCACCTCTGCCTTTCTCTCTCATGAATAATTTCCTCTTTGCAAGGAAACCAAGCCAAACAGCTTCATTATTTCCATGACTCTGCTTCGGTGTGTTGTATTGTACCTTTCACTTTACCCTGGGGACTGCAACACCCAGTTCCTGAACCTCTTTGTGTTGTTCAGCATGTGAGCTGCCACAGGCTCCAGCAGAAGTGGAGTTTCCACAAACTGGTGCTGGCAGCTGGCAATGCTTGGCGTGCTGCAGATGTACCACCTGAGCTCTGATCAGGCATCAAGTTGCCAGGCTTTGCCCGTGACTCAAAAAAAAAAAAAAAAAAGAAAAGAAATTTAGGCAGAGACAGTTAGGAGTTAGAAATAATGGTTCAAAGTGTGGGCACTCATTGCAAGGGGATTCTGATTTGAATTCTGATTTCAGTTTCCCACTACTGGAATCTGATTAATGATTTAATCCCATTACGTCACAAGACCATCATTTGAATATGTAAATGGAGCCCATTAAGGGTCTGTCTTGAAGATCCAATGAGATAATTTATCTACAAATTGTTTGGCATTGATTTTGATTTAGAAAACATGTCCTGAGTGGAAAGAAAAAAATCTCAGCTTGTCCATGTCCAGAAAAGACACAATAAGAACTATATCATTTTACAAACTCAATTCAGAGAGGCACCTATAGTTTTCACCACATATCAAGTGTCTAAATAATGATCTCATAACATTGAAAATCAAAAGACAATGTTAATCATTGTGGCTGGGCAGACGGAGGAGGAATGACAGTCTACAGAATGATTCCACACAGAAATTCATGTCATAGTTCCTCACACTATGGTGAGATTGGTACCAACATGTGATATTCAACTTTAGAATGGACATAGGAAAAAAATAAAGAAGATGAGTTATCAAATCTCATATATCCATTGGGTTAAAAGAGACCAGTTCAAGGAAGCAGCAGCTCCTGGTTCTCTGCTCTCTAGCATGAGGGTCACTGCTTCCTTCTCCCTCCACCAGTCTGGTCTTCACTGTGCTTCTCTCCGGCCTCCCTGCTGGAACAGCATGATGTTACATGATCCTGTTGGAATTCACTTGGTCCCTTAAGGTGAAGGGTATCTCAGAGTCTCCCCAGCCGAAGTAAATTATCCTCAGAAGAGAGAAAAGCTTCATTTTCCAGCTGGCAGGCAGCTGGTGTGCATGCTCGACTTCTTGATGAATGGAGCCATTACATTATCTGTCTCCTGTATTCTAGACCACCCAGCACCTTCTTGGCACTGTCTGTATGGAGAATAATGGGGCCTTTGTTTCACTTGCCAGAGGAGTGCTTCTGCAACCCGACCAGCTGAAGAACTGTTTCTGGGCCGAGCTATTTCCTCTCGGAGAGACTGTGGCCTTCTTTGAAGCATGAAGCACTGCCTGAAGATCAGAAAAGAACTGGGCACACCGCAGACACCCAGGAAAGGTTAGATCCTCACACTGCCACCACTGTCATGGTCACTGTGTCTACCTCTGATTAAGAGTTTTGTGGCAGGAGGGGGTGGGGGAGAATGAAGATGAAGAACCTCAGGGTTTCGCCAGCACGCAGCCTTGATATCTTCGTTTTGGGGCATACTCACAGGGAAGTTGTTCAGGGAATTTTTAATTATAAATCCATGGAAGAAGACTAAATACTTCCTCAAAGTGTGTCAGACACTCAGCTGGTTGGTTTCTGTAGCATCACTAAACTGGAAACGACAGAGGATTTGTGTCTGGGAAAGTGGAAGAATTCTTTGGCTCTTTGCGAGGTGCAGCCAATTATGGGCAAAGTGACATTTTTCTTTGGAATTTTGATTTCTGGTCTTTTCTTCTCTACTTTATATGAAATTCTGGTATATGATAATTCATAATTTTGCTGTAGCTAATTGTAAAGATTTTCTCCTTTCAAGATTTTTATCCTGAAAAATATTTTCAAATATTCATAAACATTTAAAGGGGTAATTTGGACCAAAATATCAAATATATATATCAATATATATATATATATATTACATATGTGTGCACGTGTGTGTGCGATAAAGTTTTTCTACACTAAAGTCTTCACATATTTGCTATTAAAATTGCAGTGGACCTGTCCTTGAGTGTAACTCAAAGGCTTTTTATAATCTTGCCCAACTACTAATTGACTAACTTTATTATCCTTTTTGCTTATGAAGCAATAATGACTCATTTTCTGTCATTTTTAAAGTCAGTGTTTTCACAGGGCAAAGGAATTTCACAGCACTTGGAAGCAGTCTGTTTGCAAGATACTCTGGGTTTCACAGGCATTTTTTTCTTCTGTCCTGCAAACTTATCTTTCTCATGCTTCATTCAACATGTACTTTGATTCAATCATAATTTTAGAGACTCTCCACAGTATTCACCTTCATAGCAACAGGGACTTTATTTTGCCTTCACTGGTTTCCACGGTGTATTACTAAGCTTAACAATTGACCCAGTGAAGACACGGGTAGAGACAGATCGAGTAACAAGCAGGACTACCATGGCAAGCTCAGGGTGGCTGGTGGAGGATGGTCCTTCTGGAGAACTGGCAGGAGTGCTGAGTGCCAAGAGAAATAGCAAAGCCACCAAGCCAGCAAGATATAGACTGTATTATCAACAATTAAAGTATTATTAAGTCAAGCACATTTCTTAAAGCTAAGATTTTGATCAATTTAGTTTTGAAGCATTAATGAAATTATATATGTTCAATAATGTTAAATGAGTATCTATGTTTTCTTTAATAAATTGTGTACTCAGACTCCATGTGCAAATTACAGGTAATGTTCATTTCTCTTTTTATTCATTTTATGAAAGACTTTACATGTAAAATTGTATATGCTCCAATACTTCTTCAAGTCTTTAATGGACTTCAGTTAGGGTGTTTTTAACTGAGAAGTTTGAAATTTTAATGTACTTTGGCTCTATTGAACTTGTTTCTAGGAATTCTGGGTTTCCTGTAGTAATTAGAAATGTCTTACAAACAGTACTGATTATAAAATACTCACCAAATTTTTCTTCTAGTATATTTACTGTAGTTTTCAAAAATAAATTTTGAATTAAAGATGTATATATTTAAGACAGTCAAAGACAAAGCTCTTTTCCTCCTCCATTATCTCCCCAAAACTACTTATCCTCCAAAATAATAATGGACTATGATTTCCTAACTATTTACATGATCATCTCTATGACTAATTTAATACCCTTATGCACATGCAAAGATTACTGAATTCTCAACTCTGATTTATTGAGTTGTTGATAAATTTCCTTGCCTAAATCACTGTCTTCTTGTTACAATGGCATTTCATTAAATTCAAATACTTGATAAAACAAATCCATCTGCATTACTCTTACTTTTCCAAAAATGTTCCAAACATGTTAATTACAGTATTCTACCAGGGGAATTAAATATTATATTCTGTTTCATTGAAACGGTATCTGTTAATTTGAATATATAGATTAGATATTAATAGAAGCCTTATGGTGCTGAGATTTTTTTTAAATTCAAATACAATACACTTGTGGTGGATTAACTAACAGCCAATTTGGAGCACCTGGCTGGACTGAATGAGTGTGATTCTGGGCATGGAAGACCCATGTGAAGATTGTTGGAAATGACATAACAGGAGAACCAGAAGACAAAATTGTGTCTGTTGATATTCCATGAGAAGCTTGCTGTGGCTGGTTTTCCTGACAGCAACTTCATTGTTCTCTTCATGAGAGGATCATAGGAACTCACCATCACAAAGAAGCACTTCTCTTCTGAAGAGTTGTGATTTTTGCCTTGAGCATTGCTTCCTGGCTCCAGTGTAGACCCCTCAGCCTGGCGGTACTAATTCTTCACCTCCAGTGCTGACTGACTGGCTTCCCCCTCTGGCCTTTGGAACTCCTGTGCAAATCCTCAGTGTGGACTTCAAGAGACATTGCTGTGGGCTCTAGACCATTGGCTGGACTTGTAGAGATATTGCTGTGGGACCCAAGACCTCAGCTGGATTCTTTGGGTCTCTAGCATCTGAATAGACATGTTGCACTCCTTTGCACTTGATATTTTAAATATTGTAAAATAATTCTGTAAATTATGTGTTCTGTATCAACTCTATTCCTTGCAAACATGACTATAATAGTACTATATTCAAATTTTCTATCTAAAGACTTTTATAACCTTGTTCGTATGGACTGCAAATGTATATATACATTTAAGTTAATACAATGTCAGCATATGGCTTATCTTTGTATTTACTGTAAGTAGGGGCTATTTTATTTACCATGTTGACTTATTATATAATTTTATTGCTATTTATTAATTTCCTTAATTTATAAATATTGTCTAACCCAAAACTTCATCTTTCTTCTTTTACATTCTTATTGATTTTGTTAAACTTAGTTTATGTTGAACTAAGTTTATAAAGTCCTTTCCTTCTACCCATTTCCCCAACCTCCTTCCCTCTCCCCTCACCTTGGTCTCCTGGACCCCTTCCTATCTTCAAGAGATCCCCTCTCTTGATCTACCCTTCTTTATTTTTCTCTTAGTTTGTACTTTGACATTCTCAGATGGAAGATACTATGTACAGTACATAAGTGTGTGTGGGTATGGATGTGACTCATTTCACTCATCATTGTATGTTCTGGGTGAATTCATTTTCCCACAAATGCCCCACATTCATCTTTCTTTATAGCAGAGTAGTGCTCCATCAGGTACAGTACAGTATTAACTTATATATGAATAATATGTAGTTGATTTTAGGTTGACCACAGACCTCCTTTGGCTGATGGATGTGGCACTGCACATGGCACTGAGCTATCCCAAGTCTAGGTTCACTAAGCTATCCCAAGTCTAGAAGCCTTCAGCTTCTCTTCACCAGTTTGAGCATCTATTCTCCCAAGGGAAACCATGGTCCAACCCAGGACTCCATCACAGAGGCTCTACCTGAAGGCGCCCAGGCAGCACAAGGAGATGAGCTGCAGTGAGCACAGCTCTGGTGACCCACAGAGAAGTCACGACCCCAGGGGCTCATGAGACCCACACACTGCGCTATTCAGAAGACGTTGTTCAAATTCACTGTAGCCTAGCAGGAAAAATGGACATATTTTTCAATGTGTAATTTTTTTTTAAATGACAGTAAAAGACACCCTGCCATCAGTTGCCAGGCAAGTCCTTCCCCTCTCTGAACACACATCCCATCGTCTTCGCCACTTCCCTCAGCAGCTCTGGAGTCCTCCTTCCTGAGGGTTTTTAGCTATGCTCTCCCAGATGCCTTCAAGTCCTGAATGGATCAAAACGTCTCCTGTTCATGATCATTATAACTTTGGAGAAGAGCCGGAAGTGACGCGGGCCACATCCGGTGACTGGGCGGACGAGGACACAGCGTCGTGTTGTTACAAGCTAATTTTCCACTTGCTGGCACTAGCCAGCAGCAGGCACCATTTTTTTTCTTTTCTTTAATCAGATCTCCGTTGAAGATCCTCAGAAGAGAGGACTTCAGAGCTGCTGCAGAAAATGCCAAAAGCAGTAGGGTGAGAGTGCTGGAAATAAGGTGGAGTATTTTAATGGTGATTAATTAACAGCAAAGTGTCTTTTTAAACATTCACCATATGTTTTGATCATAGTCTATTCAGAATATTGCTAGAATAAATATCAAAAATTAGGCTAAGGCATATTTGATGAAGTTATTGAATTTCAAATGTAAAGAAACACAGGAGAAAACAGTTTCTAGACCAGGATAACTAAAATACAAAACAAAAATTTATTCATTTCAGACACTTCTTGAATAATATTAGTAATCTGAATATTTGAGAGGCAAGTTGTACAGCCCAAATTTTTATTACCAGCAAAATCACTGGGCTTAAAGACAACAATAAGAAAATTATTCTCATCATAAAAACCTTAAAAACCAGAACATCTGTGATCTTGAAAAATGTACTAGAAGAATCAAAATAAAGATGTAATAAGTGAAGAATTTATAGTTTATAAAGAGAAGTAGTAAATATGGTACCAATTTAAATATGGTGTCCAGCCACAATAGATATTTTCAAGAGGAAAACCACTTTTGGATACAAAATAAGTTATTAAACAATTGTTGCTGGAATTCACGTTTGTTCTTTACTTTCAATATAATGTATATTTGTTTCTGTTTTTCTTTCTTTCTTTTCATTTTGGAATTTCAAGGAAATACTTGGGAAAAATTTATATGCCCAAATAAGCCACATGGTTATAACAATGTTAGTTTTGATTATGTGTGAGATGAGTCTGTTTTGCCCTTTACATAAAAAAGTATTTTCACTTTTCAAAGTGGCTTCTTTCTCCTGTAGTTTAATAATATGCAGCCATTCTCCAGTTTCTAAGTTTACATTTCCATCTACATACATACATACACATTACAATATGTAATATTCCACTGAGGACTAATTGAAGCCATGTATGTGAATGAGTTGAATGCTCTTAATTCAAAGCTCCAAAATGTTTCAAGATTCTTAACTTTTAACCACCATAATTGAAAAATTCCACACTTCATTGCAGGTGAGAGGCAACAGTAAAAATGGGGCTCAGTGTTCACGAATTGTTCCATGCATAAAATTATTTAAAATATGCTTAAAATTACCATCAGGCTCTGTTTATAAAGTATATATGAAATCTAAATCAATTTCATGCTTAGGCTTCAATCACATCCCTAAGATATCTCATGACACAAATGTGCTGTTCCCAAATGCCAAAAGCCCAAAACCTCAAACCCTTTTGGTAATAAGAATTTCAAACAATGGATCCTAACTGGTATCAACCATGGAAAAGGAAACTCCAAGGAACAGGGCTTGTGTCTGAATCCACTTGGAGTCAGTACGATAGCATATATAAAATACCCACTCAATATCTTTCTGATGCACATGACCATGATTTCCCCAAAAGAAGAAGGACACTGTCTCTTGTTTCTTCACTTGGAGAATTCTAGCACTATGCCTTCTGGCATCCAGGAAATCAGCATTTAATATAGGAAAAAAGGATTGCTTGACTGACCCCTGTTTACTTACCACGCAGGAAAAGCACTTGCTCAGAGGTTAGATTTCTCCTCTGCATTTCTTTTCCGCTACTTTCTCAGCAAGGCTATTCAATTGCATGTGATTAGCAGAGACTCCGAAAGTCAAGGCCTTCCCGCTGCTCACCACCTCCCCTGCCCAACAGCCTCCCATCACAGTCGTGTTCCCTGGACAACATTTTGGGGGGCGAAGACCTTCCTATTTATCCATTCAAACAACTTGGAAACGTTTAAGACTCAGCTGGCGCTGTGCTAGACATGTTTCCAATGGTCATCTCCTCGAGTTTTCGTTGCAGTTCTTATGTTGGATATTATCAACCATGGCTTACAGCTGAGAAAGAAAGATTTAAACATATCAAGCGGGTGCACCATCTTGAAACCCATCTCTCTGTCTCCATATCTAGTTCCTGTTGCACTCTATTAAGGCTTAAGAAAACAGTCTTTCTGTTTGCCTTGCCCTCTCCTGTTCTTTCTACAAACATTGCTCATACAGTGGAATGGAATTCCAAGGAGATCGAGATGAATTTTTTCTTCTGGAACTCCTTTGTCTTTGGAGTTGTTCCCAGCTCTTGGGTGACCCATGGTTCAACTTCCACATCCTCTCTTCGACCCTCACATCCTTTCAGATCTCTTTTCCAAGAATTCGCTCCCACCCAATGTGATGAATAACCTACTCTGCCTCAGAATGGAAAACAACATTCCCCTAGCTCTTCTTCCTCGCCTGAAGTAAAATCTTCCAGCCTCCCATGTATTTAGCCCCCCATAGCTCAGTTGAACTTAATGAATCTTAGTAGCAGATTTCTAACTCTTAATACACAGAGCATCCAGTAGAAGGAGAGACAAAGGGGCCGAGCCTACTTTCATTCATTCATTCACTCATTTACTGATTGGGTTATTTATTTACTCTTTCTTTGCCCTCTGCAAGACTTTCTATTAGGCAGAGCTCACAGGTAAATAAATTGCATGAGGTCACCAAAGTTTTGTAAGGAAAACACATAAGAAATCATTGCAACATAACAGAGGAACTTATGTAAGAAGCAGATAGTGTGTGATGATGTAAAGCTAATAGAATTTGAGATGAATTGACTAAGACTTAGGTCAAGGATTGAGCTCAGTGGCACCAGGCCTGCTTCGTGAGTGCAAGGTTGTTGCTTCAAGCCCTCTACCAGAAAAAATATTAACTAATAATCAAAGGCTCTCCCTCATAGCTAGAGCAGTGGATACTTTCATCTAAGACTGGAAGTCTGTTTGAGTTTTATGTTTTTTAATCTGTAAATCTGAGATGAGAAATGTCTATATCATCATTATGAAGATTAAATGAAGGCACATAGCACATGGATTAATAAAATAATTCAATATATACTACTTCTATGTCATGAGAAAAGAAGAATAAGAATTTATTTTTCAAAATTAAACCTATGTATTCAAACTGAAATGAAGGAGTTGTTATAAGACTAAATTGCACAAAGCTTGAATGGTGTTCTTAAATGTATGTGTTTCATCAAATAAGAACTAAATTAACTAAAATATTAATCATTTGAGCAAGAGAATATGTGTGGATGTATGTGAGAGAGAGGAGGAGTGAAGATATTTGTAGACTTATTTGATTACCAAGGCAATTGACTGGGTTACCCCCAAATATAGTCCGTAATCATTCTTAAAATATTTGAAATCATCAACTTCGATGCCATCACAAGCGCTTGAGAGGAAGCTAGATAAACAGACAGGAATTCCAATGAGGCAAATTAGTTTGAAGGTAAAATCTGGCATATACTGGGATAACTTTGAAGGTGGAAACTTTTGTGGCTAAAACAAGGCCAATACGTGTTTGAATGGTGTCCAAAATCATTCAGTAAAAAGAATTTGAGTATTTAATAAAGCTTCAGGAAGGATTCTCTGATCTGCCTTATGTCAGAACCTCCCCATCTCAGCTGGAGCTCATCTGCCCAGGTAAGGAGGACCCTGGGAAATCTGCTTTCTTTGGCTTTGCTCACATGGGGTTGAAGGAGGACCTCACGTTACTTTTCTCACCTCTATTCACACTGTCTTATGCTTCACGTGGAAGTGATGAGCTAAGCAGGTGATGCTGCATTTCAAGTATGGTCTCTCATGCCAGTGTCATTTTATTGTTGCTGTTTGAACATCTTGTGTTGCAAAAAGAATGGCGAGGTGATGGCTCTCTGAGTTCCACTGCTCACAGTCTCAGCCCTCCCTCTGCTGCTTCCAGGGGGCCGATGGAGTCCCTCGGCTGGTGAATTTCCCGAAGAGCTCCTTCAATTTGCACAGGGTTTCCCAATGTTCCTTATTCGGAATGGACTCAGTGAAGTACAAGAATCAAAGTATGAGAAGTTCTTTATATGCACAGTACATGCCACCAGACCAGACACTGCTGGCTCTGCTGCCCAAACCAGGTGGCACCGTGCCTACCCCAGGGCTCTCTGTTGGGCTGAATGTCTTCCTGAATGAGGAGGAATCAACACGTGGTTCCCAATAGTTGCAACCTGACCAATACCTGATTCTGTAAAATTAGGCTAAAAGAATCTCAGAACCCCAAAGATGGATACTGGTTCCAACCTCCCAGAAACAGCTGTTTTTGTCTGTACAAAAACACCAGCATCTGAGGGAAGGTTGGGCTGTTACAATCAAGCCCAGTGCATTGGAACTCTTTGGAGTTAAATGTTAATTGTATCCTTTGCCCCATCATGGAAATTAAATCCACCATCCTGAGCTTTAGTTTCTTGAATCTGAGCCTTACAAGGTTACTAAAATCAAATGGCATCTAAAAATAAAATTCCTAACATCTCAAGCACAGATATGCTGTTATACTGGCCATCAATATGGTTATTGCCAATAAGATTGATATAATAAAACCCTCAGGCTTTCCAAGCTGACCCTCATGGCTATGACCAAAATCTCCATCCTACCTACCACAGTCTACCCTGGCAACTACACTCCCTACTTTGCCACCAACTCAGATTCCAACTTCTAGCTTTCTGTCCAGGATTACCTTTCCACTTGCATTTTTACTTCTGCTCTTTACATCTATCATCTGCCCCTGCTCTTCCTGATTCACAATGTGATCCAAAGTAGGATTTATGGTTTAGCTGACCCTCAGACACTGTAGATAATATCTTTGCTGTACCCAGGATTTCTGAATTGTTTTTCTACCACCCACTGCTTAGGTGGCATGATAATGCCTAAAAAGCAATCCTCAGATTACTTTAAAAGCCAAAACTTAAGGATTTTTAAAGAAGTGATACTGACATCATAATGGACATAGTTATCCATATTAATAATAATAAGTATATAGTGCACTAATACTTTTGTTTCATTAATGACTTTTTAAAATGTGAAAAGGACAATCCATACCATAAGTTGGATTTTCAGTGAGCAGAACCATAATGGGATATGAAAGATTCAACCCTGGTTTTACAGTTACTACAAATATGATGGTGGTTTGTCACCTGTATTATCAATAAAAGGCATGTTAACTTCTGGTGGGAGTTTAAGTCAGGAAGCCTTCATGGATTCCACTGTATTCTTAAATATTTCCCTCTGCCTAGTGCCTCTTCCCATTGACCTCAAAAACTACCACTATGGTGCTTACATCTGAGCTTCACTGCTGTACTCAGAGTTGTTGCTTCAGCTTAGACATCTAAACAGCTCATGTCAAGTTATCATCACCATCTCAGCAAAATCTCCTTGCACTGTACAAAGCTTATGCATGATTTCACTGAACACTTATGACAGTTATCTGCTGGGAGGTAGAGAGGACCATGACCTTTATTTTCACAGAAGGGAGGTCCAAGTGGCTCTCTAAAGGGAGGAAATAGGAACAAACAACACAGGAGTGGAATTAGCTTTCCCGTGACTGTTTCTACAGCCACAGCCCTCCGCCAGTACAGACATTGCCCACCTATGATGGCAGCTTAGGGAATGTCTTGGCAAGCTCTTCAGACTCTCTTCATCATAAACCTCATGAGGTGTGGTTAGAGGTCAGTGCAAGGGAGTAGGGTGGGTGCTCCCCATGTCGCTAACCTCGGGAGCAGTTCTGGAGAAAGAGCTACCTACCAGCAATCTCCCGCTTCTGCCTGTGAGAATTTATTGCTGAAAACTCTCAAGGCTGCATTAGCGGCCCAGGTTAGGGTTCCAGCAGTAAGAAAGCAACACATGTAACCACAAGCAAAGAGTCTCGGAGCTGTTTCATGCAGCAGGCCCGTGGTACAGGAGAGAAAACAGAACCCAACAAGGGAGACTGTGGGCTCTCAAGGTGTGGAGATTAATAGCTAAGTCAGAAGGGCCCAGGCTTCCTGAGTCCCATGGAGATTTTAGGTGCATTTGTTCCACCGACCAACAACACCTTCCCAAAACTTGATTTTTGGAAAAATGCAATTAGTGAGGACATACATGGATGGCTAACATATGCAAGTACTTTCCTGTGACAAACTTCAAAATGAAAAAATAGGATGTCAAACACAGTTTTGATTTTCTCCTTAGTATTTCTTATACAAAATTATCCATATTGGGTCAGGGATTTAGCTCATGGCTCTACACCTGTCTAGCGAGCACAAGGTCCTGAATTCAATTCCCAGTATCAGAAAAAAAATCCATACTATATATTTGAAATCTAGGACTTGATATAGCTACATACAAGTTGTGTGCCCACAGTTCTGCATATATAAACAATAGGATGCTTGTGAATAAGTAGAAATTGCTACCTATATGTACATGTGATTCCTATATACACATATAGGAATATAGATATATATATGCACATGTTTTTGAGTAGGCCTTAGTATCCTCAAGTGTATAATGTTAATCAAAATTGTATGTGTATAATACATGGTATGTGTATGATGCATGTCAAATATACACATATGTATTATCTGTGCACAATGTATATCCTGAGATGGGCATACATGTACATATAGAGAGATAAATGCATACATTTAAATATACATTTACATGTTATATGCATAAATATATTTATGTGCATACATATATCCTAAGACAATCATTCTTGGCTATACATCTACATATCCACGATTCACTGTAAAATTTGGTGTTCATTTGCTGGTTCCCTTCCTCATATCCATGATCCTTCACTCCACCCTATCTCATCAGTGAATTGTCTGGGGTGGGACCGCTTATAGAAATTCTAGTCCCACACACACCCTTGTTCTTGAAAACACACACCCTGTCCAGTGGTAACTTTGTTCCAGCAGGGAGGGTCCAGGCCAAGTGTCCAGACAGAGCCAGGAGAGAGACAAGGAGGATGAGGTCGGGGCTGGACGGCAGCTCAGGAATAGCCCACAAAGCTGTCCCTCAGGACTCAGAGAGGACTTGGGGGCTTGGAACTATAGGACAGGGCTTGAAGCTTTGTGTCTTGAAATAAGGTACCTCTGTTCCTTAAGTTCGGCCACCTCAACCTGTGTGACTGCTACAAAAGACCCAGGGAACCTGTCACATGAAGGAGCAGTTAAGGAAAGTCTCATTTTCATCACAAATATTGAGAAGTGTTAGGAACTTTAAAAAATCTCTTCCCTAGTGAATAACCAACGTTGAAGAGAGGTGAACAGCTCAGTGGTGTATCCATTAATTTACCAAAGAAATACTTCCTATCTCCTCTGCATGTGGAGGGCATCAGAAATAGAGGGAACATCTTGCTATTCTGGGGTGCTCCATCTAGCACTGGGGGAACAGCCACTCCCTGTGGCTGGAGGAGAAGAGCTGGGGCAAATGGCAGAGCAGTTGAAATGCAAAAGTAGAAAGGAGACCAGAGCTGATGGGTAGCAGTCTAACAGTGAGAGAGGACTTGGCACTTTCTCCTAAAATCCAAGAGAAGGCAGAGAATTGGGTCCACAAGCTTCAAGGTCCCAGTCTGAATCCTAGGATGCTGTGACTAAAGAACCAGGCCCTTTATTCCCTCCTTTCCTCTTTGGGTATTGGTGTGTAGATGGAAGATATTTGATGAGAGTTTTATTACATACCTTTTGGCACATGGGCTACTTAAACCAAGAGAAGGGAATAATACTGGAATTCTAGCTTTTCCACTAAAAATAGAAAAGGGACATGAAGTGGCCAATATTCTACAGAAACATCATGCCACCACCATTGAACATAATGATCAAATGACTGGGAAGGGGCTGTAGATCCAAACGATGCATTTGAAGTATGAACTTAGAGCCTTCCCATCTATAAACGCAACCTATTTCTTTATTCTCACACAAGCACCTTTTGTGAACCCATGGAAGAGCTCTATGTGGCCATGTCACAATTGCAGGTACAGGCCTGAATCATAGCACTGGCCATGGGCCTCTGCCATCCCCAGAGCACTGGCCGAGGCTGGCATCCCAGACTCTAGGAGCCATGATGCAAGGAAGCATCACTCCACACCAGATGAGACACCAGGAGTCTGGTCCCATCCAACCCAGGAGCAGCAAGAGACAAGGCTGAGCCCAGTGCCGGCCAACAGAGCAACCCCTGAGGGACAGCTTCCCACCTTCTTAGACCAGGGAATGGGATGAACTTCGATTGTAGTTCACAACGGATATGGCACTATGGAATGGGCAAAGGTCCCGGGTCCAAAGGACTGATCGAAGCCCCAGAACTTCCCTGTCTCACCCTGTTCCTGTGCAAATCACTTCACCTTTCTGAGCCTTATTTAACTATCAATAAAGTGGGGGTAACCAGAAAAAACTATGAGGACTGCAATGATGCCTACATTCCTGGGGGTTAGGAAGGTTCCAAGTCACTAGAAACTCATTATTCTCTCCTGTGCCCTGGGGTGGAGGCCCTTACGCCATGATCCTTGCAATGCAGATTTTAAAGATAACCTTTCCAATGAAGCCAGCAAATGACACCCAGAGATCAAGGTGACATTGGCAGTCTGTGTAACTCCTTAAGCCTGAAGGATAAAAGTGATGACTCATCTACAGTGGACTCCTAAGGACAATGGTACATTTCTCCAGAAATTACCACGGGGCTGGAAGGGGGCAAAATGCCAGCTGAAGATCAGAAAGTTTTGCTCCCTGGCAGCATCTGACCACTGTCCTATCAGCCTGGGCACCACCCCCCTTAGTGCAGTAGCAACGATTAGCAACTGGAGACCCACAGGCAGACCACCCAGAAGCCTCAGCCGATGCATTTGGCCGCCTAATGAGGAACACGGACTGATTGGAGCACAATGTTCCAGCAGCCCAGCCTTGCTGACTGCCATCCATTGGCTCTCTGTGCTCCGTGGGGGAGGCAACGGCTTTGATCTACAAAGCCCATGTCCGCTTTGATCCCAGTCACCTCTGAGGTCAACCCTCCAGCAGCTGCCCCTTCCCACCGAGTCAGTCACCTGTGCCTGAGACGACCTTGTTTAATATTTCCAGACGAAAACACCCGAGAGAGCAAGCGAGATGTTGCCTGCTTTGGTGGTGTAGCCAAAAAAAGGAGCTCATAAAGGGATCGGAGTTCCTCCACGCCTTTTGGTTTATATTTTAGAATGCTGTTGGCCATGGGAAAGAAGGGATTCAGGTTTACCGATGCCTTCCCAGGCCCCACACAGATTTACGCGCATGAACACAACAAAGCTAAAACTAAAGTGCATGCCTACCCTTGCTACTTGAGAATGGAGAAATCCTCGTACCCTTCAAGTCTTAGTGTTTTCTTTTTTTTTAATCTAAGGACCAACTTCTTTAAAAATAATAACACAGGTCAGGGATTTAGCTCAGTGGTTCTGGCAGCTGTCTTGCAAGTGTGAGGGCCCAGATTCAATCCCCTGGTAACCACATACAATACTGGGCATGGAGACTCACGCCCAGCAGCAATCAGTACCACATACCACAGTGCCGGGTGTGGTGGCTCATGCCTGTAATCCCAGCACTCGGGAGGCAGAGGCAGGACAATTGCTATGATGTGAGTTTGAGGCTGAGCGCAGGGCCAGCCTGAACTACAAAGTGAGACCCTGTCTCAAAAATAAATTAATTAATATTAATAATAACAATAATAATAATAATAATACAGTGGTACCGAGGTTCACAAATGGCTTCTGTTTGTAAACAGTTTAGTTTTCAAACCAAAGCATTAGACAACATTTTGCTTCAGTTCACAAACTCCACATCAGCTGACAAAGACAAACATGACCATCTTCCTCTAAATCATAAAAATAATTAAATTACTGAACCCAGGTACAACTATATATAAAAGCATCTGACAGTTAAATAATATCATATATAATTCTAATAATAACTGAGGTAAAATTCTACCCTTATTCAAAGAAATATGTTCCAAACACCACTAGCTAGTACCGAGCTCTACATATACTATGTATTTTCCTATATGTACATATCTATGATAAAATTTTATTTATAAAATAGATGCAGCAAAAGAGTAATAATAACTAATAATAAAATACAACAATTATAATGTACTAAAATAAATTGTTTAAAAGGTATGAATTTCTTCTAGAATTTTCCATTTAGTATTGTCAACCATGGTTGATTTCAAATAACAGAAACCTCACAAAGTGAAACCCCAGATAAGAGGGATGAGTGTAACTGAAATTCTACCTGCCACCTGATGTGGAAGATGTAAGTTCTGGAGGGCCCAGGTGAGTCAGAGCAGAAGGAAAGATGTAGGACAGGTCTGCATACCTGCATTTTACCTGGCCCAGTCTGTGGACAGCACCACACTCTCTCTAAGGACTGTTTGCTTCCCCTTGACTCAGATGATGAGAGCATTTGGTGAGAACTCTGACCTGAACTTAGTACCTGTGTTGTATGCTTTTGTTTCTTATAAAGTTTACCCATATACTTATGATGTACATTTGCATAGTCATTTCTGGGACAGAACCCCTCACACTCACAGCCTAAGGAAAAAAGATTTATTTTGATTCACAGTCTTCAGTGGATTCTGTCCATAGGTGTCTGACTCACAGGTTAGAAAAGTGTGGTGAAAGGGTCTGGCGGAGCAGAGCTGCTCACGTCATGGTGACCAGGATGCAGAGAGAGACAGAAGAAATCAGGGAGGGTGAGAATCCCACTAACATACTCCACTTCCGACAAGACCCTCCTCCTAACACACATTCAGTTACGAATTCTTCAATGGATTAACTCACTGATGAGTACAGCGTCCCCATGACCCAGTCACTTCTGAAAAGTCCCAGCTCTGAACACATGAGTCTTTTGGGGAACATGATACATGTAAACAGTAAAAGCACTGATGTTTTATATTAGTCATTTCTTTGATCTTCAGCTTTTAGAAGTACAGTGCTTCCTGTTTGAAATAGAAATCTTCCTTAAAGTGTTTCTTTGCTACTCTTTCTTCCTTCCTACCAATTGCTGACTACAAGTTTAAACCTTTTTATATTTGTTGATGCAGTGTATTATTATATACTATACTGTTGTGTTAGTCAGCATCCTCATTGTTGGACACAATACCTGACATCCACAATTTAAAGGAGGGGAGGTTTAATATCACTCATGGTTTCAGAGGATTCAGTCCATGACCAGCTGCCTCCAAGACAGAAGCATTATGGTGGAAGGATGCAGGGGAGGAGCTGCTCAGGGCCTCTAGGGAGCAGAGCAGGGGGACAGTACCAGAGAGGAAGGAGCCAGCAATCACAGGGTACCCACTGTTACGCCTTTATGGCCCACTCAGATATACCTAGAAGGGTGATTTCCTAATTCCCTGGGCAGCACATACGCCAGTCAAGTTGATACGATTAAAATTAATTGTCGCATATTTGTCAATTACAGAGTTCCCTAACTTACCCATGATCCTTCCATCCATGAATCAGCCACTCAGCACTTGCTATGGGAGATAATATCTATAACCTTCCTCTGCTTCTCTCTTACTCTCAGTGTGAGCCTGATTACATCATCTGATCTCACCATGTGGATATCAGGACCCACCCAAAGCACGCTGAACCTAACCTCCTAATGTTAACAACCTTCCCAAGGACTGCAAACTATGAGGAATATGATTTTGTGATGTAACCTAGTTCTTCAATCATTTATCTACACAACAGGTATTTTCCAAGATAAGTTCAAGGGTTGGAATAACCAAAGATGAAATATACTGACCTTGCTCAGTGTGGTAAGGAGGGCCAATAACACCAAACAACTTGACAGCCACTAACATTCAAAGTTTAGGGCTGTTGACACTCTAAAACCACATTGCCTCTTCATGTTTTCTATCTAATTGATCTGAAGAACCCTCAGCAGAGGAAGAGGAAGGTGAGACTTCAATCTGACTGGGAACAGAGAAAGATTTGCATCAAGGTAATGTCATGTGTCAAGCTCAGTTGTAGAAAATCAGGCATCTGTGATTTCTTCAGGTTCTTTTATCCAGAGTCTCTCTGAATTCTCAAGTTACTAACAGAATCCCTAACCCAAGGAGAGGGATACTCAATCCATGAGCTCACGGATCTCCACTCACCAGCTGCAATAAAAATCAAATCCCTGTCACTTACTATTTGCCTGTTATGGTCTTCAATATGTGATATGATCATTGTATCAAGAATGGTGTGAGATGGGGATTGATTAATAGCCCTGGTCTGAGACTTAAGGGAGCCACGATCCAGAAAAGGATGCAAACCCTTCATAATCATGGGCCAGAAGGCAGTAGAACAAGACTTCAATTTCATGGTGCCAGGGTTCAAACATCCTCCTTGTCCTCCCTGATTTCCTTACAGCACCAGATTGACTGCTGTCATGCAAAGTAGCAGATATGGGGATGTCTGAGAAATGATGGTCCTACAAATTATCATCACTACATCAGTCATTCCTCCATAGGGGTCGGGGGTGACTGCATTCCTCTGGAGGCACAGGAGCATCTGCCACTTCTGCCCCCATCACCTGTCCCCAGGATAGAGAGGAAGTGGAACAGTGTCACTCGTGGCAATGCTGACCCTCAGCCTGGGCCCAAGTCTCACTGTCATGTGGAGCAGAGATCAGCTGATTCATCTTTCCACTTAGGGGATATTGACAGATCTCCAGCTCCAAATGCAAAGTGACAGCCAGGCTTGAGGAGTCTAGCATTTTCCAGACACATGTCTGAAGCTCCTCTCCCCTGGGTTTGTCATTCCAGCACCTTTGAACCAGGACAGTGGATTCCAGATAGGCACCTTGCAACGCTTTGCATGTTCCCAAGTCTTTACTGATATTTTTCTTTTCATTCTACCCTCTTTGTTTATATTTCCTGACCTAAGTCCTTGTGTTAAGGCTATTCAATTACCTGACCCTCCAAAACCCATTTTCCTCAATCTGTCACTCCCCTACTCTTACCTTCCATCTATCTGCTCCTCTTCCTCTTCCTATAACTCTAAATAGTATTACTAAATCAGGAGGAATAAATATTGGTTGGACAGCATCTATGTGTAAGCCATTCAAATGCATTATCATTAAATTTAAATATCAGTGTTCATAAAAGCACTATTACCCTCATTTTACAGGTGAAAAAAATAAGCAGGACCATTAAGTGATGTAATCAAAGTCACACTGATGGTCTGTGCAATAGCTGAGACCCAAATGAATGATGTTAAGGTAGCACTTGGGGTACTGCTGAACCGCTGCCCTTTTGCTAAAAGATTATGTGCACTTTAACTTTCTGGGCCTCATGGTGCTGATCCTTGGGCTCAAAGACTTGAGATATCGGTCTCTATAATAATAATCAGCACTTATAAAAGCTTCAACACACACTGGTCCATAGTTCTAAACCCAGAAGTTCATGGAAATCCAGGAACACTGTGTGCACGTAGAACTCACTCGGGTAGGACTTTCTACAAAACAGAAACCTAGCCACAAGAAGGATATAGAAATGTCAAGTTCAGTGTCTGAACTTCAGATGTTTGTTAATACCACTTGGGAAATGGCTGTTAAGTATGACCACAAAGGAAGGGAAAAAAAAATCTCCCTTGTCTTTCCACCTTTCAAAGTCCCTCTGTCTCCCAGCTGTGAGATTTCAAGGGAGCAGGAGGGAGTTTGGAACAGAAGCCATTTCAAAGATGGGATCTCTTGTAAGAAGGAGGTAGTGTGGTCCCAGGGGTGATAGCCAGGCTCTTTTCCTAATGGAATCCTCCTGTTTCTTCTGCTCCTTCTGTTCGGCTTCCCAGTATTTCTCTTAGGCACTCCCTCCCTACCCACCCTGTCCAAGAATGCAAAAAAAAAAAAAAATCTCTAGAGAATTTAATCAAAAACATTTTGGGTGGGATTCTTCCAGTACTAAAGACACTTCATTATTGTAAGTAAGAAAAATCTCTAGGAGGAGTGACAGAAAGGACAGGTGAGGCCAGGAGCTGGGGCATGTGGTGTGTGTACCTAGGCAGAGACTGTACACTCCATCCCTAGTTTCTGGTCATAAATTACTCATAAAACAGTATGTAAACCACCTAGTTGTTTTCATAATGTTGTCTCACATGATCTCAAGAACGCATGACTCATGGAAAGTTGGGGTTTACTGGTGTGTCCCCCATCGTAAACCTCAGTAGGATGTGGGAGGTCCATTCCCCAGGACTGGAGGGTGAATTTATTTAATCAGTGTGATCTATTTTAACATCTCATCCTCAGCAGCCACCTCAAATGATGGAGTTTGGGGACAAAGGATGTGCGGATATAATGGAGAAAGGAGTGTAGGCATTAGAGGAAGAGCGATGGCTCCTGGTTTCAGGAGACAGAGTGTCCCACGCTCTCGGTGTGATTTTCTCAGAGCTGTCCTCTGTGGAACTGGAATCCGACACCCCACTGCCCTTCTGCACCTCCCTCCAGTCGTGCCATCCTCCTCTTGGCCACATGTGCCAAGTTCCCTCTCCACCTCCATTTCCTTGGGAAGATACAACTGCTGGGTCTTCACCCCGACTGCTTCAGCCAACTGCTTTTCATTTTGCGGGGGATTCCACATCCGCTGAGTTCAGAGCTGGGAGACAAGGAGCCCACGTTTGAGCCTACACAGTCCAAGTGTGGTTCTCTGCAGGAGAAGAACAGTTTTATATCTCTGTACTCTCCTCCGTAGAACTCAGATAATGTGGTCTGACTTCTGGGGTTACGTAATTATCCTAGCATCACCCAGCCTGCTAGTGATGGAAATAGAATTTAGAAGTCTGACCTATCTCATTCCGAATCTGCTTCACCCCCTCTGCCTGCTTGGGCACGCGTGTATGTACTACTTACACAACATCACCGTGGAATAACTGTCCTGTAACATTAGACAACGTCCAACCCCAGCGGGGTGAACCCCCCAGTTCCCTACACCTCCTGAATCCAGCCAAAATATCTGAACCAAGGAAAACGGAGTTTCTTATCTCTCAACATGGCTTTGAGTCTTGAGACTATGGCCAGATGGTGGGAACAGCTGACTCTCCTTAGACAAATTGGTAAGAAAAGGCAGGAAATAGAAGAATACAAAAATACTTTCCAAAGTTTCAGAGGAAGAGAGGAAAATCGGGCAGCAGAGAGTAAAAGCTGTACAGTAAGAAAACAACATATAAGGCCTAGACTTGAAAGGATTTAGAGAGGACTGGAAATGGCAGTGCCTCGAGATACTGGAGTGAATGACAAACATCACTCCAGGGGAGAAGAACGTTTTACCCCGAGCCAACACCAGAGCTTGGTAACCAGAGCCTGTCATGGAGACCTGTGAGATATGATTGCAAACTGTCGAGCTTCCTTAGCTGAAGAGTATAATTATCTTCTCTTGGGCACAGAATAATTTTTTGTTTATTTTTCAAATAAATAATCAGGCCAGGTGAAGTGGCACATGCTGGGAATCCCAGTATTTAGGGAGGCTGAGGCAGGAAGGTTGCAAGTTGGATAACTTAGTAACTTAGGGAGAATCTGCATCAAAACAAAAAAAATGAAAAAGGGGCAAAGTGTAACGACATACAGAGGCCTTGGGCTCCTCCCTAGTACAGCATTAGTCGATGGATCAGTGCAGCCATCAGTCCTTCTGTAATGCTTTAAGTTCGAGTGACTTCGTTCTGGAGAAAAGAGGAAAAGCAGAGCTCCGGATCCTGTGTCCTCCCCCAACCCTGCCCTCTCTGCGGTGCTACTGAGAGTTCAAAGACACAAGAAGCCAATCAGCCCTGCCTCCCTCAACTTCCCTCAACCTCCCTCAACCGGAAGCCAGCAGCGGGCCTTCCGGGAGGCGCCACCGCAGCAAACCCCATGTCAGTCATGCGGCATCTGCAGCGCCTGCACAGAGGCAGCCACAGCTGAGCCGGTGGGTTCCTCTGGGGGCTGAGGGAACCACACCGCCGCCCAACCCCCGCACCTCTCTCCTCTTTCTTCCCCTGTATTTTCCTTTCATTTGTTTTTCCCCTTTGTCCTCTTTATGACTTTTATTTTCAGCCTTCCTATATTCTGTATAAATTTCTCTTCGTCCCTCCTCCCCTGCCTTCTTTCCTGCCTTTGCTTTTTTTCTGCTTTTCTTCTCCCTTCCCTTTTCTGGTTTCCTTCTTTCTAATCTAACCTCCTTTTCTTTTCTCTGCTCCCTATTTCTTTCCTCCTTTCCTTCTTGTTCACTTTCTGAACCTTAGGTATCACACTATTGTGCACCACACATTCCAGCCTCTTTAAAGCTCTGACCATGTACTTTCTTTCTCAGAGTATAAGCAACTGTATCTAAAAAATACAAAGATGAGGAAGTAAAGTTTCCACTAGCTGGGATGGGCTTTTGAGTAGGATCTCCGTGAGGGAATCTTTGTCCACGGTCTCGAGATTCAGGAGAGCGCAGGGACACAGGGAGCAGCAGGAGGTGGGTATAATACCCTCAGGAGGCGGGTATTTCAGGATGTCCCATGGCAGGGCTCTGCAGGTCCTGAAGGGCTGGCTTGATCATGTCCCGTGCCCATCCTAAATGGCAAATGTTCCCAAAATTCCTTATTTTATGCCCATGTTTGTGGCACACAGCGATTACCTTCTTTGTAAATGTACACAGTGCATGTCATTGCTTTGGCCCCTTCCCTTCCACCCTCTGTTTAAGAGCATGTCTTGCCAGCAACAGATCCACTTATTTATTTATAGGTCCTTATCAAGTTGGTTAAAGCGCACCTTGATTTACTCTAACTGTCCTGTGCGTTCTGTGTTCTGGCCTGTGAGTCTGCATGTATGCCACCGTGTTTTTTGTTCATCTTAATGGTCTTGGTTTCTTCTTCTACCTCCCTTCCTTCTAATCGCGGTAGTGGTTGCAACCTCTTGATCTCGAGTTAGAGGGAATCTCAGAGAGCGTCAGATTTTCCCCAGCTAACTCAGGGCTCACAGGAGCAACGCGCTCAACAGGGGTCATAAGGACTCACATGGGGCAAGGAATCATGGGGGATGTTGTGACTCAGTCCAGGTCTGTGATCACAAAACAATGAAGTGAGCTCCGGGTGATGTGTAAGCCTACATAGTCCCAGCCATCTGATCCAGGAGGCTGAGGCAACAGGATCACTATTTTGAGATGAGACAGGGTAACTTAATGACTTAGCAAAATCCTATCTGAAAATCTGAAAGATTAAAAATACAAAAGAGCTGGAGATCTAGCTCAGTGTGAAGGCCTTGGGTTCAGCTCCCAGGACACAAACAAGATATCTGGGCCCAAGTGATTTGTAAAGAGGGGAAATTGTTGGTCTCTCACTTCTGGAGGCTGGTCTGCCACTCCAGACCCGGCCCCTATCAGTACTGGCTGCCTCTGTGTGAGATGCCCACATGTGGGTTCCTGCCCTTGTTAATAAGCCCACTGCTGCAAGGACAAGTCTGTCTGATAAAGATGCCATGTCTGAATGCGCAGACCTGGGCGGGAGTGGAGAACGTTTCCAAAAATGCTCAGAGTGGGAAATGATTTGCCAAAAGTCACACATTGTTTCGTGATGAATCTGAACGGAAAGCATGGAGCTCTCTCATCCCTGTCACCAAGCGCTCACCGCTGGTGAGGCGGAGACAAGAAGTCGGAAAGTGAGGGCTGTGTTGACATTTTTCATCGCTTTTTCCACTCGCTCTGTCTCTCCTCTCCTTTCCTTCCTGTCAGACTGAAGTATGCTGCAGACACTGAGAGCTCGTTTTCCTGGGATTCTTCCAAATCCCGTGGGATCTGCAGATCTGTAATGCTCCCCGCGAGTGTGTGTGCCTGTGGACGCCCTCGGAAGGATTCGGAGATCATTTTTCGGCCCTGTTTTTCTTCCCACGCCCGGCATCACGGGAAGCTCACATGGTCGATCTTTTCCAAGTGCCGCGGATGCTGGATGGAGGAAAGAGGAGCCAGAGGTGCTTCAGTCAGGTGGCAAGTACAGTTCAGTGAAAAAAGAGCGGGACGGGCAGGGAAAGAATGAAGGGATGTAGAAGGAGGAGGAGGAGGAGGAGGGGAAGAGGGGGGGAGGGGCCGTTCCTGATGCTTGCTGTGCGGTGGGGACTGCCAAAGATGAAAAGCACCATTTGCTGCCGACTCCGGGGGGCTGGAGCCGTGCCGCATCTCACTGGTGTTGACATCGCCTTGGGCCTCTGGAGATGAACCTCAGGGACTCCACTCCCAGGAATGGAGAACGGAACAGGGGCAAGGTGATGGTAAAGGGGGTGGGGTGCTCAGAGCGAGCTGGGCTGCACTGTGCTGGCAGAGACCTGATGCCAGTTCCAGTCTTGCCACCCACTGTCCCAGCGACCGAGGCTGAGGCCGTCATGGGCAGGGGACCTAGCCTTGGTGTCCATCAGAAGGTCCACCAGAAGCAAGTTTCTTACTCTTGGAAGATACCACTTCCTCCTACCCCCAAGGCTCCTGCTTAGCAGGGCACCCGAGTCACACGGAGAGTCACCCAACACAGAGAACACAGTGGCCGTGGCTCCCCACAGTCCTCTGTGCCTTGAGGGCCATTCAGGACAGGACGTACCCTGAGCACCTGCCCTTGTCCTCTGCCATGCTTGGTGTCGCTGCCCAAGTTTCCTCATCAACAACAGGGTGGGGTCTGAGTTCCCAGCTGCCCCAGCCCCCGCCACAGTAGCCGCGAGCTCTGGTCACCCGCGGATGTGCCCCTTTGTGAGAGACCCAAGGATTCCATGAACTGGGGCAGCTCCTGGCTGCAGCCACATCGCACAGCAATTTATTTGATCAAAAGAGACCAGCCCTGGGCCCCTGCCAGAAAGCAAAACCCAGCAGATCGGAATCTTTGGGCGTTTCTCCATCTGGCCCAGTTTCTTCTGTCCAGGACTGCATCCCTCCCACTCCAGGTTTGTCATGATTCAGCCTCCTGAGTGGGACTTTAAGCCCTAGCTCAGGAGTCCAGGAGCCCACAGGAAGTGGAGAAGGCAGGCCCTGCTCCCACCTGAGAGGCCAGGGTTCCCGATTCACACCCAAGGCATCTTCTCTCAGCCCCCTTCTGGGCTGTAGCAGCTTTGGTTTGTCTTGGAGGGAGGAAGCTCCGCAGACTCGGTTCTCATACATAAGTGACCTTAAACATTCATCTCTGCCTCCCGAGGTGACATTAATTTTCTCCCTGGGCACAGTTACAACATGTATCTTGGAAGGATGTTGCTCAATGCAAAAGATGTGAATGGATGTGAAAGAACATTGTCAGTTGCAAAAACTAAACTGTACCCCCAAAGTCAAGGACATGTAAACAGCCACTCAGAAAAGAGTTTCTCCTTTCACCTTTTCAGAGGTGGAAGACAGCCAAGCGTGGTGTCAGGGGCTTGAAAGATACGGAAGACAGAAGAGGCTAGAGAAAGAAGGGGGCGATCCTTGGTTTCTGAAGTTTGCTAAATTAAATTCTTCCTTTCCTGTTTCTCCTCCTCACTCTCACCCGGGTCCCGGGTTGGAAAAGGTCTGAGTTTCTCCCTTGCAGAAATTGATGCAGGTGCTAGATCTGCTATCATGGCGTGAAATCCTCCAAGATTTAACAGTGTCAAAATGAAGACAAACTTGAAAAAGATATGTCAGGTAGTATATGCCTATAATCTTGGCACTCCATGAGGCTGAGGCAGGATGACTGCAAGTCTGAACCCAGATTTTGCAATTCAACAGGTTAACAAGACTCTCTCAAAAATAAAAAAGGGTTAGGGATGTAGCTCTGTGGCAAAGCACTGGATTCAATCCCTAGTACCACAAAACAGAAACAGTCAAGAAAATCATTCAGATACAGTGTTTGAGACTATTGCAAAGCAGACACCAGATTCTGAAAGTCTAAGGAATAAGAAACTGACCAGATGTACGCAAAGGATCTCCGGGAAACCTAAAAGGACAGTCACAGAAGTGACTTCCTTCTGCAACAGACAGGAACATGGGTAGGGGGTCTGGGTGCTGGCATGGGGCACAGATTAGTGAGTGTGCAGCTGGCACTCAGCCAGTCATGTTGGATGCAAGAGTTGTCTTTCCACGCCACCAGTTTGAGCACACTTGTCTGCTTCGGAAGAAGTGAGTTGCTATTACACACACACACACACACACACACACACACACACACACACACACACACACATATCCTCATGCATCTGGAGGGAGGAGATAACCATCCTCTTCTTAATGCTCCAGTGCTTTTTTTCCAAGACCTCCTCCCTCATCTAAGCCTTGATCTCCTTAGACTTAGATTGCGACAGTCCCAAAGTTGCCACTTCCGCTTCCGGTTCCAATACGTGATGAAGATGTCTGCATTCCTGCACATTAGCACCTGTGGGACACGGTGCTAACTCTTAAGTCCTTTGTGAACTCTTCTCTCTCTCCACTCCATCTAACACCCCCCTGCTTTTTCCCCAGTTCCTCCAACCAAACATAATATCTGTTCTTGTTTCCCTGATCCTGCAGGTCTGGGTACATGGACCACGAACAGAGCACAAAGTCTGGTCAGATTCCGCTTGGAGCTAAGCCATTTGTAATCTGCGATTTTGAGCCAGGTCACTGGGTCTTCCAGCCTCTATTTCCTTGTCCCTAAAATGAGAACTAACACTGAGCCCAGCAGTGTGATATGAAGTTCAAGGGATGTGACTTGGAACTGGGCGCTTAGGAAGGTGCAATAAACAGGTCCAGGGGTTATCAGGAGAGAGTGACCTGAAGTGTGTTCCTGATCTGGGGGAATCTTGTCCAGTACAGAAGGATCACTTTATCATGAGGCTTTCATTTTGAGCCTCCCAAATGTTCCCTCTCAGACACACGCCCCTCACCCTTAGGACTCCACAAGGGGAAACAAAATCAATTTCAGGTCTTTCTACATTTCAATCAACGCCCCACTTCCTTTCCTCTTTCCTGTAGAATGAGTTTCCCTCTTTCCAATGCAGATTCCTCCTTGATATTAGCTCTCTGGAACACAACCCTCCAGCTCTTGGAACGGCACTCTGTGAAGACATGCTGGGAAGTTTGGGCGCGATGTCAAGTGTGATCTCCTCCAACACGTCTAGACTGCAGCAGACCCAGCTCCAGCTCCGAGGCGAAGAGGCGGCGGCAGAGCTGCCTGAGGCAGGAAGCCATCGGGCCGGGACCCAGGCAGGCTTGGAACACACTCTCTCACGTCAGCAGCTCCGGGTTCCAGCTGGTCAGCCAGGCACAGGACAGCTTCCCAGAGCCAGCTTTTGCCTCCAGCCACCTCCATCTTTTGTTTTTAGGACACTGTGGCCAGCTCTGATGGTTGCTGTCTAGAGAAGCTGGAATCGTCTTCCCGATTCTGCACTCCGCCTGCACAGCTACGCTGGAAGCTCACATGGACACCGGCTTCTAATCTGGCAGATCTCACCAAACTCAATAGTTACCCTGTGTGTTGGGGAGAGAAACCTTGTGATTTCCTTCTGATGTGGACGGAGCAAGAAGTTGGAAAGACATCAGCTGAATCCCAGTTTCTACCACCTTGGGCTACAGATCAGCCCACCCTGTACATGACCGTGTTGCATTTAATTGAATCCAAGATGCCACACTTTTATGCAGTCCTAAGGCAGAAAGAAATGGCATGGTCCGTGAGGCTAATGTATGACATGACAATAAAATACATCAAGAAGCTAGCAGCATTAAAGAGTTAAAAGGGAAAAGAGTGTCTTAGAAAATATGAGATGTGGCAGCTTCCTTACAAGGTTCCTGTGAAGATTAATTAAGATTGTGCATCTGAAAGTGCTCTGAAAACTGTCACGTACTGCAGGATGGTGGTGGCATAGAGGGAGACTGCTCCCCGCCATGGGAAGCATGGGCTGCGGGTTTGGCCAGCCCCAGCTCAAACTCCAGCGACTGCTCTGCCTCAAAGTGTGATCTTGGGTAGTTCCACTGACCCTCCTGGATTTCTGTTTTCTATTCTGTGGCTGGAAACAGTAGCTCCTGCCCTCATGCAATGCCACACTTAGGATGCAAAGTACTTATGCTAGATGTTATTCTCTTACGCAGAACCTTCTATTTTTCTTTGCTAAATAATGGTGGACTGATGCAGATGACACTAACAGGGCCATCTTGCTGGTAAGAACAGGACCTAGGAGGCCAGGAGTCATGATGATTATCTGAAATCCCCTCACTCTGGGAGACGGAGGCAGGAGGATTACAAGTTCTATCCAGGTCTAGGCAACATAGCAGCACAGTGAGACTATGCCTCCAAATAAAACAAAGAAAAAAAGCCTGAGGAAGTAGCTCCATGCAAAGGCTCTGGTTCAGTTCCCAGGCTTATATCCAAAAGAAAAGAAAAAGAAAAAGAGTTGAAAGTCCAGAATGGATAAAGGGTAAAGTAATGATGACCAGAGGGTAGGGATCGTCGGAAGCTTGCTGCGCCAGGGTAGGGACAACAGAAGGGAGTTTATCAGACGGACAAACTCTAGTCTGAACACAGACAGATGTAGACGGAGGAGTGGGCGCTGAGGTCTGCAGGGTGTCCCCCAAAAGCCGGCAGTGCAGACGCCAAATAATTGTCTTGGGAACAGAAAGACAGAGCAGATGACTAAATGGGTGAGGACCGCCGGAGGACAGCTCAAGGGTCGCACTGGCTAAGAACATGTTCCAGGATTTCAAATAACGAAGGCAAACCTGTAAATTCTTCTTGCATTTTCTCCATGAAGGTTTCAAATCTGTGATTCTCTTTCTGCTGTTTTGTTTCCAGCTTTTGTGTCCACCAAAAAAAATCATTTCTCCAGCACAATGAGTAACTACATCTTACAAATCAAGTCCCAAACCACTGCAAAAGTCACAAAGGTAAAGTTCTCATCACCCGTTAGGTCCCACAGGCTGGATGCCTGTGTGAGGCCTTGGCTTCGTGCTACAACACTGCTCTAGGAGAAAGTAGAGTCTGTGTAAGAGTTGGTTGGTTTGGACTCTGAGTTTTGCTAAATCCAAGCCTTTGAGATTTGACTGTGTTTCTGAGCTACTGAAACAGACTTGGAAGTCAACCGTGGCAGATGAATGCCATGTGTGTTTTCTGGGGAAACATCTACCCCTGTGAATTGGAGGGCCTTGGCTCCTGCCTGACCCACGGTCCCCAAGGAGAGCTGGACAGTGCCCGCCGGAGGTCCAGCTAGGGGTTGGTGGTGCTGACTCTCGGCTAGCTCCATCTTTCCTTCTCTAGTAGCCTTAGGATTCACAGGGAGCATCTGGGGTTTCATGGCTACATCTCGGAAGCACCGCAAATACTGCGCGTCTGCAGAGTGGTTTGTGGTGCTCATATGACATGATATGTCAGGAAGGCCACTGCATGCTGCACAGCTGTGCGCTTCGTGTAAGCATTTCTTAAATATCTCCCTAGTTATCCACAGGATTAGAGCAAGAATCTCAAGCTGGTGGGTGAAGCTCTCATCGTCCACTGTCAATCTGTGTCACAGTCTGCAGGTGGGAGAATGACCTGATGTCCTCAGGTGGGGTCTCCGGGAAAAACTGGTTTTGATTGGACACTGCACTCTGCAAGGCAGGTGATGGAAACAGGTTATTTTCATATTAACAAACCCCAACGCGGGTCAAAGAGAGAAGCTAGAGAGAAAAAGAACCTTAAGAAAACTTCAGATCTTATTTACTAGGGAGAGTAAATAAGATCTGTCTAGAGAAGCTGAGTAAATAAGAGTACTAGGTATTAAAAAGTATTTACTAGGTATTAAATAGGTATTTAATTAGGTAAATAGGTATTTACTAGGTATTAAAAAGATAGTTATTCTTAAAGAGCAAACTTTGTACTGAGCTACATACCTAGCCCTTTCTGATATTTCATTTTGAGACAGAGTGTCTCAAAGTTGTTAAGCTCCCTGGGGAAAGGCTGGAACATGAGGTCCTCTTGCCTCAGCCTCCCACCGTGCTAGTATTATAGGTGTGCATCAGGATGGTGAGAATGAACAAGTGGTGTTACCAGTGAAAGATATTAAAAATATATCTCCATAAAATGTAAGCTTTTAGAAGAAAAACTGAAAATTTCAGAAATAAGAGAGTTCGTTACCATGATGGATTAACTCATGCTAAGCTTGGAAGGCCCAGCTGAACTGAGTCAACGTGGTCCTGGGCGTGGAAGATCCACCTGAGGACTGTTGCTGCTGATGGCATAAATGGAGAACTCAGGGCGCGATCGCTGCTGGTGACTTCCTTGGAGGTGCTCACCATGGCTGGTTCTCCTGCTACAAACTTAGCTGTGCTCATGGGAGGAAGAGCTCAGGTCATTGCTGTCACTGGGGACCACTTCTGTGTCATCACAGGAGCTCTAGTCTCCACCTTGAGTGTTGCTTCCTGGCTCCAGTGCAGATCCTCAGCCTAGTGTACACAGCCCTCACCCCCAGTCTTTCTAGCTTCCACCAGTGGCCTTTGGACCTTCCCGGGGCAGATCCTTCCAAGATGCCTTGCAAAAGACACGGCCATGGGCTCTGGGGCTCTGGCTGGACTCAGGGAGGACGCTACTTCGGATTCTAGGCTGTCAGTCAGACTTGTGCAGGATATCTCCATGGGATCTGGACCCTCGGATGGATTCTCTGGGTCTCTAGCATGTGGACAGATTTCTTATACCCCTCTGCATTTGACTTTCGGGATGAGCATTATAAATTAATCCTATAAATGATGTGTCCTGTGTTCAATCTATTCTCTTTGTGGCTCTTGACAACAATAACCAATCAAGAGCAAAAGCCACATGTGGGAAACAGTATCGTCACTTATCAGTAAAGCTGGCATAATTCTCTAGAGTATGTGCTGTTTAAAAATAATCTAGAGAGGCTGGGGATTTACCTCAGTGGTTCCGGCGCCTGTCTTGCAAGCACAAGGACCCAGGTTCGATCTCTGGATAACCACATACAATACTGGGCATGGAGATTCACGCCCAGCAGCAATAAGCACCACATACCACAGTGCCGGGCGTGGTGGCTCACGCCTGTAATCCCAGAACTCAGAAGGCAGAGGCAGGAGAATTGCTGTGATGTGAGTTTGAGGCTGAGCTCAGGGCCAGCCTGAACTACAAAGCAAGAACCTGTCTCAAATAATAACAATAATAATAATCTAGATATGGACATTTAGAGTGAGAAGAAATCTTAGGAATTGCACAACCAAGATTTGCATTTTTACTAATATTTGAAATCAAAGGCCAGTTACAGAAAGGATTTCAGAAGAGCCACATAACAAGTTCTACCTGGGTCAGAACATAATTTAGGCCCCTTAGCTCTCAGGATTATGCACATTTGGGTAACCAGGGTCTCTTTGGCTTTTCATAGAATTTTCATGCATTCTTCTTCCTCAAAAATACTTTGTATCTGCATTTCCTATTCACAAAATTCAAATGCAGTAATAATTACTTACCATTGCTACTACTGCCATTCAAAACTTTCTAGAGGGCTTTCTGGTTGTTTTTTTGTTTTTTGGTTTTTTTTTGTTTGTTTGTTTGTTTGTTTTGGTCTTGAACTCACTATGTAGCCCAGGCTGGCCTGGAACTTGGAGCAATTTTCCTGCCTCAGCTTCCTGAGCACTGGGATTATAAACCAGTGGCATCACACCCAATTTAAAGATGGCTTATTTGCATTGAATTTCACAGTTATATTCAGCTTGCTTACCACAAGTGTTCTGATCCACCTCTAGAGATGGGAAAGAGATAACACCTCTGATGGAAACATGGTACAAGCAAATAGTCTTCAGAGTCTGAAACACCTAAACTCAGCCATTTGATTCTCAGCACATTTCTTTTTCCCCAACACTTTTCAGAATGTGGCACAGCCTCCTCAATTGAATGACAGATACCTTGAGAAGAGACTGGATGAATTTTCTTTTCACAAAAGGCTGATAAAAGAGCCATTGCTACCCAAGAGCTGTAGACCTTGCTGGAACATTCATCTCCCACTTTCAAATACACATGAATATCTCAGAGACAAAAGCGTCTGAAAATTAAACCCAGATCTCAAGTGCTAGGAAAAGGGCTCTTACTTACCCCTTGGCAACTGGCTTCCAACATTAGATGATAAGAATTGTTCCCTCCTCTTTTTCCTTATGCAGAGTGCTAGAATCCAAACTTCAGATTTTTCTTCTCAATATTTCTGTCTTTTCCCAGGGAGGGCATCTGGAAATACTGTGATGATCACTTCATTTTTGTCTTTTTCTTTGATATCAGGCACTTTGAGTTTCTTCTTTCCTGCTTCATTTTGAAGGGTCTAGAATTCTTGTCTTTGTCATTAACCAATATTCAAGAAATGCAAGTGAACTAGGATTATTGATTCTCATCCTGGTTCTTATAACACTACATCCCACCTTGGGCAAATTATAAAGAAAAGAGATTTATTTTGGCTCATGATTCTGGTTCAAGGTCAAGGAATTAAGTGTAATGATGGCTGCCAGTCCTCAAAGAGTCTTGAGTTGCTGTGAAGACATCATAGGTCAAGATAGGTGCAAGGGAGAGATGACACTGAATCGGCTTTTGTACCAGACTCACTCTTGAGATAACTCACGAATCTGTTAGTTAATCACACAAATGGATTAATTCATGCCTGCAGGCAGAGCCTTGTCCACAACCCAAGTTTCTGAGCTAGTCCCAACTCTTAATATCTCATGACAGGGACTCGATTTCCAGTCATGTCCCAGGGTACACCCGCCATGTACAAAGTGAAGCAGTTACCAGGAAATGTCTGTATCTAGTTACAAAAAGAAGCTTCATGATATCCAGATAGCAGTGTCTGTGATCACACTGCCCTGGGACTGGCGGTGGACAATGTGACCACAAAGAGTATCTCTCCACCCTTTGCCTCCTGTGATTTCCTTGGAAATAAGTGAGGGGCCCAAATGGGGTGCCTACATCTTCCTTCTTGGCCTTCCTGTGCAGATATAAAGCAGGGAGTTGTGTTTTCTGCTAGACTGAGGACAACTGGGACAGCTGAGAGCTAGAGGCTGAATACTACTAAGGAAGCCAAGTGAAGATGAGCAGAGGGGAGAGAAGACAAGAAGAGAAAGAGAGAAAAGCTCTGGATGAAGCTCCTTGGCATGTTGACCAACAAGATCTTGTCTTCAAAGTCTCATTCTATGTCCCAGGATTGAAAGAGACAAAACACCACTCTCCAGTGGGTGGGGGACAGCAAGGGAAGACATCCTAGGCTGATGTCCTTTTAAGTCACTCGAAGACCCCGCTTGATCATCTCTGTAGAAGCCTAGTGCTTTGAAAAAGCAATTTTAAAACCGCTGTGTGGTCCAGACTCTAGAACACAAGATGGAACATTCTGGAAGGTCTAGGACTACATCTAATATCCGGGTATCTACCACAGTGATTGTGCATAAGCATCTAATATTTTATATGTAGAAAAGGAGTGACTTTTTTCTGTGTCTTCCTTCTGAAAAATAAATTATTTCTAAAGCTACTGAGAGGCTAAGTTGGCAGGCAATGTGTATGGTATCTAGCATTGTCCCCTTTTGACCTCCCAAAGAGCTTATGCCTTTGGTAGATACACTCAAGACTTGAAATCAGGGAACGGGTCTTCTAGGGTAGTTCCTTCACCAAGTGCTGGTTGGCAAAGTCCTGACTTCTCGGGGCTTCTGTGATCCCACTGGTAAAATGAAGGGGCTGAGCTCAAGGAGCCTTGAGATTGCTTCCAAGTCAATTCTGTGGCTGAGGATAGTACAGGATATTGATGACTCATTTAGCAGGATAAACAACTTCACCCCATGTGCAGTCTGCTAAAGTAATGAACAGAACTCTTTCTAAACAGAAAAAAATTTTCACACCAGGCAAGTCCAAAATCTCTGAGGGTTAAATAAGGGGAAGCATAATACTAAGCAGATGAGTCCTCCACAGTAACATTGCAACACCTCTTGGAAGCTCGCCCCGGTTTCCACAGGCTCTCTCCTGAGTGACTGCTGTGTGTCCAGGGACACCTGAGGTGACCTCCAGCCATGGGCCCAGCCCTCCCTGCCCAGCACAGCCTTTGCATTTCACTGCAAGAAGGTAGAAGGAAGCCAGGAGCATGAAGAGTGCCTTGCTAAGGCCTCCCTGGGAAGCTGGGGGCTCACTCATGCAAGGTCACCACTCTTCCTCATCTTCCTCTGTCCCAGTGTCTGCCCAGGTGGTTTGTAGGTCCAGAGGAAGAATATGAAGATATAACAAAACTGGACATCTAATAATAATAATAGGAATACTAACAAATCTTTGTCCTGCACTTCCATGTACACATCGCCAATGCCCACAAGGCAGGTAAAACCATCCCCAAGTGAAAGATGAAAAAATACAGAAAATGTAAGGATCTTTGCTAATATCACATAGTTTCAAAAAGCTAAAAGCACAATTAGGCCCAGGAACATCGTACTCTGTGACTATTTTACTAAAAGCCTCTGTCTTAAGCCATGCAGACTGTTATAACAAAGTAAGTACCTTAGTGGCTTAGAAACAATAAGAGCTCATTTCTCATGGCTCTGAAGGCTGCAGGTCCATGGGATCGAGGCACGGGGATTCCACATCGACTGAGGACTGTCTTGGAAACAGCTGCTCTCTGGGGTCTTGTCTACAAAGACACTAGTCCCCATTTACTTTCAAATACTCTACCGCTGCACAGCAGAACTGACCAGCAGTTCAGAGTTGAGGCCCAGCATTCACTTGGTCTAGAGAAGGCCAGTCCCCACGGTGCCACTTGCCTTCCTCAGGCTCTTCTCTTGTCTACCACACTGCGCTACTTGAGTCAATGCTGAGAAATCAGTTATCAAATTAGCTCTTCCTTTAAGAGACTCTCAGAACACTCAGGCAAAATTGTTCCCAGGAACCTTGCTACAGTACCCTCTTCATCATTCTAGAGAGAACATTTTTCAGAGTTTAATGACTACTGAATGATTTTTATTTATTAAAACACAGGGCATTTCACAACCAGTAGTGTATAGCTTTGGACTGGAGTATACCGTTTCTCCCAAAATAAGCCCTACCTAGAAAGCAAGTTCTAGCATCATATTAGAAGAGACATCCCCTTGAAAATGAATCCTACCAGATCTCTTGATAACATAGTCTCATACTTGTGTGGTGTCCACATCTCTAAATAAAAATATCTCTTTCAATTCACAAAGGTGTGACTTGGCCAATTGTTTTTGAGCGTCTTTCTTTACCTGCCCTCTCCTGGATTCTCCTCCCCCTAACTCCTGGAGCTCAGTGACATCACAGCTAACTCAGAGTACCATGGCGGGCTGGTTTCTCCTCTGCTTTCCTCATGGGGTGCTGGCTCCTTCATGAGCAGGAAGCATGCAGTCCATACATCTGTGCTTCGTATGAGGCAGAAAAGCTTCCCAGATATATCTGCTGTGTGAATATCCCACTAAAGAGACACACAGTGGATGGAAGAAAGAGAGAGAGAAAAGAAAACCAGGACAACAGAAGTGAACATGGAACCAGAACCAAACCACATGTATGTTGCATCGTAAAGATGATCACCTTGAGTTTTTAAGCTTCTTATTTTTCCCCTTTGGAACTTTGGATCTTAGATTTCTAAAGTTCAAAGTTCTCTATAACTAATCAATGAAAGAAATCAAGTGACAGAAGTATGAGATAAGATCTTTATGTAAATATGAGTAAGATCACTGCAGGTGGCCTAACAAGCACGATCAACGTGAAGGACACAAAGTGAGTGATTTGTGCTTCCACACCAGGGGAGACAAGTTGTCTCTGCACGTGAGACACGGGAGGACTGAGTCAATGGCTTCTGCAGATGAAAACTGCAGATCTGCAACTTCCTAAGATACAACGGAAGGCCCTCCTCCCGGGGAAAGGTATTTGCAAGCCAGTGGGAACATGGAAACCTTTGAGTCACCCTCGGGTCAACCCAAAACTGGCAGCTTGGCTCTTTTTCCTGTGTCTGGTGTCTTCCATTCGCATCCACCGGCCCCAAGGGAGAGTTCGATCAGCAAGTCACTCTTGGAACTAGCAAGAAACCTATCAGTTTTCTGATTTTGAAGTGATAGTTAGGCTCAGAGGGTCTGAGTTGGCCAAGGTCATATATTGCAAGGGTGGCAGTGTGTTTATTTGGTGAGTGTGTGTGTGTGTGTGTGTGTGTGTGTGTGTGTGTGTGTGTGTGTTCCTTTAATCTCCAAGGAGTGCAGAGATCTCTATGAGACTCATTGATATATTTACCGAGTGCTGTGGTCTGCTATGGTCACTGGGAAGGTTGAGAACAAGAGGAATTTCTCACAGGGTAATGCCAGAATCTTATTTTAGGCAGAAGATACGAGTCTGGCCCTAAAAAGCATGTTAAATAACAAACTGAGTTTATATTTGGAAAGGAGATATAGTCTAAGAAGATACAAATCCCAGAAAGTAAAGTTCATGAAATCCCCTCAGATTGACAAAACCTCAAAATAGACTCCTGGGGAAAATATGAGAAAAATCTTACTAGATGGGCAGAATAGAAATTGTCAGATTCATCCAAAAGGCTACCAGGTTCCCAGGACCAGTCTCCTATGTACAGTAGCTGTCACTGTTGGTCAAAATAGCTCTCTAGAGAGTTCATACTCACTCTGGCGAGCACTGTAAAGATGGTATAAAAGACGCCAGCTCGTACAGAGAGGACACCTAAGTTACTCTGAAAAACTTTAATGTGAAGGTACCAAGCAGTTTCAGGCTTATGAAGATGTAGTAGTGTAGGAAATTTAGTGTTTGTTCTTTCACAAATATTCACTGGCCTGATGCAAGCAAAACTTCAGGAATACACATCAAACAGTTCCCTTCCGGTTCTGGGTCCCTCTACTGGCATAAAGAGCTGAGACTTCAGGTAGGGTTACAGCTGCCGTGAGGACTCACAGCTTTTCCTACCTCTCCTGCCAGGAAGGGTAAAGGTATTAAAAATCAGTCTCCTTCACAATGAAGAGAGTCGTGGGTCATCTTAGAAAAGGTATTTCTCAAACTCACCAACTTTTCCTTGCTTTTCTTTGCTACAACTGTTCTCCCTCCATCCTCCACAACCCGTGAGATTCTTATCAGACTCCTGAGCATGCTTCTCTGATTGGACCCAGCCGTGTCTCTGGTTGGTCTTCATTTATTGATTGGCTTCCAGTGGGTGCAGATTGTCAGAACCACATGGACTGCTGCAAAGTTAGAGAGGAGCACAGACAACTTCCAGAGCGGCCCCAGCACTGGCCTGAAGAATGGTGGCCCCCACAGTCTTCCCATTCTTGACCTTCAGTGTTCCCATCCACATAGATAGGAGCCCAAACAGGAACTCGCTATGTTTCTTAGACAGGTAGTAAATACTGATGGACAATATCTGTACAGTAAGTAAGGCACTTAGAAGACTCAATGTACATGGTAGATTTTTTTAAACCTGAAAAACCCATTCTTTGTGTTTTGTAGACAATATTATGTGCATGTGTTGACTGAACTATGCATAGTTCCTTCCACATAATAAATCTCTGATTCAAAAAGATTCAAGAGGATTAAAGTGAAGATTATTTCAACAATTACACACTTTTACAATGCAAATATTTTATATCACATAAAATGTCTCTACATGAAGAGACGTAAATTTTCCTGAAAAAATCTTGTGAGCTTATCATGGAGGTGACCTGGGTCTAACAGGTTTATCTTTTATCCTATTTCATTAGAATCTTAAGATAATGTAAAAATGCTTTCAAAAACAGAGCAGAATATATAAATAAATGAATAAGCAACATTTTTAAAGGTCATCATGACAACAGAATATCAGTGATTCCACTCAATTCAAAGGCAATTTTTTAACGAGAAACTTTCCTCAATATCAGCTCTGGAATGAGATTGTCATCAGTTAGTTCAGGTTCAAAAAGCTGACTTTTAGAAGGAAAGGGCTGGCTGAGTGCAGTTTATGGGATTCGCATCCTATTTTTTTATTATCTTGTATGAGTTGAATCTACTTAGTAATGTCACAGGTTTCTTAATGTGTATACTTTAGGGTTCTATATTTAGATGACTTTCTGTGCTCTGAATCTCGTTCAGCTGGATGAGCAGAGTATGAGATATTCAAAGACCTGTCCTGGGACCCAGAGAGCCCCGCCTCTCCCTAGGAAAGGGTATTAAATATTAGGTATCACAAGAATGCCAGACTCATGGGGTAAACCAATCAGTTTGGTTTACCAAACTGGTAAACCAATCATGGGGTCAACCAAGCAGTTGGAGAAGCCCAACTGCTTCTCCCTCTCTGCTTCTCAGGAAACTATGAGAACAGGAGTCTTCCAGGCAGGAGAGATATGTAGCAGCAGGCTCATGAGTTGAGTGGAGTGTCTCCTCCTCCTCCTGCGCCCCTTCTTGCAGCCCTAAAACTCCAGACATCTTTCTCAGCTCCTGTAGGCCCCAGCCTAGAGGATGATGGATCTTCTGTGAACTCAGGCTCCTGCCAGGCCCATGAATCGTATGCTTCCTTCCTAGAGGAGGGAAAGCTACCCAAGGATGTAACTCATTGTTGTTTCTTCCCTTGGGCTGGGTTGTTCTCCGGAAGGACGTGCACTTCCCTTTGAGGTCTTTATTCATTGTTTTAATAAGACATCATCAGACGTTGGAATGCCATTAGAATTGAAAATGTAGACTCTTGAACTTGAGTCTCTCCGGCTAATTCAGAATCTCACTCAAAGCAAGGACCATCCCTCAAACTCATCGCACACAGAAGAGACCAGGATGTATTTCAGTTGGGAAGACAAATCTTCACTTTGACATCTGTATTTCTTTAAGAAGCGTTACTTAGACTCTGCTCAGGGATGGTTGGATCAAGGTGATGGACCCAGAAGAGTGTGGCTCAGATTTTCCCTCAAGAAGCGATATTTTGAGCATGACAAGTCACACCGGAGCAGTGAACTCTTCTGGTTAGCCTCACTCTTCTCAGAATGGCCCAGCCAATGACTAAGTGAGATGCCAGCACACTTACCAGTGCAGCTTATCAGTGCTGGCTGCTGTGGAGCTTCCTGCGGGGCTGGTGGAGACTGTGGCAACCGAACATCCAGGTCTGACCACTCTTTCGGTCCCAGTCTATTTTTTCACAGCATCAGTAGACTCCCTCCACGTGTGATTCCAAAGGAGCATATGCTTGGAGAAGACCTGATTGACAGAGTGATAACAGAAGTCAGTAATATCGGTCTTGGGAGATTAGATCACTCATCATTCAACTGACTAGCAATGAGGATGCCATGTTGGAAGCTATTCACATCATAGTGGGGAGCTGTACAGAGCCCAACTGCTTAAACTTCCAACAGCAACTTTAAGAGGAAGTTCTGGTAAAGAGCTACACTCTGGCCTACATGGCCAGTCAAGCATTTGAACAGTGTGGGAGAACAGTATCTGAGAGGACAATGAGATTGTACTAAGCACCAGGGAATAAAGAACACTGGGGGCTGGTTAATTAACTTAGTGTGATGGCCAGAGAGTCTTTCTGGTGGCTTAGAAAAAAGTTTTTCTGGTTTTATGGGTGCCCTTGTCCATTTAGTATGCTGTAATAAAAATATCTTTTATCAGGAGGCTTGTGAACAGCAGATATTTAATTTGTTGGTTCTTGAAACATCCTGGTGGATTCCCTCAAAGATTTTAGCTCTCCAGAGTCCTGAGGCTTTATAGTCTGAGAAGTGGCCCCTCTGCTCTCTATTAAGAGTGAGCTTTCCTCCTCATGGGGAAGCATTTGTAAGGGCTCTCTCCTTCCCAGACAACAGGGTCCCAATCTGAATGTCAGGTTAATAACTTGTGTTAAGTAGCTTATAACCAAGCTACATAATGCACACAGAACAAGGCTAAAGTTGCGGAGTCCTAGTTATTCAACTGAGATCACTGCCACCATTACATCTGGGTAGTTCTCTACCAAATACACAGGGGGCCTACACATTGAATCCTTAGACACAGGGCAGGACGAACAAATGTCTTAGCCCATCTTTTGCTGCTATAACAGTTTACCAGAGACTGGATAATTTACGAAAGAAAAAGATACATTTAGCTCATGAGTTTGGGGCACAGCAAATTTCAGAATGAGAATTTCCCTTGTTCCCCCATAAACTGTATGAGCAGTGGGCAAAACTAAGGCAGCCAAACCTTCTGTCCCATGAGAATTAACCTATCTTCCTAGAAAGACATGACCGTCTCTTAACAACCTAAGTAGCTCTTGAAGGATCTATCATCTACTGATACTGTTACACTGGGGTCCAAATTTCAACAAGAGCTTCAAAGAGGACAAAATACATTTAAATCATAGCAGATACTTGGAATCCCTAAGGGTCATAACTGTCCCATAGAGGCAAGGGAAAAAAATTACATTGAAAAACAACTACAGTAATTACTGTGTGTCTGTGGGAATGAGTACATATTTGTGATGCTAGATAGTAAAAGTTCTTGATCAATGATACTAGGACAGAAAATTAGACAAGGGGGAATTGCTAGGCTTGGTAACACTTGCCTTAGATGTAGGATTCCTAACTTTTAGCAGGCAGGAAAACAACTCCCAAAAGATGTTCCTGTCTCAATCCCCAGAAACCATGAAAAGATTAGGCCACATCGCAAATGGAAAATAGGAGTACAGGAAGAATGATGTAACAAATCAGCAGAATTTAAAATGTAGAGATTGTCCTGGATTGCCCAAGGGCCCCCAGACTCCTTAAAATAGGGGAAGGAGAAACAGGATGAAAGAAATAAACATGATGACAGAAGCAGAGAGATGCTGTGCTGCTGGAGGTGAGACCCAGCTAACACGCTTGGCCTCTAAAGCTGGAAAGGGGAAGACATGGACTCCTTTCTGGAGTCTCCAACAGAAGGGAGCCCTGCCAACGCTTTGACTTTAACCCAGTAAGACTGATATTTGAACCACAGTAAGAAGGAATTCTTGCCAAAATCCAGCTCAGTTTGCATCTGTAGGCTCTGTTGGTAAACTGGATGGTCATTTTCCATTCGCATAATATGTATCTCAATTTGACATACTTAGCATTTGAATAACTTCGATTGTGCCCATAGCCTCTGGAGTAAGAGTCAGCCTAGGAGAGAAAGTCAAATAAAGAAGTCAGAAACTGAGCACTCACCCCACTCCACTCCCATCAAGCAGGTAAACTAAAAAAAAAATGTCGTCCCTAAGTGGAGAGTGGTAATTAGTGCCATCCAAACGAATCTAATGGAAAAAGGAGTGGGGGCGTTTGTCGCATTTCTATTAGCAAATTACTTCCTGGTGGGCACCAGCTGACTCCTGGAGAAGGTCAGTAGACTACCACAAGCTCAGGGAAACATTCACCTGGGTCAAATGTGCCCAGTGTGGTACCATGGCTAGAACAGATTACAAGAGCTTCAGGTACATCCCCTGAGGCTGTCGATTTTGCAAATGTAGTCCTTTCAGTCCCAGCCACAACAGAGGTTAGAATAATTTGCTTCGACATGGCATGAACAATTTTTGAGAGCTGTGTTTAACGCTTTTCATCACAAGATATGCAGAAGAGATATAGACCCTAGGAATCATGATCATTAATCATTATTTACCAACTTGACAAGCAAGATGAATGAAGTTCTGGGTGTGTCTGTGGATTACGGACAAGTCAGCCAGAAAACTGAGGCAGGAGGACCCACCCAGGATGGGTAGCACCAGCCAATAGACTTGTAGTCTGAGCAGAATAAAAAGGGAAAGAAAGAAGCATTCCTTCTTTAGGATCAGCTCCAGTCTTCTCATCATATTTAGACACTGGTCACCATTTTCTTCAGCTCTTCAACTCGGACATTTTGACCTTCCAAAAGAAACTCACACTAGTGACCTCCGGGAGATTCTAGTCTTTGACCTGCTATTGTTAATGGATCCTCCAACGCCTTTCCATGAAATTTTTGTTTTTGTTTTTGTTTTTGTTTTTAAGGTTTTTTGAGACAGGGTCTCACTTTGTGGTTCAGGCTGGCCCTCAACTCAGCCTCAAACTCACATCACAGCAATCCTCTTGCCTCTATCTCCCGAGTGCTGGGATTACAGGCATGAGCCACCACGCCTGGCACTGTGGTATGTGGTACTGGTTGCTGCTGTACGACCAGTCTCCACGCCCAGTATTGTTATGTGGTTACCGGGGATCGAACCCAGGTCCTTGTGCTTGCAAGACAGGCGCTGGAACCACTGAGCTAACTCCCCGGCCCTCCACGAAATTTTTGGATTCTTCCATTTCTGATCCTACAGACAGAGATTGGGATTTTCCTGCCATTGATCTTGTTTCTCCAAAAAGCCCTCACTAATAAAAGGATATTCCCTAAAACTCACATTAAACTGCCAACACTAAACTGATCAAGGAGAATGAAGAGAAGTGAGATAGCCTTATTAAAATGCCTATAATCCAGAGGGTAGGAGATAAGCCTTTAGAAGACCCGAGACTTTGCTACCTTACCAAAGCTTTAAGAGATGCAGTTCAGGAATCTTATGTTCAAAATAAAATACAAACACTGGGAACTTTCCTGTCCTACTTGAAATAAGGAAGCCCAACGTCTGCTAGGACTCTGTGTGTTCAAAAAGTAATAAAACTGGTAATGGCATAGGCAATGTAAAAATGTTTATTTGTATTACCTGAAATCCATTAAAAATGATCAAGCCTTTTAAGTAAAAACAGTAACAGTGTATAGGGAGGCTTCTACCCCTATAAGCAAAATTATATGGCAAGGAGAGTCCAAAAGATGAAAGAAAACAATTAGAAGTTACTGATACCAGATTCTCAAATGAGTAATGTCATATAATATCAATTGATGTTATGCTGTTGTGAATTAAGAGAGAATACCAAAATCCCAAAGCAACCACTGAGAAAGCAAACAAGTATAAAAATCCAATCAAAGAGATAAAATAGAACTGCAGAAAGTGTTGAGTTCACCCAAATAATAGGATAAAAGAGAGAAAGGAGGGCACAAAAGAAGAGACAGGACAAATAACATGCTGGTTGATTAAAACCCAGTCACATGGCATATTATTCAAAGTCAGAGATGGTCAGGCTGGACACAAGAAGCAACAGTAAAACACAAGCTGTCTATAAGGAAACCAGTATAAACATGAACATGTATAAATAGGTTAAAAATCAAATGGATGGAAAAAAGAAAAATCATGACCACACCAACCAGAAGAAAAGCTACAGTGACTTTTGTAAAGAAATGCATTTCAAAGCAGACTCTTAGTGAGAAATAGGAAGGTTATCTCATAATTATTGAATCAATGTACTGAATGAACTTAATTTTAAACATTTATTTTATGTACTTAATATTTGCATGAAGAAAAACATTGATAATACTATACTTTCAAAAAGAAGGAAAAAGAAAATAGCAACCACAGTCTGTGATTTTCATATTTCATGTACTAAGAATTCAGCTAGAACAAGTTCTCTAAGATTCAGCAAGTATACAAATGCTATCTGCTCTCACGTTGATTCCACCCTGGAGATGTGAGTCAAGGCAATGGGCAAGAAAAAGAAATCTGATTGGAAAGAAATAAATCTGTCCTTTACAAAACGCATGGATATAGAGAACCATATGGAACCCTAGGGGATCCAGCACAGGTGAGTTTGTTAAAACTGACGAAGACAAGATCAGACAGCACTTTAAGTATACCCAAGTGACAAGCTGATCCAAATGTATACCCTATGAAGAATGTGTACTTCATGTATCCCAGTGGTACCTCAATAAATCTGCTTTGAAAGTGTCTTCAGAAGAGATTTTAAGAAATAAGGAGAAAGCTGGCACAATAGCAGAAGGTTACAGATTTTTACAACTGCCAAAGTGAGATAGGCTGAGAACTGGGTGCAGTTTGAAAGAACATGGCAGTTTGCAGGAAGTGGGGTACAGGTGTGTGCACAACACTTGTGGTTACCAATAAATAGAACATCTACTGTACACTTGTGTAACGCTAGAGTGAACCTTCATAGAGAGTGAGCACATGGCCATTGAAGGTGCAGCCATGCTTGGACTTGAAGGGGAAGAATAGAGCAGGATTTTGTGCCAAAAACAAGGGCCCAAATCAGGAAGAAAATAGTGTGTGTGCTTCTCAATGGGCTAACGTGTGCTCACGGCCTTTTGGCTCCCACGCACACCCAGGACGGGGTGTGCACTGGCCCGTGCGCAACCACACAGGCTCTTTTGTTCCACTATCAGTACCACTTCCTGTCAATACCATGTGGACGTGAAGGTTTACTTTCCTCGCTGTCTGTGTGCTTTGGACTGATAATCCGGCCATGGCGGCCACCTGCTGCTAAAGCATTTTCCCCGCTTTGATCACCTCTCCTTCCTACACTAGGTTGGCCAGGGTGGACTTACAAACACCAGCATGAGAATAAAATACAAGCTTTAAGAGCCCTGGCTTCATTCTTCCTGGCAGCCCGGGACCCGGCAGTGTCACAGCACATCCCAGGCCTGTTACTTCAGAGTGCACCACAAACCAGGAAGCCTGAAGCAGGAGCAGCTGATCGGTACACAGTTTGGAAAGTGAGAAATGTGAACACTGTGCTGTGGCACCACACACTTCAAGGCCTCTAAAGAAGGACCTCCACTTCCTTGTATCTTCCAGCTTCTAGGAGCCCTGGTCACTGTGTGCACAGCTGACACCCTGCTACTGTCTGTTCTTCCTATGCGCACTTATGCCTTCGAGTCTTCTTTGTCTAAGGCCACCAGTCACACTGAGTTAGAGTCTGTGCTAAGTGTAGCTTCGTGTGCTTGCAAGCATGCGTGTGCATGTGTGTGTGTGTGTGTGCGTGTGTGTGTGTTTTGCAGATTAAACTCAAAGCCTTGACACTGAGCCATACCTCCAGCCATTTTTACTTTTTATTTTGAGACCAGGTCTCATTAAATTTTCCAAGCTGGAGACCGACTTAAAATGCTCCTACCTCAGCTTCCCAGAGCACTGCCATTACAGGTGTGTGTCACCATGCTTGGCTTGCCTCATCAAAAATTGTTAGCAGCTGCAAAAATCCTCTTTCCAAATAAGGTCATGTTTGTAAGTACCAAGGTTAGAAAAACCTTGAGCTTATCTTCTCCGTGGACACAATGCAAGCTACAGAGTTAGGAAATACTGTGACTAAATTAAAGTATAAATTAAAGAACACTAAGGTGAATGTGCTGCACTTTCCCTGTGCCTGCACACAGACAGGGGAGCTCAGATCAGGGTGAGTGAGGAAGGGCAGGAAGGTTTCTTGGAAGGTATTGCAGGCGTGCTGTGGTATGTGAGGTTAAGGCTGGAGACAGGACGTTTAGGAAGCCTTAGCCTCAGGAACCAGACTCTCTTTCAGAGATCATCCTCAGACAAACCCTTCTCAGACTTGTTTCACAACGTGGTTTCTTAGATCTGGAGCTCTAGGGAACCGTGCAGGATCTGACTGCTGCGAGGCCTGAACCTTGGGATGGAAATCTTACTGCGCATCCTAGAATTTAGCTTAGAATTCTAATCTTAGGCCTGAACGCTGTGCTGTGGCTGAGATTGTCTGTCCTTTCAGCGCATCTGTAGATAGCGACACAGTCCACATGTACCAAGGACTTGGCTTTCTTTTCCTTTTGACTTCACAGGGAAGAAAACAGAGTCCCCGAGTGAGGTGACTCAGCTGGGATCACACTGCAAGTTCACAGCGGAACAGGGACTTGAACTCAGGTCTTTTAACCCTACACCCTGGGCCCTCCATTCCCCCTAGATGTTCGCTTGTGTCTCCTTAGAATTCCCTGGTCGGAATCTTCATTCCCAGGAAGAAACGGGGTCCCTGGGAGCTTCTGAACAGGATGAATCAGAGACCAGGAGCTCTCTTCTCCCCTTTCTCCCTGATGAGAGGACACGGCAAGAAGACGGCACGAAACCTAGACCCTAAACCTGCTTCCTCTCTCACCATGGACTCCCCAGACTCCAGAGCCAGAAGTGGTGTTTGAAATACTAGCTTTGGATGCCTCTGACAATGGCCCAAAACGATGAAGGGAGTCCTTCTATGGGAGGCTAGGGGGAAATAAAAATGCTTAGGATGCCATACATACACCTACCAGTTCCTCAAGGTGGATGGACATCTACTAATAAAAAAAATAATGATTTTTTTAAAGGGAGAGAGAAAACAAAAACAGTGCATGTGGAGAAGTTTCTCTCTGGGGAGAGGAGCAGATTGGGGCCCTGAGAGGCTTCTGCCCTGATCTGACTGAACTGCAGCCAGGTCCAGGGAAAGGTGAAAAGGCCTCCATGATATTCTCAACTCCTCTGTGTTCCCCCGAGTCTGGAGCTTGCAGAAAACATTCTGAGGATGGGTGTGAGCAGGGAGAGGAGACCTTGGCAGTGAGTCGCGTGATCTGTGTTGAGTGCAGCCCGCAAGGAAGCAGCTTTGGGGTGTGGATGCCTGGAATCCAACACAGGATTTGCCTCTCCTTGGCCAGACAGTCTCCTTCAGTCTATCCACTTCCTCTCTGAGGCTCAACCTTACTCATTTGGGAAACTCACTCCCTGCCTGGAAAGGCTGATACACCACTAGTGGATGTTAGCTCCTATTTCCTTCTTCACTTTATCCCTTACATTCACCCTTTGTGTCAGAGTCTGGTGTCTACCATGACACACAGGTACCTCAGGAATTATTTCTACCAAAGTCACTTCCATCTGACAAGGCCGTTCATTCACAGGAGCAGCGCGGGGCTCAGACTGCAAAGCTGAAGCTAAGGGCTGGTCTTCACTGGTGGCAAATGAATGCTCTGACTCGCATGAATGGGAACATTTGAAAGCCACAGGAGATGGTAAGAGCTCTGTGAGGCGTTTCTGTTTGACTGCTGATTCATGAGGGCTGCAGATAGTTATCCCAGCCACTAAAGATGGTGGGAAAGGTTGTCAGCAAGAACGGACAAGGTCTGGAGAGAACCCTGGGTGGAGAGGAGCTTGGATTACAGAAGGAACAGCCGGTTTGCAGTTTGTGGAGGAAGAGCTCCCTGTTCCTGCACATCTGAGTGGCCCAGGGCCCACTCTGTCATGGGCCCACTGGGCAACACTGGTCCTTCTGAGTCCATTTCCCCTCAAACCGAACTGCTTTGTGAAAAACAGTAGTACTGATCAGTGGTTCTCAGTCCCTTGGACTGTGATAGTGCAGTACTTTAGACGGCTACTTGAAAATAATCCAAAATCACTTACCACGGTCGCAGAAGCCAAGAAGCCCCAAATTAAGTTGCCAATAGCTTTCGCATTGGGGATGGGAGTGGTTTTGTTAGCTGCTTTCAAGATGGCGCCTCTGTGGTCCAAAGGGCTGGAAAGCTTCTGCTTCATATGTGTCCCACACAGTACAAGTTCGTCTTTGAGAGGCATGGATGTGTTCCATCTGATTTGGCGCTAATGGTGACAACTTGGGCAAGTCTCAATACTTCTCACTCAAGGCTCCTTCTGCATTTGGTCCTCTTTCTCTCCCCTCATCAGTAAACCCTATTCTTTCAGTACCACCTCTTCTGGGACATCAGCTGACAGACCTAGGCAAGGAGTGACTGCCCAGGGGGCCGACGTCCATGTACCCTGCTCACCCACCACTCTGTCCTACTTCCTGCAGTTCACTGGCTCCCCAGGCCCTTGCACCAAAATGACAGCAAGGGCTGCAGAATGTCACAGCATGCAGCTGAGCATGTAGGGGATCCCTGCAGAGCCCTCAAAATCTGTCCCTGATGCTGAGGGCAGCCAAGCAACGGGTTGGTGGAGTTGGAATTCCTTGAATATTTTCCATCATCTTTATAGCAAGAACTGATTTTCCTGAGGAATCTTAGATCATTTGGCCTCCTTACTTCAGAATTATTTGAGAAATCTTCAAGTTCTAACCCTACAAAGAACGAAAAGGCATGGGTTAAAAGCTTGAGGTGCCAGCCTGGCTGTACCACCTGTTACCTGTTTCTCCTTGGACAAAGTACACAGCTTCCTAGGCCAGTATCTTAATCTGTGATGGGAATGCAATTTGTCCTTCCTAAGGTCATTGCATATAGGAACCTAGTGAATTCTGATACCCAGACTGGCCAAGAGAGGCTCAACTCTGATAAAAAGTGTCCTAATAGCTTTTCTACGGCTGGGGTGAAATATTTCACACCCTCAGTTCACTGAAGAGGTTTACTTTGGTCTACGGTTTCCGCGGGCCCAGTCCATGGTCTGCTGGTTCCAAGACAGAAATATGTGTGAGGCATGGTAGAGCTGAGCTGCTCATCTCATGCCAGCAGAAAACAGAGGAAGAGCCAGAAAACAGCTGCCAAGGACAAGATATACCCTTCAAAAGCAGGTCTCCAGTGACATATTTTGTCCTATTGGGCTCTACCTCCTAATAGCCCATCCAGCTAGGAACTCATCAGTAGATTAAACCATCACTGGTAGCTTTTTAAAATAGACACAGTAGTTCTCCCACAAAGGGGGAATTCCTAGAGGAATCCATGAGCTCCTGATGGGTGTTTGGAGGCTCCCCCAATAAGATGATGGAAAACCACTTCCCACACCTGAGATGTTTAGTTAAATACGCACAATTTTATTGATTGAAGAGATTAGGACAAAAACATTAAACCAAATACAAGACAAAGCACCAGAGGCCATAGATCCCCACCATGCACGTCATCAATCTTTCCTCCTACCAGGTACTTAAAAAATAGGAGACGGAGGAATTAAGGTCCTTCTTGACGCAGCACCATCTTCAGAATGTAAAAAACCTCTCTCCTCTATGACTTCCATTATCAAAATAGAATCAAGGACATCTCCGTGGCCGCTTCGTCTCCTGATTGTGGACGGGGATGCCGCCCTCCTGGGGACAGGGGCTCTGGCTGCACAGGCACAGGGCATCAGAGTCCGCACACACACATGCCACGTACGAGAGTAAAGCACAGATTCAAGTAACATTTACATACTAGAGTCCACGTGTTACCTACCCAAAAAACAGGACCATTTCACAAAACATATACAGGCAGTAAAATCCAAACAACTGAGGTACTAGAAACACAAATATTTATGCCGAAAGAGTTCTGTATCATACAGCAAGAGGAAAAAAAAAAAAAGTGGAATAAAAAACATCTTTGCCACTCGAAATCAAATAAAGCTATCTAGAAAAGCCAAATCAAAGGTTATTTCAGGGACAGAAATACTCAAACAAAAAATCATAAATCATAAATGTTAACTACAGCATGTAACATGTCATCCCAAGTCGACCCGTAATTGAAGTACTGGCTTATTACATCACAATGTGACATTTTCCTTAATAAATAGAAGAGTTCTTGAAAATACAAAGGTGCGTATTGGGATAGAGAGCTGTTTTTTTATTTATATCAGCCTAGCTTTCAGCTTATTAGACTTCCCACTTTTTCTATCCAGACCAGAGGGCCTTCCAAGCCAAAATGGACCATTCTGGGTAAAGAAAACGAAATAGCTGCCCTGTATTTTATACATGTGGGACAACCTGCTTTGTTTCACCAGTTTCTCATAAAACAAAGACAAAATGTTGAGATCAGAATGTCTGCAAAAATATCAGACCCCAGGAGCTTTCTAGCTTCTTGGGCTTGGTGTTGTCTCCGCAAAGAACACCCACAATGCCAACCCTCATTGCTCAGAAGGAAACAAGTCAAAAAGGCATGAAATTTCTCTTTTCCTGTCTTCTTCCCCTCTTTTTCGCCTTCGGACCATGACAGGAGTAATGCTCTGGAAGTTCGACTTCTAATAGCTTTGTGCCACCAAACAGCTGACACAAAACAGAAAAGCCTGTTAAAGAATAGATGTTGCCCCTTGGGAAAGCAATACATCAACGCGTCGTTTCCTAACCAGGATATTAAGCAGTTTATTCAGAAGATGATTTGAGGAGAGCCATGAAGAGACACCAACTGGATTTCTTTTCCTTTTAGTTTAGCACCCAGGTTCTAAGTCTGTCTGTGTGCACCGAATTATTTTTTTAAACGAATCCCATTATCACATAGGTGGTTGGCTTGTTATTTTTAAACAAAAAAAAGGTATCCTCGGCCAGTTGTTCCTTCCCTGAATCATAACAAGAAGTTAAACGCTAACAGTGCGATGCCAAGAGGTGTGTTTGAGGCAGAGTTTTGATTCTGTCAAGGTCTGCGACTAGTTTGGAACAGAATGAAAAGTGGGGCACGCGGAAGTGGTCTAACTGGCCAAGAAGGGTCTCCCAGGCTACATCAAGGAAGAGAAGCCCCAGGGGAACCCATCCCTCTGACCCCAACCTTGATCACGTGTCCCTGCCCACCCATCCCCTCAACGCTACATGTTTAGTCGGCTCCTTGGAGGTCTGCCTGCTTTGAACCATGAAACTCAAAAATTCATGCGTGCATCTCGTGGGCTGCCCAAGCAGGCAGCGTGTGTCTCTGGAAGGTGTCCTTTCTGGGGCCCTCTCTTGCTCCTGGACCTGCTCAGTCTCTGCCTGGGACCAAGTTCAGTTAAAGAAAGGGTCCAAGTTCTCCTCCATGTTGACATCCGGCACCAGCTGGTCCGACACTTCCTTAGCACCATACCCTGAATTCGAGACGCTAAAATCTGTAGCAAACCAAGGATGGTCCAGAATTTCCTGTGAGGTCAGCCTCTCCGAGGGCTCCCGCCGCAGGATGCTCCGGATGAGGCACTTGGCCTTCGGTGACAGGGTCTCTGGAATGTTGAACTGGCCTCGCCGGATCTTGCTGAAGAGCG